>CM067221.1:57658054-58258054 GCA_034190945.1 Octodonta nipae | reverse complement strand
AGTGTAGTAAAAAGGACAACGACTGAGAAAACCATATTAATAATATATAAATTAAAATTTTAGTTTTTATTACTAATGTTTATTTTAATCGAATAGATCAGCTTCATTTCCCCCTTGTAGATGAAAATAAGACTTTAACCACCATTGTAACGTAATACAATTGTATGCTTTAGTTGAAAGATGTACAAACAAAGCCCCACCAATTAATATTTCATTCAATTTCATTGATAATAAGGGTAATGATACTAGTTCCCTGTGTATATTTGTGAAAAGTGCCCGTAACTTTCATATTTCGGCCTTTTTAACATGCCGAACGCGCCTGCGGATTACAAAGGGTGTAAAAATCTATTGCAGTCTACCTCCAGAATTAGAATGTGCTCTGAGACTGAAAGTTACTTGCGATCTGTCTAGTTGTGATAAGTCTATGAGTTTAATATATTTTGTCAAAAGGCTATCTAATATAATAATTGTAAAATTTAATTAAAATGTTATATTGCAGATATGTTGTAAATAAGCACCAATAAGCACTATTTCCATTATCCCTTTCGTTACAGTTACATCCCACTACAAATCAATCGCTCGTTTGATAATTCTTCTAAAATGAAATATTTAAAATATAATTTGCAATATTTTAAAACTATTTCAAGCATTTTACAACAAACTAATAAAGGAAATTGTGTAAGTTTCATCCACTTTCCTAAACAAGAAATTTAGACTAATTGATTTTTCTCTTAAAGCTGAAAATGCTCGACTTTGATTTATAATATATGTATAAAAGCGATATTTAAAAACCAAATGTAACTTTCTCTTATATTAAGATTACCATTTAAATTTAGTAAAATGCAATAAAATATACTTAGGTATATATAATTTAATTGGAAATTGGACTTATTTCTGCAACATACTATCAAATTAATCCCAAATATAGGTGCAAGTGCTTGACTTTTCCTTGACCTTTTTGGGGAAAATCAATATTTCCCTAACCCCATATAATTCTCAACATTACAATTTGTAAATCGTGGAAATCGCCTTTCAAATTAGACATATAGTTTTCGAAAAACGAACTATAAATAGTTCCAAGTTCATCTATTTTGCGCTACAAGTGTTTTTATATTTAGCAAAATAGCAAGATCTGCTGTAGAAACTGCATAATATAACGCGATTATACTCTTTAAATTTTTAAATTGATTAATTCAAAATATTTTTTCATAAAGATGAAATATGTAACACTGTCAAATGGAAATTCTGTCCCGATGGTTGGATTGGGAACGTGGAGAGCTCAAGATACTGAAGCTGCTGTACAGAGTGCCTTAGAATCCGGTTATCGGCATATAGGTAAGTCAAATTGCATGGTAAAATTTAATAAAACTACACAATTTTAATGATTCTTGAACTACTCAATACAAAAAACATTTCAAAAATAATCTTCGACATTATGTCATTTCTTTCATGTTAATATATTTTAATTGCCTGGAGGTTGCAATTTCTGTTTGCCAAGGCCGTAGCCAGGATTTTTTTCGGGGTGGGTTATCGGGGGTTGTGGACAATTTTTTTGATTGGTGATGGGCTAATTAGGACTGAAAAATGTATATTTTTGTTCATGAATTTCCAGGATATATAAATTCGTATAAATATAATTTATTCTTATGAAAAACATGATTAATTGGTTAAAATTGAATCTCGAAACCAAAAATTCCAAAATTTCGGGGGGTTGAACCCCCCAGACCCTCCCCGCCAGCTACGGGCTTGCTGTTTGCATTAGTAAGTATTACTTTAACGTTTGTATTAATATAATTGTAATCGTATTAATGTAATTGGTGATGGGCTAATTAGGACTGAAAAATGTATATTTTTGTTCATGAATTTCCAGGATATATAAATTCGTATAAATATAATTTATTCTTAAGAAAAACATGATTAATTGGTTAAAATTGAATCTCGAAACCAAAAATTCCAAAGTGTCGGTCAAGTATTACAAAATTGATAATATTCGGTGTTGGGATACAAAACAAAGGGTTCTTTCACTTATTTGAAGGAATAATGCTAAAACTCAAGGGCTACCAAAGATCGTTTGGTTAAAATTCCACTTAGTTCGGTTTTGAAGGGGTTTTGGCAAACTAGTAGTATTACAGAAATTCTTCTTACAGAACGAAATTTCTCCTACTTAGTGTCGGAGAGAGGGTGGAGAGTCATAGGGGTCATTTTACCTATAACAAAATAATCAAAAATAGATCCCGTGGGTTCAATTCACAAATGTGCACACTCACTTATTCATTATTTTTAACAAAAATAAACAAAATTAATAACACTACAACTGAATTCTGCTTTCGATTCAATCGCACGAATATAAACTAAACCAACTAACTCCCCCAACTTGTACGATGGTCGTGTTTTATAATTAGCGTGGAATATAACCGAATTTATCTCGATGGTTATTTCATTGTTGTCGCAGCGTTCTTCAGGAATCTTATCGAAATTTCCAGTCGACCTTGTGTTTTTATTGTTTCTGCAGTAATATACTTGTCATTGACTTCGATGGTCTCAATGGGGTGTAGACGATGCTGTTCTTCCTGGAGTTTGTGGAGTTCATCTAATGAAACCTTTTCTAATTGGATTGGGTTGGTCCTTGTTGTGAATGAATGTTGTTTTTATTTTTGGCAATGTCATTGGCTGTTCCTTGACTATGTTTTTGGTGTTGGTAAATTTCTCTTCGGGCGTACTGAATTCACATCCATGTGGTATCTCGATCAGGAATGTTCCCTGGAGTTGTAGAATTCCTGAGGATTGGCATTGTGTCGAAACTTTCGTGGATTTCGGGAAGATTGCGATGCAATGAGCATCCGTGATTTGCTCAATTAAGGTGGTGTTGATGACTATCGGGACGTATTGGCACAGGGCTTCTTCTTCTGACAGCTGGAGTATGTGTGAAATGCAATCTGGAGTCTTGCTCTGGAACTGGATCGAAATGCTCTGGCAGAGGTACTTGCTGCTGATTTTCTTGCATTGTTGCGTAGAGTACTGATAGAGTCCATAATTCATTGTCAGGTAAGGTAAGGGTGGAATAATTGTGGTGAAGTTTATTGTGGGTACAGAATATAGGTGGTAGTAGGTAAATTCTTCGGGATATAATATCGGGAAATGCAGGATAAATACTACCATTTCGTTTGAATAGTAGGTATCCACAGATATAAGATCATAATATTTGATCAGGTTTTCTTTCTCACTATAAAATAGTTGTTTTTCATTATGGTTTTCTAACATTGTTTTTATAATCCATTCAATTTCTTGCTGTTTTATAATACTTTTATGAAGAGTATTAGTTCTTGCAAAAGTGATTGCGTTTTCCAGATCTGTTAATAATTGCAAAATTATTTGTAATGATAAATTTAATTGGTCCAAGATGTTTCTGGCTTGCATATAATGATTAAAATCAAACACGAATTTTGTGAAGCCATTAATATTTCTGATTTCTTTTTCTATCACTTTTTGATTGTGAATTAACAGAGTCGCTGTCTTATTGAAATTATCTATTAATTTGGTAGTCAAAGACATGTGTTGATTCACCTTTTTAATAATATTTTTCTGATTTTTCTTGAGTGTTGAGGCTTCATCATATTTTTGAGCATCTTCTTGGTCTAAGTTGCCTGATATAACTTTTACTGCGCTCCCAAGAAAATTGAAGAGTCCTCTCCTTTTTCTGTAATGTGGAGAAATTGTTTGGAATTTTCTATTCGCTGCTTCTAATTGATATTTGAAACTTTGGTCAAAGTTATGTAACATCTCAAAGTATGCTAAGCTTAGTTTGGCTGATATTGATCTTGAAGCGTTTTCATATTGATTTTCTATTGAGCTAATTTCTTGTGCTATCGGGGTTAAATTGTAGAAATGAATGAAGTCATGTGTACTAATCTGGATCTTTGCTGGTCCTAGGTTCAGGGCAAGGATACCTGGATTTTCTTTCAAGTCCTGGATCTTTATCTCTTGAGCTGCCACGATGTTCCATCTGTAATGATTTTTTCGAATCACATTTTGGAATGCGTTTAATGTTTTTCTTATGAATTAGGGTGTTTTGAGATTGTATCGTGACGGGATTGTCTTTTTTCACAATTTTGGGATTATATCTTGGAAAGAGCTTATTTTGTCGGGTACTGGTTTTTGTCTCTTAAGATTTTGTTTTTCAATAATTTTATTTTTTGTATCAATAGCTAATTGGTTTATTTGTTTGTATAAAACTTTTGTTTTTTTCGCGGTGTTGTTGCATATAGTTGTTCATTAAGGTTTGGCAATATCTATATCCAAAGGGTCGTGAGTGTTTAAATGACCGTTTAAAATATCTATTGGTTTTTGTTTCGTAGTGGAATGAGTAGAATTGTTGTATCCTAATATAGCATAGGGCATTTGATCTTTGATGTTAAGTAATTTATTTTTTGTTTGTAAAATTCGTAAATGTTCGATAATAGTAGAGTGAAATCTTTCAATCATACCGTTGGATTGGGGGTTTTCAGGAGTAGTATAGTGAATAGTTATTTTGTGAGTTTCAGCAAATTCTTGCATAAGTCCGTTTTTGAATTCTGTTCCATTATCTGATACTATCATTTTTGGAATGCCATGGTGCGTAATAAATATTAGGAGACTTTTGATAATGCTTACTGCGTTTGCGTTTTCCACAGGATAAGCTTGTCCATATTTTGAAAAGGAATCAATAATGGTAAGAAATTTCTGTCCTGCTGCTTGGAATGTGTCGAGATGGATAATTTCCATTGGTCTCGTAGGTGTTGGGGTTACCATAAATTTTGGTTTTGCTGGATTTCTGTCATATTTGTTGATCTGACAAATTTCACAAGTATTGATGTAATTTTCCATATCTGCTTTTATTGATGGCCAATAATATCTTTTTCGCAGTTGGGATTCTGTCTCATTAATTCCTCGGTGATTACTTATTCCTTCGTGGTAATTTTTAATTATTTCCTGTTGTTTTCTTTCGCAGTTTACGTCTTCTAAGATTGTGTTGCATTTTACCAGGTCATATGCAGAATTTTTGAACATTTCTCTCAAAAGTTCACACGTTGGTTGATACATAACTTCCGGAGTAAAATGAATAGCATGTTTAATTTTAGGTGGAATGAAATTTTTGAAAAAGTCAAGAAGGTTCTTAACTGCATCATTTTTTCCTATTTGAATGTGTATTCTCTTTTTATTTTGAAAGATTTGTTCAATTGCGGGATTTGCGGGAGAATATTTAACGAATTTCATTATTACTTGGTTGTTATAATAATTCAGCGGTTTTTCCGATATGGGTATTGTAAGAGTCGGCGATTCTTGTTGTGAATGTATAGTGTTTCCACTGTCACTCTCGCTCTCGTCTTGAGGTAGGTCAATAAGTTCATCAGCTGTGTCTGTTTCGGATGTATCGCGATTTAAGTTAGAGTTACGTTGTTCTAGGTCGGGGTTTTCATCGGCTGTGTCTGTAGATTCGCTGTTTGGATGTTCGCGTTGTTGATTCATCTCATTCATAATTTCAGTGTCAAGTTCATCAGGGGGATTGTTATACATAGAAATATTGTTGAGTTGCTGTTGACTGGAAAGTTCTTTGTTTAAATTTTTCATGTATTGACTTAAGTTAAAATGTTCTTTTTCTTCCTCTACTTCTTTCGTATTAATTTCGATCCTTGAGAGGGCATCTGCGTTGGTATTTATTTTTCCTTTCTTATATACAATCTCATAATCGAATTCTTCGAGTTTTAATCGCCATCTGACTAACTTAGAATTTGGATTTTTTATTGAAAATAGCCATTGTAAAGGGTGGTGGTCACTCAGGACTTTGAAGGGTCTGCCCAGCAAATATGAACGAAATACCTTAGTTGCCCACACTATAGCAAGCATTTCTTTCTCTATAGTGGAGTAGTTGGATTCACAATCGTTTAAAGTTCGTGAAGCGTACGCGATGGGTCTTTGCCTACAGGGCCTTGGGACAATATTGCGCCTAGGGCTACGTCTGTTGTAAGATTAAAAGGTTGAGAAAAGTCCGGGTATTGAAGTAGTGGTTCATTAACAAGTAATTGTTTGCAAGTTTCGAAACATTCAACAAATTTTTTGTATGTTCTATTTTTGCGTCCCTTTTTAAACAGGCTGTCAAGGGTTTTGTGATTTTGGCAAAATCCTTTATAAATTTTCGATAATATCCTAATAACCCGAGAAAGCTTTTAATTTCTCTCGTTGTTTTTGGAATTGGATATTTCAATAAGGCATTAATTTTATCCGGGTTAGGTTTTATTCCGTCAGATGTGATGACATGTCCTAAAAATGCGACTTCTTTCTTTAAAAATTCGGATTTATCAAGTTGTACTTTTAGATTTATTTCTCTAAAACGTTGAAAGACTTTTGACAAATTTACTAAATGTTCTTGTAACGAAGAAGAAAAGATTACAACGTCGTCCATGCACGTAAGACATATTTTTCCTTGAAGTCCTTTCAATACGTTGTCCATAACTCTTTGAAACGTTGCAGGGGCATTTTTGAGTCCGAAGGGCATCCTTACATACTCGTAATGTCCTTGCTCAACATTAAAAGCTGTTTTGGGTACATCTTCTTCCGCCATTTCTATCTGATGGAAACCACTAGCAAGGTCTAAAGTAGTGAAATATTGACAACGGCCTAATTTGTCTAGGACATCAGTTATGTTCGGTAGGGGATATTTGTCGTTGATTGATTTTTCATTTACCTTCCGGTAATCGACTACAATTCTCCATTTGATTTTTCCAGAGGCGTCCGGTTTCTTAGGGACAACCCATTATGGTGATGACCATGGTGACTCACTTGGTCTAATAATTCCTTCGTCTAACATTCATGATATTTGATTCTGTACTTCTTCCTTGTGGACATAAGGGTATCAATAGGTTTTTGTAAATACAGGAACTTCATCTTTTGTCCTTATTCGGTGTTTTACCTGGTTGGTGAAGGTTAGGTGTGTATTAGGATGATGAAAGACGTCTGAAAATTTCTTGCATAATTTTGTGATGTGGAATTTTTCTTCACTGTTAAGGTGATCGGTCCTAATAAGGTGTTCAATGTCCGTGTTTTGTCCTTCAGTGTTGATGTCTGAAATTTCTGCTGTAAAAATGTGATAGTCTTCAAGGTCGATTTTCTTCGCAACGATCGGTTCCGTAAGGGCTATTTTAATTTCTTCATCGCTGTTGTTAACCAAAGCTACATGGGCAAGTTGGTTGTTGGCTTCACTAAGGGTTTCATGAAGTGTTGCACCTTGAATTATTTGTTCTGGAAGAAGGATCGGTCCTTGATCTTCTAAAACAGGTAGTCTAACGCGTGTTATAGAGTGTGGATCTAATTGTATTGAGTAAAATTGTGTTTTGTTTGTTTCATAATAGTGTATGGGTAAAGTCGAGTTTTCAGTCAGTAATTTTGATTTTGGAAAGTCTAAACGTGCTTGTAATAATTTTAAATTATCTAAACCAATTAATCCATCGAATGTTTTGTGAAATTTAAATAAATAAAATTTCAATTTGTGATTAGAATTAAATAAAGGTATTTCAGCGCAAAATTCTTGAGAATAATTTTGGAAAATTGAAGTTACAACAAAAGGTTCATGTTTTATAAAATTTTTATAAAATTTTTGAGCGATATCAGGATTTAAAAATGATTTCATAGCACCAGTGTCTATAAGCAGGTTTAATGGTGGGTGTGATATTGCAATGTATGGAAGCTCTTTTTTGTCGGTAAAGGTGTGAAGTTCTACTATGTTTTGCCCGTTGAATTGGCTTCTAGAGGAAAATTTACTGTCGGTTCTCAAGGTAGTACGGATCTTCAGGGTAATATTCTTCTTGCTCTATGTTGAATAACTCTTCAAAAGTAAATGTTGGTCTTGAATTTGGGTGTGGCCTAAAATGATTTCTAAATTGATCTTGGTGTGGTTGTCTGAAGGTGTTGTTCGATGAAATACTCATTGGCGTTGGTGTGGATAATTTTGGAGTGCCAGGTTTGGGTTTCCATACATTTTGCGGTTTTCCGAAAACTTGTTGGTTAGTTGGCAGGCGTCGAGGTGGAAGTGATTTCGGCGTCAGCATCACAGGTCCGCTTGGAATTTGTTGTTTTGACGGTGGATGTATTGACGCTTGGTTTTTCTGGAGGTAGTTTATGTTATTCTCCTCTTGGATGTATTGCATAGCTACAGCGGGGTTTGCTGGCCTCATTGCTCGGATGGTTGAGCCTAAGGGTTCTTTCAACCCAGCCAAAAACGTGGTTAATGCTTGCTTTCTAAAGAAATCTTTCTTGCTACCTTTGATGATTACATTATCATTATGTAAATCTATATATAAATAGGCTAAGACAAAACGATTAGGTACCATTTTCTCCTCTGTTTCTCAACCGATTTTCTTCATTTTTGTTTTGTTTAGTAGCTACTGACGACCTTCAGTGCAGAATGCTAATCTTAATTTATAATATTGGTTCATTGATTAAATAAAATATAATAAAAATTCATTATTTACGTCAATAATGTCAATGCCAAACAAATGAATGTGCCGCGTGCCGCCGCCGCCAGACTCAAACCATTGAGTAATTATATATAGACAGACCAATGCTGTTATATACTTAGAGCATGTACTTCTGGAAGTGGCGTGCAAGCGTTGTTATTGTTTAGTGGGTAAAGTAATCGTTGAATATCATAATTATACAGGGTATTCCAGGTATGTTAGAAATCATTTTTTTAATGGGTGGCACATAAGCAGTTGCATATTTAGGGTGTTTAAAATATAGAGTAGAGTGCAATTATAACTAATAAAATAATTATATAGGGTAGCCCATTAGCGGTTGAATTTACAGGGTTCTTGGAATAGAATGTGCAGTAAAATTACAGTTATACAGGGTGGTGCAAAAAATGTTATACATAGATGCATATACAGGGTGGCGGAAATGGAAATGCAACATTTCGTAACCCATAAGCAGTTGTATATATAGTTAAGATGAAATATAGGGTAAGAGGAATTATAGATATACAGGATGGTGATAAAAAATGTTAGAAAAGGAAATGATTTATAGAGTAGACCACGAAGAGTTCCATATATATAATGATTGAAATATAGGTCGGAGTAGAATTATAGTTACAGAAGATAATTAAAAATTTCATAAACAAAAAGAGTAAATATGGTGGGTCATAGGCAGTGGCATATACAGAATGGTTTACCCAGTGGTTGAAAAATGTTAAAAAATATTATGCGTGGTCCATAAGCAGTTGCATATACAGGGTGGTGGAAATATATAATGAGATGGAATTATTATAATGTGGATTTTAATAAATGTTAGAGAATTGAGTGCAATTATAGCTATACAGGGGGGTTAGAAAAAATCAATATGTAGGGTTGCCCATTAGCAATTGAATTGTTGTCATATTAAATTAAGAATTACGAATTTGAACACAAATAAAGTTCTATGAATTATATCTGAAAAAACTTGAATTTCGTTACTTATTTGTAGAAGCGAGATGTAAGACCGACATCTAGAATTTTCGAGGAAACTATCAGACAGAGGTTCCGAATCTGGATCCGTTCTGTGTAATTGCTGTTCTCCCTAAAGTCCTAGGATAGAATGTCACGATAAAATTTTCATGTTACTTAACCTGCCAGAGATATTGACACAATTGGTCGAATTTCGACCACTGGGCGACAGCTAGTCAATGTAATTACACAAGGCATTTAAAATTCCCATGCATTTTTCATAGAACTGTAATGGTTGTTCGTGTGGTAATTGCTTCAGATTGACCAAGTCTCTGGTTAAGGAATTTTGATCTCGTTGATCCCCAAAGTTTTGTATGAGGGTGATCTTTACATCGTCCCATGTTTCGCAACCATAAACGGAGACAACTTCTTTTGCTCTACCAGTGAGTTTGCTCAGAATTCCTCGGAATAATAAAATGTTCTGGAGACTTCCCTGGTTCGTGCTGTCGTAGTAGTGTGTAAATAAAGTTGTGGAGATATTCAAAAAATCGTGAAGTTCGTTAGGGTTACCTTCAAAGTTTGGTAAGATGACCAAGTTTTTACATTGAAGACAGGTGGTGGTACCATAATTACGATTAAATATGTATACACAACTATTACTAAATTCGTGAGAAATCGTTTCTTCACTATTAAAAGCAATTTTTCAAAATGGGGAAATCTTATTCACAGATTTTCATTCAATTTCAAAAATGTTTTTCTTAAATTTAACTCTGCACTCTGATCAAAAATGATTTGGGTACAAAGGAGTCGACAAGAATTTTTTACTTACAATAAGTAACTGGTGATGACTCGATGCATTTGGAACTACTGATCTGCTTTGTCCAATGGTCGTCCAAATTCCCGGTTGGAAGTTGGTTCTTCAGAATTGTGGATAAACGTTTGAAAACGAAGTTTTTCCTTTGCCTGGATACTTCCACAATCCTACTGACTGCGCCAGTTTATGTTGTTTATGTTGTTCTTATTGAAAAGATTCATTTAGAAGGTTTCTTTTATTTTTTTTCTTATGGCGTAAATGAATTTTATCACAATAGGTTTTCAAAATACCCCCATTTTTGGATGCAGATTTTCCAACCCTTACTCCTCTTTGTTTTATTCCCACATTCAAATACTTTACTGTTACAGAAAAAAACTGAAAAAATAAATATAAATAATAAAATAATCAGCGACCTCCCCAACAATCATTTCGAAATTACTTATTTTCTCAGTATTTCCCGACTTGACCATACAATGTATGGCAGCACACTCCCTCTAAGACACGCATAGCATACCTTTAGGGGAAAATTCACTAAACCCAAGATATACTATATATCAAAAGGGTTTAGCTCTTTTGTTCCCATGAATTTTCGGACCGGTCGGGCTGTTCCTAACAGGACGGCTTTTTGCATCAGTTGGTAAAGATGTTCGTCCAGGCCGAGCTTTTTCAAATTGTTTAATAGAAGTTTTGGGGCTACTCCTGTCGTTGACATAACAATTGGTACTGTTCGAGTGTTGTTCATGTCCCATTGTCTCTGTATTTGAAATTCTAAATCCCTATATTTGGCTATTTTTTCAGCCTGCTTAATGTTTACTTTATTGTTGTTCGGGATGGCTATGTCAATTAAGGTTGTTTTTCTGCAGACTTTATCTACCAAAACTATTTCTGGTCTATTGTGAGCAACAGTCCGATCGGTCAATATGGTCTGATCCCAGTACAGTTTGTAGTTGTTATTCTAAAATAGGTTCTGGTTTGTATATATAGTAGGGTGTTCTGACCGACTGTGATAGCTTAAGTTTCAGCGCTAATTCCTGGTGCAGTATTTTTGCCACAGCATCGTGGCGTTCTTTGTATTCAGTTGCAGCGAACGCTTGACAACCTCCTATAATATGCTGGATAGATTCAGATGTTTGGCAACCATATCTGCATCTGTCGTTGTTGATAGAAGGGTCTTTGACGATATACTTTAGATAGTTCTTAGTTGGAATTACTTGATCTTGGATTGCCAATATAAAGCCCTCCTTTCAGGAAACATATGACCAGAGATCAACCATTAGTTCGACGCTAAACTGTCGACATAATCTTGGTTGACGTCATTTATATGTCTTCCATGAAGGGGCTTCTCTTTCCATTTGAGCAGTTTCTGATCAGTTGTCTGGTGGTATACTTGAACTTGTTGTTCTGTCAGTCGTAGAGGTGTTGAGTTATCAACCTGACATATGACTCTGTGTAGATCAGAAAATTCTGCAAGTTTCTGGAAATGATTACGCAAATTAGAAATTTGTTGATGACGTTACTTGCCTATATCTGCCAATCCTCTTCCTCCTTCACACTGGGGCAATGTTGTACATGCGACACAGCTCTTTGGATGGTGATTTTGAGCTTTTGTTAGTAGTACTCGAACTTTCCGTTGTAATTGTTCAATGCCGGTCTTGCACCAGTTAACAACGCCGAAAGAGTAACTAAGCACTGAACAGGCGTAGGTGTTAATAGCCTGAAACAGATTTTTCTCTTAAGTTTGGTCTTCAGCAGTCGTTTTACCCTTCTATAAAACTCTGTTGTTAGGTCCTTTTTCATGGTGGTGTGAACACTTCGTTGAGCTTGTTTATTCCAAGGTATTTGTAAGTATGGCCTTCCTCCATGGATTCAATTGAGGTGCCATCTCCCATTTCGTAGGGCCCCTGCTGTATTTTCCCTTTAACTATATTAATAATTCGGCATTTGTCTAGGCCAAATTGCAAATGGATGTCACTAGAGAACCCTTCTACTATTTTAAGCATATCATGCAGCTGTTGTTCCGGAGCTGCCATCAACTTTAAGTCGTCCATGTATAACAAATGATTTATCTTTAATGCTTGTACGTTGTTGTGCTTGAAACTGAACCCAAAGTTAGTCGAGTTCAGTTAGTGTGAGAGTGGGTTCATGGCAAGGCAAAACCACAGCTGGCTAAGAGAGTCTCCCTGGAATATACCCCTTCTGATTGGAATGGGGTCAGTTTGTATCGAACAGTTAATAAGTTAATAATACTATTATTCACTTTATAGAGTTTCAGCACCTGAATGAGCCAATCATGTGGAACTGAATCAAAGGCCTTTTTGTAGTCCACATATGCCATGTAGAGATTTCGTCGTTTGGCATGGGCTTGAGAGCAGACAACAGAATCAATTATTAGTTGTTCTTTGCACCCCATCGAGTTTTTCGCGCATCCCTTTTGTTGTTCGGTAATTATGTTGTTTAGCTCACAATGTCTGAAAAGACGATGATTAATGCACAACGTTATAAGTTTGTATAAGGTTGGGAGGCAAGTGATTGGTCGGTACTTTGTTGGGTCCTGTGTGCACCATGCGTAAGGAAACTAGGCATCTTGTGTGGATGGATAATTATGTCATTAATGAGTACTGTTAATTTCTCGTGGGTGGCGTAAAGTTTCTTTATCCAGTAATTCTGCACACCATCTGGTCCTGGTGCTTTCCAGCTATGGAGGTGTTTCATCATCTTGGACGTGTCTTCCGTTGTAAATGGTTAGTGTTGCATCCTATCACAATTCTGAAATGCCGCCTCCTCCTCATTAATCCAGCTCGCTCTGGAGTTATGGGAAACTGTTGTGGAAAGTTGTGTTTTCCAGAATTGCTCGATGGCCGTTTTACTGGGATAACTAGGGGTTTCATTATTATTGATGCTGTTAAGTATTCTATAAAACCCTTTTTCTTATTTTCGGAATAGTGCGTTGCCTAGTTTCCGTTGATTACTGGTTTTGTACCTTCTCAATCGACTTGTGTATACAGAAAGCTTTTGTCGTAGACTATCCAGACACTGCTGAGATGTGATGTTTTCTCCATCCCACTGGAAGTGTATTCGGTTATTGTCCATGATAGTCTTGACAAGTCTTTCTATTCTGTTGTTCCTGACCCCTCGTTGGTACTCGGTCAGTCTTCCAATGTCTTTCCGAAGAGAATTAATTTTCCCTTCTAGCCGTCTTTGCCAAGGTGGTATTCGAGGTGTTTGTCTAAATTGGGGAGGGTCTTGCTTTGGTCTTATTGCGACCCCAATGGTTCTACAGATGGAAATTGCAGCACAGTAGATGATTGTGTGTAGCGACTCTAACGTATTAGCACCTAAAACATAGTGTGGCAAGATAAATTTGTTCATAGCCTGCAAGATGATACCCAGTTTCTTAGAAGATCTTAGTTTGAGAATAGTTGGTCGAACCAATGAATCTGTTCTATAAGAGCTATTTCCATTTCTGCTTCGATTTTCTCAAGCAGGTCAGCGTTGGCTGGCTGTTCTTGTTGAAATTCTTGAATCTCGTCCGCTCTTTGCGCCAAAAGTGTTTCAGGCTCTGGATCTGTTGCATTTCGACCAAATAATTCGCGCTCAACTTCGCTCTTTATTTCGTCCAGTTGATCAGGCGAAATAAGGCCATTTCTTAAGATGACACGATATTGATCTGCGACTCTCTGTTCGGTAATTTGAAGCTCTGGATACTCACGACAGAACTCTTGATGCAGTATTGGGCGATACCCAGTCTTGTCCTGGCCAAGGTTAGTCACTCTGTAAAACGTGCGCATTATAAATTTATTCATGGCGCTAGTCCATTTCATGCGCTGTCTTATCAGTCCCGCTTGAGTGAGCGCTGGCTGTTGATCCTGCGCAACACTTTCTGCGGGTGGAGTTCTCGTTCTCGCTTGACTCCGTTGGTGATGGTCACGTTGTTGCTGTGACTGTATTGGTGAGTGTTGTTGTGATTCTTCTGGTTCTTAGGCTGTAGCTCTTTGGACGACAGGGGCCCGCCTCCTCAGCACCCTGCCACCACGTCACGCATGCTGTCATGTCCAGCGCCGGCCCCAGACATGCCCTGGCGATCCCCAGGCAGCGGCTCTTTTCCGAGGCATCTACTCCGTAGCTCCATTTTCGTGGGTGGGGTCACCAACTGTCCCTGGTGACCTGGGTAACTCGGAACCGTGGGGTTGTCACTTCCCAGATGAAATGATTTAAACCAGATCATCCCGTGCGGGTTTTGGGGAAAGGAGGAAGGCTAGGTAGTAGGTCAGCGGACAGCTGCCCCTTTAGTCGCCTCATAGAACAGGCGGTAGATACCATGGTGCTATTCTAACCCGGATACAACACGGGGAATTTTCTCAGTTATTATTAAAGTTAAGAGTAATGATTATTAATTTTAAATTAAATTTTTTATAAGTAAATTAAACTAAGACAGTAATTCCTTTCAGATACTGCCTTCAACTACAATACTGAAGAACCTATAGGAAATGTTCTCGAAAAATGGTTTCAATCTGGTAAACTTAGAAGAGATGAAATATTCATTACTACAAAGGTAATCATTATAAATAATGTTATTCGTTTTCTATATTTACAAAACTTTTAAATGCAGGACTGGACCGTCCGTTAGTTGCACCTCCTTCAAAGGATTGAAATTTCGAAGAAATTATTTATCTTTTTATAATCAGAGGCCTGATATTTTAACGCAAAATCGCCAATTATAGTCTGGCGTTAAAAATGTATCACCAGTAAAGATATTAGACATAAAATAACATTATATTAAGTACTTTCTGTTTCACTGCAATTGAAATATCTGCTTCTTTGTTTTCAGTTACCTAATTTTGGTAATAGACCAAATGATGTAGAAAAATACATAAAATTATCCTTGGAAAAACTGAAGTTAAGTTATGTCGACCTTTATCTTATACATATGCCCTTCAGTTTTCACTGTAGTGATTCGAGTTTCGCTCCCAGAGTAAACAAAGATGGTAGCTTTGATTTAGATATGGAAAATGATATTATAGGAACTTGGAAAGTAAGTACCTATGGATAATTGATTATTTTTAGTTGCTAAAACTTGTAAGTATACTTAGATAACATTGTATTTAAAAATATATATTTAACAAATATTTATTTCTATATAATAAATAAGGGTATAACGTGATGAAATTTTGATATGAAAGGCTTACTTAAGTAACTGTTTTGACCGGTTTAGCAATTTTATATATACGCTGACTCTTCCCGGCTTCGCGCGGTGTAGATAAATCGACGTACTTAATGTACATATTTATATTGACCACTTTTTTCATTTGTTACTTTTCACCTCCCGTACATTTTTAGCTTTTTTTAACAATTTTAACGTCATCAGTCATTAGAGAAATTATATAGCAACAAGCTTTTAAAAATTCATTATTTTGGGACTTAATATGAAAAGTCAGACTTACTTGACAGTTTGTCGCCTTTCATTTCAGGTTTTGTGACGTTTTGTCATTGCCGTTTTTGACATTTTCGATATTTTAAGTATTTTAAACGTCTTCGTGTTTTGATATTTTTAGGGTTCCGTATATACAGTATACGGATACCCTTATAATATCACTCAGGATTTCTGCCTCTGTCACATCACAGCAATTTTCTCCTAAACTGCTGGACGGAAGAGGTTGAAATTTGGTATGAAGGTATAGTTTGGTGACCTGATCAGGAGCACATATCGCAAAAGAATAAATTTTGATTTTAGGGGTACTTCTGGGGGGAAAAACTAAAAAAATCGACCGTTCCCCCCCCCTGATCTCCGAAACTACAGAACCTAAAATTTTGAAAAAAATGGAAAATATAGAAAGTTGCCCGAACTTCACAGGAAAAATAAGGAGAAACCATTAATATTAATTTTGGGGGGCAAATTATAGAATTAAATAAAAATTTAAAAATAAAAAAAAATTCTAACTTATCATGTAATATATCAAATGAAAGGTCTCATTCTGAGGAACACAAATATATTTTTTTAAAAAAAATTAATTAAAAAGATATTAAAGAAAATATACCAAAATTTACCCAAAAGGGGGGCCCTTATCTCCGAAACTATAAAACGTAAAGTTTTGAAAAAAAATAGTTTTATAGGTTCTGACCTGAAGTTTACTGGAAAAATAAGGAGAAACCTCTACTTTTCATTTTGGGGGGCAAATTACAGAATTAAATGGCAAATATAAAATTAAAACTGTTTCTAACCCATCATGTTATATATCAGATGAAAGGGCTCATTACGACGAAAACAAACATATTTTTTTCATATTTTTAAAATAAATAAATTAAAAGACATTAACAAAAATATAAAAAAAATTACCCATTCCCCCCCCCTTATCTCCGAAACCATAACCTGGAAAATTTTGAAAAAAAATTGAGCTATAGCCCCTCACCTGAACTTTACTGGAAAATTAAGGAGAAACCCCTAATATTTATTTTGGGGGGCAAATTATAGAATTAAATGGAAAATATAAAATTAAAATTGTTTCTAACCCATCATGTTATATATCAAATGAAAGGGCTCATTATGACGACAACAATAATATTTTTTTCATATTTTTAAAATAAATTAATTAAAAGTTATTAACAAAAATATAAAAAATGTTACCCATCCCCCCCCTTATCTCCGAAACCATAAGCTGTAAAATTTTGAAAAAAAATATAGGTATAGCGCCTCACCTGAACTTTACTGGAAAAATAAGGAGAATCCCCTAATATTCATTTTGGGGGGCAAATTATAGAATTAAATGGAAAATAAAAAATTAAACTTATTTCTAACGTATCATGTAATATATCAAATCACAGGGCTCATTAATAAATATTTTAAAATATATTAAAAAAATATATTAAAAAAATTACCCATTCCCCCCTTTATTCCCCAAACTATAAGACCTAATTTTTTTATTTACAGGAAAAATATGAATAAATCTTTAATATTAATAATGGGGGGCAATTTATAGAAATAAACGGAAAATAAAAAATATTTTTTTAACGTGTCATGCAATATATCAAATGAAGGGGCTTGTTATGAGGAATACAAATATATATTTTTCATATTTTCGAAATTAATTGTTTACAAGATATTAACATGAAGATATAAAAAATTCTCATTTCTCGCTTTATTTCGGAAACCATACTACCTAAAATTTTGAAAATAATTAGGGGTACTGGCACTCACTTGAGATTTATAAGAAAAATTATTAGAAAACCTCCATGGTAATTTTAGGGACAAATTATACAATTAAATGGAAAATAAAAATTTAATTTTCAAACGAATCATGTAACATATCAAATAAAAGACTTATTATGTGAATTACAAATATATCATATTTTTAAATCATTTGTTTAAAAGATATTAGCAAAGATATTAAACATCGACTTAATTCCCATTTTAGAAACTATACTATTTAAATTTTGAAAAATATATTTTATTTGTATTTTTAAATAATCTGAATAACAGATTTAATAAATTATAATTTAAAACTTGACCTATTTTGCTCTTTATCTTCCAATCTATAGAGCCTCAAAATTCAGACAATAGATTATAAAAGGCTTCCCTGAAAGTTTATTAGTAAAATAAAACTCTAATGTTAATTTTTGGGGGCCAAATTAGAAAACTAAATACAGCGAATCTTGAAGGTGGTACGGAACCCTTACAATGCGAGTCCAACTCGCACTTGACCAAATTATTTTATATAATTCATACTAAGTATATCCATTTTTTACTTTTTCCACATTTACGGTGATATTGACACTTTTAGTTATTTCTATTAGTTTTGGCATTTTTGATCATTTGAACATTTTAGATTTTGGAGATTATTTTTTGCATTTAAATTCAATATTGGCGAAATGACGAATAATTTGTCAATACAGTTAAAGGAAAAAATCAATTCTCATGCAATGAATAAATACTTAACCTTATCGGATAAGTACATTTTCACTAAGGGATTTAATTGAGTTGTTGAAATGAAGGATTTTGGCACGCAATTTTTTCGTCCAGCATGGATCTACTTGAAATTTTCACACAAGGTGGTGAATAGCTCAAGGATCATTTTCAATATCATGCCGCTGTACGTTAAAACCTTGGGGGTGGTTGCCACCCCACCTATAGGTATCTATGGAAAAAGTAAATCTACAAAAAACATTTCTTTACGTTTTCTTCGTAAAACTAATATTTTTCGAGTGATTCGCGGTTGAAAGTTTTTCGACGAAAAAGTCGACTTTTTTAAATGTTTTTTTGTGAGTAACTCGAAAAATATGCATTTTAACAAAAAAGGTACAGCGCAAAATTGTAGCATTAAAAAAAAACAAACACAATCTTATTTTATATAATTTTTCTACGACGAATACGAACAGAGATACGGCTTTTTTTCGTCACAAGCATAATTTGAAAGATCAAAGCCAATTAACGGGAAAACTATGCATTTTCGACGAACACTTATAGAATCTTTTTAAAATATATAATTAAGCCTTTCAAAAAAAAAGTCTCTACCATGAAAATTGAGCGATTTATGATCAAAATAAATCTGTGAAAACAACCTCTAATTACAACTGATTTTCACCCTTCTTCTCTTTATATATGTATTATCAATATACCCAAGAAGTTTAATCAAATTAAAATGCCTAATTTTAGAAAAAATGGAGTATTTTTCACTCTTTTCTTCAAAATAACTCCGAAATACTGGATATAGACAAAAATGATAAGAGCATTAAACTGTAGTTTTTTAATGACTAAAATTGTCCTGTGCGTATATTTTCTATAGAGTGAATATTTGGCTAGATATAACCGTTTAAACCCTCTATTTAAGAGGTAATACCGCCTTATTCGAGCCCTTTAAACTCACCCTATTTATGGGATCTTAAGGAATTTAATTTAATTCACATAGTTTTATAGCTCTATAGCCTACAAAATCGTTTTTGAAAAAACTTTCTATCACCAAAAATGAAAATGCTGTTTAAAAACAATCAATTTTTTTTCGTTTTGGAGCGTAATAATCTAGTACATAACCGGTATATTTAGGAGTAATACGTTATATGTTCCACTTTTTCCATTCAAATCGAAACATAGAAAATGTCTGTGAATATGCGGTGTATTTTTGTGCTAATATTTTTTTTGGAGTCTACCTTTTTTCTAATTAGATCTATTAAATTACTTTATAAAAATTGCACTTTTATTGAGAGTGGTTTTGAAGGGTTGAAATATTATAATATATTCTAAAGCATAAAACAATCATTATTTAACCAATCCAAACCAAATTTTACCTACATTATGGTTTACAATGTTATTTTATAATTTTTTACAATTAGGGGTAGTTTTCACCCTTAAAAATGAAACAGTGCCCATAGGCATGATATAGAATTTGAAGTAGAGGGTGAGACGAGCCAGGCTAATTTCAAATTTTTGTGCAAATCGATGCAAGATGAAATCATTTTTTAGGATTTTTTACATAAAGCTCTAACAAGGGTTGATTTCTAAGGGTTGAAACATTATGAATTTGTATCCTAAAGCATAAAACAATCCTTATTTAACAAATCCAAACCAAATTTTACCCATATTAAGGTTTAAAATGTAATTTTATAATTTTTTACAATTAGAAGCAGTTTTCACCCTTAAAAAACAAAAAGCGTACAACTGCACGATATAGAAATTGAACTATAGGGTGAAATGAGCCTAATCCCAAATTTTTGTACAAATCGATGCTGGACGAAAAAATTGCGAAGTTTTGTCATTTTTTGAACTTTCAGGCCTGCATCATTTTGTGTTCCCTAAAAATTATTGTTGTTTTTATTGCTTGACCTGGTAATCCTCTTTGGTTGTGACCGCCCATCCCATTGTTTATGATCCCTTGTGATTGCTTATCATTGCCGTTCTGCGGAATATTTATGAAGGGATCAGACTTATTAGTAGGAGTTTTATTGTGGGATGTCTCTAGAAGTACGTTTCACGTTTGTGGACAGTTTAAAGCCTCATTTCTTTTATTTAACTCCACGATTTTCTGAATTTCGATAGCTTTCGTACTAGTCTATTTCTGTGGTCTATTTTATGCCCTGTATGGAGTTTTCTGTTGGAATAAGGCCGATGTAGTCTGCTTATTCATGATGCTTACTTTATGCTCCTCTGCTCTAACGGAAATGTCTTCACAAGATTGCTTGAATTTGCGGTGAGTGATGGTGTGACATGGCGTTCAAGTATCTATTGGTGTGTTGGTTTTCTGTAAATTGTAAATTGAAACTGCCTGTTTCAATGGGAGACAATTATCTTGTTCTAATTCTAAGGTGAATATTTTAGGATGTAAGTTGTTGATATATGTCAAAAAGTTACCTAATTCGGTTTCTCCATGTGGCCAAATGATGAAAATATCGTCTACGGTATTGAACCCATATCGCTGATTTAAGATTGGCGTTTTAGAGAGCTTTTTCTTCTAGGTAACTCATGGCTATTACTGGTGACAACGATGAGCCCATGGAAGCACCCTCTGTTTGTTTGTATATTTATCCGTTGTATGTGAAATATGTGTTGTTTAGGCAATGTTTGGCGAGTTCTATGATGTGGGTTGGGAAATTTGCTTTCTTGGATATCTTCGATATAGCTTCCTCGACTGGAATGCTTGGGTATACTGACTTAACATCTAAGCTAAGGTGAGATCGCCCCCCCCTCCCCCCGGGGAACCTTAAAGTTAGTGAATTTAATATTAAGGTTAAGGTAATCTTAACTCCCAAAGGGTAGAAGAAGGTAACTTCTACGGGTTTCACTCAGAACAATTATTTATAATGTAATAGCCCAAGAAATCTGGGTTTATAATTATATTTAGGTAAATTTAGTACAGGATCCCCCCTTCCCGGAAGCACGAGTCTGAATGCTCCCCTGAATCTGCTTCCTCCACCGTAGGCTGCATAAACTTGGCTATATATTTTTACAGCACTGACGATCGGTCTTATGGGAACTCCTTATTTGTGTCCGTATAGAGTCTTGGGTACCTGGATGACTTCTCTCGTGGCATTAATTGTATCTTGATTTTGTTATCTATAGGTGATTCCTGTATTTTAGTTTTTGTAATTTTTTCCAAATATGTTGTTGGGTTTCGGGTTGTTGATTTGTAGCTACTATCCTGCAAGGCACTAGCTAGTCAGAAAAGAAGGACGTTTACTAACCCTCTGCCTGCCTCCAGGACAGTACCCACCCGACAAATTCGAGTACAGTTTAATGAAGACTGGACAACGGAACAATGGATCCTTTCACGATAGGACATTTAGGAGTTTCAGGAAAAACAAGCTCACAGAGACTCCAAATTCTTGTGATTTCTATCAACTCATTGAAAACTCAAATAACTATATATTTATTTAGTACATAAGGCTGAATTTAATATTTTATGGCGAGGAGAGCACAACTGATGAAGGGTTTTGACTAAAAATATATATTGTCTTTCTTTCAATGGATTGAAAAATCATAATTTCGTTGATAGGTTTTAGTTAATTTACGAATTATTTTGTCTGATTTCTAGAATAGGAATCACTTAATTTCAAAATTTGACAAAGAGAGGGTACCAATGATCTTAATGACCAGTATCTCAGGTATTTATTTATATTTAAAAAAATGGACAAAATGTGTCACATCTTCTTTTTTTAGCATAATCGAAAATTTGGCATACTTCTGGAAAGTATGACCCACAATTAAAAATATGTTTTTTTTGGGTCTACAATCTTTAATTGATTATTTAGTCCACTAACTAGGTTTATTTTAGTTTTCTTAATTTTTTTGGTATTATTACATATACAGAAAATGAAACTTACATACATTAGTTTTATAATTTTTGTAATGACAGTGACTGTTTAAGCATGACTTGTGTACAGTCACTGCCCTACAAAAGATTTGTGTTCAGTAAAAAAATATTTAAATAAGTAAAACATATTCCAATAAAAGTATTGTGGCAAAAAACAGATCAGAGTTATACACTATTTTTCATTTAAGATAATTTAAAAATAAGTAGAAATTTTCATTTCTGATAATTTTTTTAATAGTGAACCTATATTTATTTCCATTTGCACAAGTTCTAAAGGCAATAGATTGTAAAATCAAGGTCCAAGGTCGAAACAGTTTTTGTCCAATAGTTTTTTTAGCCTCTGACAACTGTATTAAATTGTTATTTATTGTTTGATACTGACTGTTAATTAATTTAAAAGTTGGTAGTAGGATATATACGTTCTTTCCTGTAAATCATTATTAATTTTCTATTTTGATCGGTATTTAATGGTGAGAGAATCGTTGAGTCCCATCCCAGCTATTACTACCATATTGAAGTATAGATTGAACTAATGCATAATACACATTCTTAAATTCTATTATATTCAAGAATTGTCTAATTTGGTAAAATAAATAAAACATTTTTCTTAGTTTAGCTGTTGTTAATATTATATGTGTATTCCATTTTAAATTAAAATCTATTTACACACCTAAATATTTAGTACTAGAAACAATATCTAGCTTACTATTACAAGTGCAATTAGTACAGTTGGTGCAGTCGTGGAAAGTTAAACTACTACTAATAGTAGGCGCAAACACAACGCATTTAGTTCTTTTTATACATATTTAAAGTCAACATTTTATCTGCACTTTTTGAGTAATTCATTTCAATCTTGTCCCCCAAAAAAAGAACACTATCATCAGCGTAGGATATGCTTAAACAGTCGTTAGTAAAGAACAATTCATTAATATAAACATGATGGGCCCAAGGACCGTGCCCTGAGGCACCCCATAATTAATATTTCAGAATCACTTGTCATATCATTTGTTTGAAGTTTTTGTCCTCTACAGCATAAATAAGAATTAAAAAGCTTCTTTGCTACATCCCTTACACCAATGTTGTTAAGCTTTTCCACTAATGTTTGATGAGATACAGTGTGGATGCCTTCGCCAGATCCAGGAAAACTGCTCCACTGCAGATGGACTTATCTAGGTATTTATAAATACTATCTCTAATAAGATCTATAGCATCTTCAGTACTTTCGTATTTACGGAAACCAAATTAAAAGTTATAGCGTAGATTAATTTGTTCTAGATAGTCCATGAGTTTCATTTTAACAATTTTGTCAACAATTTTTGCAAAATTACTAATAACAAATATTGGCTGATAATTATTTAACATTTCAATGTTCCCAGAATTATATATTGTTATTGTAGACTTTTTAAATTCTATTGGGAAAATGTCTTGTGGCAATATTAAGTTTGTGATATGACAAAGTGGTTCTGCTACATATTCCTTGACCTGACAAATCCACTCAGCATGGGTGTCGTCAGTTGTTGCCTTTGCTTTTTAAAAAGTAATTATCTGTTTAATAGTATCTTCCATAGTAACGGGTGTTTCTAACTTATTTGAAATAACTGTTACTTGCTGACAAGAAAAAATATTGCTGATCTCATAGCTTATTACCTAGTTGAACAACATTGATTCTGCATAATTACTAGGATCCAAAATGTCTATAAATTACAACATATTTTTTAAATCTGTTGTACATCTACTTAATTTCTTAGTTTTAACGCTCCCTAACAGATAGTATACATCTTTCAGACTTACACATTTGTACGAAATTATTATTATTATTTTGTACCTTTAGAGTTAACAAATGGATTAAAGTGAATTTTACTACAAAAACGATTTGATGTTCTAGGAAATGGAAAAATTGGTAAAATTAGGCCTCGCAAAATCTATAGGACTTTCAAATTTCAACCAAGAACAAGTTCAAAGGATATATAATGCCGCAGAAATTAAACCTGTTGTTTTACAAGTAGAATTGCATGCGTATCTTCAGCAAAAAGATTTACAAGAGACTTGTAAGAAATTAAACATTGCTATAACGGCTTATTCACCTTTGGGTAGTCCTGGAGTAAATACACATATGAGTACAAAGTATAACTACGAGTAAGTGTATTATTATTTATTTCATATTTCATGGAACTATTTTGACAAGAGCGTCGCCAGAAATGGTGGATTAATTTTGGCTTGGTGAAGGGCAGATTTTAGGTTTTATTTCACACATAAAGAGGCACCAATGATCCGCAAGATGGAGCATTGTGTATTGATAAACTAATTTCTTCATTTTAAGTCATTTTATAACCTGTAGTAATTCTGCACAAGTTTATTGTCAAAATCCCGAATTTTATATTCTATGAAACAAAAGCCAAAAGTAAATCGTAGTGAGTTTTTGAGTTTGATAACTAGTCTTAGTCATGCATACCACAGATCATACAGAGAAATCCATACTTCCTCTATACACTTTTTACATTGTTGTTAATCTGCTTCTGATTAAAATTAAAGTACACCATAATCCTTGTAATCAGTTTTTATTATACCTAATATAAATAGGTAACACCATTTATTCCTATTTCATATTAGTTCCTTCAAGAAATGATGTGGGGTAACCAAATCTATTGTACACATTATGGATTTTCCTTCTCTACGTGGGATTTTTTCCTGTATTTATTGGAAAACAACGTTGTACAATTTGTCTTTATAAATAAAGCCCCCCCCCTAATCTAATCTATACTATTATAAAATTTTAGTTGTCTGGTTGATTGTTTGTTTGTTACCTCATCACGTAAGAACTACTGAACTGATTTTCCGAATCTTTTTTTTTACTTAAAATCTGGTATACATTTTATCTCCCTACATTGACAGAAACGGTAGATATAGGGAAAAAATTACTACCATGTTCTGTAATACATACACAATTAGACAATTGGTTCTACCTCATACACCAAATTTTAGATACTTGCATCACCTTAGCTTTTATTCAAAATTCCGAATATGCCAATGAAATTTGATTAAAAAAAATCCAATTAATAAATAAAGTGTAATTTTACAGGGTATTCCATATATAGGACAGGAAGAAAATAGGTGTCCCGTAAGTAGTTGCATATCTACAATGTGATTGAAATAAGGGGGAAGTTCAAAAAAGATATGTTGAGTGGACCATAAACAGTTGTATATACCAGGTCGTTGAAAAGCAGGTGGAGTTGAATTAAATTTATACAGGGCGGATAACAAAATGTTATATATTTAATGTATAAGTAGGAGCATATACAATGTGGGTGAAATAAGGGTAAAATAGAATTATATTTATACTTGTTGGAAAAAAAAAGTTATGTAAGCAGTTAGGATATTTGAATTTTATTGAGCTATTATTATAGTTATGAAATGGGCTGAAAAAATGTTCGAAACCCTTGTTTATACAGGGTGATTGAAATATAAGATGGAGTGGAATTATAGTTTATAGGGTAGTTAAAAATTTGTTTTATAACCACAAGTTTTTCACAAGTAGCATATGATAGGATGGTTGAAATATGTAGCAGAGTATAATTACAGCTATATCTACAGGTGGGTTTAAAAAATCTTATAAAAATGTCATGACCTACAACCTGTTTTATATACCGGATACATGAAATATAGGGTGGACTAGAATTCTATGTATACAGGGTGGTGGAAAATTTTTATATAGGGTGGCCCAGAACTAGTTGCATATACAAGGTTGTAAATATAGCGTGATGCAGAACAATAATTATACAGTGTGGGCAAAAAAATTTTGGAGCACCTGAATTATGGGAATATAGGTTATCGTTACACAGTGTGATACAAACAAGGTGAGAAAAAGTTGCGAATGAATGCCTCATTCATTAAATGAAGTGTGGAGAGAAATTATATTTTATACTGTGCTACCAAACATATGAGGTAATAGCGTGGCTCATAATTAGTTGCACAGATAGGATATTTGAAATATAGGGAAGAGTAGAGTTAAGTAGTTTAATATTTAAAATTGTTACATAGGGTGCCCCATAAGCAGTTGCAGTTTTGGTGAAATTTATTGGGAATTGATGGATTTATATTTATACAGGGTGGTACAAAAAATGTCAAACTGGGTGGCCGATAAGTAGTTGGACATACAAGGGGGTTGAAATAGAGGATGGAGTAGAATTATAGTTAAACAGTGTGGATGACAAATTGTTCGTAAATTTTTTTAAGATAGATCATGAGCTGTTGCAAATATGCAATATCTGAAACACGGGGCGAAGTAAAATAGCTTACAGTGTGATTAAAACATGTTACAAAAATTTGCATATAAGGGGTGGTTGACCTACAAGGTGGAGACAAATTATATTTTCCAGGATGGTTAAAAAATATCTCAAAAATGGTTATATTTAGCGTAGTCCATAAGCAGTTGCATAGATAATATAGTTACAATATAGAGTGGTACAGAGTTATAGTTGTGTTTAAAAAATGTTATAGTTGGTGCCTCCAAGCAGATAGATGCATATTCAGCGTAGCTGAAATATTTTGTAGAATATAATTATGGTTATACAGGATGGTTCAACAACTAATACACAAATAAGTTATAATGGTTGACTAATTCGGAGATAGTTTAAATATAGATGGAAGTAGAGTTATAGCTAAGGCAGTATAAGAACAGTTGCCGGTTGGGTGAAATATGTTCGGGATTGGTGAATTTAGTTATACAGAGTGGTTACAAAACAAGTTATATTGCTTGGCCCATAAGTAGTTGTATATATGATTGTTGAGATCGGGGGCTTAGTAGAATTATAGTTTTACAGGGTGGATTAAAAAATTGTGGCCCAAAAATTATCAGAAATAATTGTTATATAACGTATAGGGTGGCAGTAGAACTATAGTTAGATAATTAAAAAATGTTATATTTGGTGACAAATAAACATCAGCATATACAGTATGGTTGCACTATAGGGTGAAGCAGAGTTACAGTTATACAAGGTGGTTCCAAAAAATGTTGAATAATATTGTTATATAATGTGGCCCATAACCACTTGCAGTTCGGGGTAAATGTATTCGGGATTGGTAGATTTATAGTTATGTTAGGTGCTTTAACAAAGTTGGAAAAAATTGTTATATTACGATAGTCCATATGTTTCATAAACTATTTCTTTTTGCAAAGAATTGTACATTCCATACGCGGGGGAAACTGCGGGTAACGGCTAGTACTATTATAAAATTGGAAGTTTGTCTGTTTGTTTGTATGTTCGGACATCATGTAAGATCTACTGCACTGATTTTGCTGAATCTTTTTTTTGTTACAGCCTATAAGTTTGACTTAAAATCTGGTATACATTTTATCTCCCTAAATTGACAGAAACGGTTGATATAGCAAAAAAACTTCTACCATGTTGGATTACACAATTCCACGGCAAGCACCAAATATTAGATACTTGAATCAGCTTAGCTTTTATTCAAAATTCGGAATATGCCAGTGTAACATGTTTATATTTAAAAAAATCAACTGATATATCAACCGTAATTTTACAGGGTGTTCTATATATAGGAATCTTAGTGCGTAGTAGAATGACATGAATTTAAAAAATGTATAAAAAGTTATATTAGGTATACCATAAGCAGCTGCATATATACAATGTGGTTGAAATAAGGGGGAGTGGAATTAGTTATACGGGGAGGTTCAAAAAAGTTATATTGAGTGGGCCATTAATAGTTGCATGTAGGGTGGATAACAAAATGATATATTGTTTGGCTCATAAGTAGTTGCATATACAATATGGTTGAAATAAGGGTAGGATATTTATACAAGGTGGATATTTTTTTTTTTAGAAAAAAATGTGTTATGTAAGCAATTAGGATCTTTGAATTATGTTCTTGAGTTATTAAAGTAATGAAATGGGTTGAAATAATGTTAGAAGAAGTTGTTTATACAGGGTGGTTGAAATATAAGATCGAGTGGAATTATAGTTTATAAAGTGGTTAAAAAATTATTTTATATCCACAAGTAGTTGCATATATAAGATGGTTGAAATATGTAGCGGAGTATAATTACAGCTATACAGGTGGTTTTAAAAAGTTTTATAAGGAAATGTTATGATCTACAAGCTGTTCCATTTACCGGATGGTTGAAATATAGGGTGAAGTAGAGTTTTAAGAATACAGGATGGTACAAAAATGTTATAATGGGTGGCACATAAGTAGTTGCATATACAAGGTTGTTGAAATATAGGATGGAGTAGAATTATAATTATACAGAGTGGGTAATAAATGGTAGAAAAATGTTGTTATATAGCAGTTGTATACCTGAAGTACCTGAAATCTGGGATGCAGTAAAGTTATAGTTACACAGTGTGATTCAAACAAGGTTAGAAATTATACTTTATAATGTGGTTAAAAAAATATGAGGAAAAATTGTGAAATAGCGTGGCTCATAATCAGTTGCACATATAGAATAGTTGAAATAGGATGGAGAAGTGTTAGAGTTAAGTATTTAAAAATGTTATATTGGTTGACCAATGCAGCAGCGTATTCAGGGTAGTTGTAAGACATACAAGGTGATTCAAAAAAATGTTGAAAAAATTGTTATATAGGGTGCCCCATAAGCAGTTGCAGTTTTGATGAAATAGATTGGGCATTAATGGATTTATAGTTATACAGGCAGGTACAAAAATGTTATACTGGGTGACTGATAAGTAGTTTCATATACAAGGTGGTTTAAATAGAGGGTGGAGTAGAATTATAGTTAAACAGATTGGATAATTTTTTAACATGAGCTGTTGCATATATGCAATATCTGAAACGTGTATCAAAATAAAATTATAGTTATACAGTGTGACTAAAACAATGTTAGAAAAAGTTGCTCAGACGGGTAGTTGAAATATAAGGTGGAGACAAATTATACTTTCCAGGGTGGTTCAAAAATGGTTACATAGTAGTCCATAAGCAGTTGTGTAGCTAAGATAGTGAGTGGAGTAGAATTATAGTTAAGTGTTTAAAAAAGTTATATTTGGTGGACCCTAAGCAGATGAATATACAGGGTGGTTGAAGTATTTTGTAGAGTAAAATTATGGTTATACATGATGGTTTAAAAATATGTTATAATATTTGACTGATTGCCAGCATTACATACAGGATGGTTTTAATGTAGATGGAAGTAGAATTATAGTTATTATACAAGTCGGTTAAAAAAAATGATTAAAACTGTTATATAGGGTGGCCAAAAAGCAGTTGCAGTTTGGGTGAGTGTTTAAGTAAAGGTTTGGTGTTAGGGTGCCAAATTGTGTTTAAATTTGTGACACACCAAGTGTTCCAAAGGCATTTCCATTAGGGTGGATCGAATAGTTTAAAAAAATTGTTATATACGGCATGAACAGTTGCATCCTACTATATGGAATACCTGAAACATGGGGCGAAGCAAGATTAACATAAGGTTAGAAAAAATTTCACATAAAGGGTGATTAAAATATAGTGTGAAGAGAAACAATTTCTCTACTCTACTTTACAAGGTGGCTCAAAAAATATCAGCAGTTGCATAGCTGAAATATAGGTTGAGGTAGGGTTATAAGTAGGTGTTAATTTCTGTTTCTCTTGTGTTAAACTCAATGATCTTAAAACTCTTGGAGGGGGTGATCACCCCCATTGCCCTTGGAATATACAAATAATTCTATGTTCAAATATAATAAAGTTACTATTTTTTTGTGTATATGATTCCGTTGTAATTATCACTACTAATAATATTTAATTTTGCTTTGATCTAAATTAATAAAATAATTTTTTTCTCTGTCTAAAAACAAAAACCTTCTAATTAATACTTTATCAATCGGGATAGTGTTTTTTAGATATTCATATGGCTACATAGCTCTTAAAATTCTGGGGTCCAATTACTCGTTAATTATAACAAGAAATGGAAACTAAAAATACACATGAAATAGAAATATTTTTGACAATGTCTACTGCGGTTATGTTTCGACTTAATTCAACTCATTCTTTAAATCAAGAATTAGATATTATAAGAATAACAATAACAACAAGAGGTACATAAAATGTTTCGTAGATAACTGCTGTGAACTTACTGAATTCAAAATTTTTCTGTACATGTAAAATAAGGACTGCCTAGAAATTTAGATACACTCAGAGTAATTATAACCTTTCAAACAAAAACGTTTTTTAGGGTTCCAGATTTTCCAGATATTTTGGGACACCCAGTAGTTAAAGAAATTGCCGAAAAATATGGTAAATCATCAGGCCAGATCCTTCTTAGACAACTTGTGCAACACAATATAATCGTAATTCCAAAAAGCTCAAATGCCGACAGAATAAAGTTAAACATTGATATCTTCGATTTTGTAATTGCTCCTGAAGATATGGAAAAACTAGATGGGTTAGATAGATTGGAAAATGGGAGAATTTTCAATTTCTTGTTTTTCAAAGGAGTAGAGAATCATCCAGAATACCCTTTCAAGATTCGAGAGAAGGCTTGAGGACGTTGAAAACAATCTCTCATTTTTTATTTAATTTTGAGATGTTTTTATTTTAAATTTTAGTAAATCACTTCATTAATAAATATGAGTGTTCCCTTGCATATATCTTAAACTCAGTTAAATAGATGAGTAGCTTGTCAAATGAAAATAAATACTATACTTTTAGCACTAGTTGATGAAGTTTTTGCAATTACGGTCGACATTTGGCAAATTTGATATATCTGAATAGAAAAATACTCTTGTACGAATTAGAAATATATTAATTATTCCCTAATTTAACAAAAGATGACAAACATTAGGCATACTTGTCATTTCAATTATGCCGAATCACATTTTTGCTTTCAAATTGTTTGGCAGTATTTTTATGCAACTTGCTATTAGATACTATTCACATATTAAAGAACATTGTACCTGAAATGCAACACTATAAAATATTTTTTAAAATTAAAGAATAATTTAAATGAAATTATTGTACTTATTTAAAATGTCCTACACCCATTGCTATATAAATGTGAGACTAAAAAATAATAATGTTTATTTTCGGATTACTTATATTCCAAATAAGCAGTGAACTGGTTGTAGAGCTATTTAAATAATCCGTTCGGTAGTAATGTAATGACAATCACAAAAATTATAATATTTAGTTGTTAAGGTTAGGTACTAACAAGCTTATTTTTTTAAAGAAATACAATAATACAGTGCATATTGCAGAGTTACTAGAAAGAGGTTGCGATTTTTAAATTCAGTCATTTTAAGAGCTCCTGAACAATCTTTAAGATAACACTCCTATCAAGAGAATGTGTTTTAGTAAAAATTGCTGAGTTCTTCATTCTGGTGTGGATGTTGGCAACTTGCTGGTCTCTCATCAATGATTCTACTTCTGTATGTATTTAATGCAATTTAAAAAAATGTTTATATGATATACTTGCTTTAGAGAAACCGCTCGCACCATTCATCGCCCACTTGGAGCTCTATTTTCAGCATTAAATTAAAATTATAAACAATAATTAAGATAGAGTTCCGGGAGTCTGCACTTTTTATTGGAAATTTCCTCCCCTTTCAGAAGCCTTTTTTTAACGTCTGAAATATTAATATGGTATGAGTTATTAGCACAAAACTAAATACCTTATATCTTTTGCAATTTTTTATATGGTGATAAAAGGTTCAAACACATTTTTCTGGGCGCCATTCCGGATCCAATGAGCTACCGCACACATTTTTAGCTTTACCTCTATTTTTTATAATTTTCAACTGGTGATCTGGACCAATAATTTGTATTGCGAGGTTGATTTGTAGTATCATAATCCTCATCTAATAATTTAATAATTAACCATAGTACCTATAAGATTCTAGTAGCAGTATTTTTCCATGGTGATATCAATAGACTGCATATTTTATTTAAAAAATTGGTTGTCGCCGTCCTTGGACCATGTTCTTGATTCGGTAATCTCAAAAAGATTTGTCACATTTATAGCAGAAAACTACGTGATTCAATCATCGCCGCTGTGCGTGACCTAAGTGGTATAATACCCAGAAGGAAGCCGGATTCGTTTGCGGTACAATCAGGAGTGGATCCAGACAGGAGCATCCGGAGGGCGATTTTATGCTTCAGGGGGAGGGGGGAGGGGGTTTCCTGTACTAAGTTTACTTAAATATAATTTCAAACTCAGATTTCTTGAACTACTACATTAAAAATAGTCGTTCTATGGTTTAAATCTTGGAGTTAAAATTACCTCGTTTTAATATTAAATTTATTAACTTTGAGGCCCGCGGAGCCTTGGATCAGCCCATGGGTACTAGAAAATTGTATCTACTGTATACCTTGTAAACGTGAAAGTATTTCCAATGAACAGACAGAAATTTTCCGGGTATCCTGAATAGGAATTACTGAGCAGCTACTGGTTAATTGGAAACAGCAAGGTTCGGATGTCAACCTCTCATGGTTGTAACCTAATGTTTTCAACTAATTTTCCAATCATAGCCTTCAGCCAAGCAGAACACGCCACATTTACATAGTTGGAGGTAAATACTGTTATAAATTTCTTTAAATTCAAATACAATTTCTAAATTCACAATCAATATCACACACTACTTTCACATATTAAGAGAGGATTCAAACGCACATTGACTGATTGCTGATCCACTACTGCTTGCATTTATAATCCATCTCAGTCGTTCTCCAGGAATCCCGTGAATACTGGAAATATCGGCTCTTTTTTATGTCCGCAATAGTAAAGACCAAATACTTTTTTTTATTGTTAAAGGTATGTGTGTTCGGTTCGAGAGAATAGAGGAATCCTCTCGAAATTTAATTTTTAATGTCAAATTAAACGTTGTAACACTAATCCTCCCCCCCCCATTCTGATCGTCCCGTTACGAATGTGATAGAGTACGTCGTTGATCCTTTTGGCCCATCCCAAGCTGTTGTTGGAGGTTGTATAGCCAGACTTTATCTCTCATTGAACACGACAGAATTTGCCTTGAGATGATGTTGAATCCTTCCACCGTTCTGTCCGATTGCGGACGGAAGGGTGTGGTTCTTATATAAATTCAGATTTTCACATGGTGCTGGGTCGAACAGGTCTATTAGCTGAACGGAGGTTAGGGTATTTAATGGTCTTCGTTATCTTGCATTATATACTAAATACTAGTATTATACTGCCAAGTGGAAGTGTCATAGAATGAGTAAGACAGTACAAGGGTGCATTTGGCTCTTTTTATGTCACTAAGCGGTTGTGCGCGTCCCTAGAAATCAATCTTCGTCGGTTGCAGTATTTTTAATGTTCAACATAACTCACAGACTGGCGTATACAACTCGAAGTAGTTATAAATGAGCTGGACCTATATGCAGTGATGTCCTAATGTAAATGATAATTTCATTTTATACGTAAATATCCTGAAACAAGTCAATTTAAATGAAAAGTGACAATGTTTCATACAACATATAAAAGGGTTTTCAATTCTCCATTCATCAATGTAGGACTTTCTGATTTTTGGACGTTGGTAATAAGAAAAATCAAATTACAATTGTTTAATTTGTAAAAAAAAGTGGCAGTCATTTGAGACTGAACGATGGAAGCGAAAGCTTCTTACTGTCTCTATTTTTCCTTATCTGTGTCACTCTTAGTAATTTATATATAAATAGGCAAAGACAAAACAATTAGGTACCATTTTCTCCTTTGTCTCTCAACCGATTTTCGTCATTTTTGTTTTGTTTAGTAGCTATTGACCACCTTCAGTGCAGAATATTAATTTATAATATTGGTTCATTCATTAAATAAAATATAATAAAAATTCATTATTTACTTCCATACTGTAAGCCAAACAACTGACAGGCCGCCGCCCAGACGGTCAAAACTCAAATCATTGAGTAATCATAGATGTTGTTATATTCTTAGAGCATGTACTTCTGGAAGTGGCATGCAAGCGTTGTTATTGTTTAGTGGTAAAATAGTCAATTTAGTAGATCAGTATTGATTTTTCGGACGCGTTGCAGTAACTTTCATATTAAATATTCCGTTTTTAATGTGAATTTAATTATTTGATTAATATAACATTATCACAACCTTCCCGAAGGTATTGTGTAAAAAACTGTCAGACAGCGGACAATAGAGAATGTATTAAATATTTAAGTTCTCCTAGGGCTGTTGGTCCTCTCTTTTCATTAATATTCCTGAACTTGACTGAAACCGCAAATGACGAAAACTTTTAGGTTGCAAAGAACAATCTTCCAATTATTATATCGAATATTTTTCCAGGAGCGGTTCCAGCCAAAAATTTGAGGGGTCATTCATTTGTCAAAAATATTTCGAATACCGATATTTGATTACATTTTTATTTTCTTTTTATTTCAATAGATTTGTCAATATGAGTGAACAATTTTGGTCATTACATCTAATTCTCCGATTTCTCCACAACTCTGTTTCTTATAAAAATATACTTTTTACAATTTCATGAAATAGGGTGGAATTTCGACCACTGGGCGACCACTAGTGGATATAAATATCAGGTGAATTAAAATAATTGTCACTATTTTGTTATGAGTCAAAAATTAATCCTAATATAATTCTTAAATTAAATATATATGCAAAAAAATATAAGTTTATATATTGAGTAAGTGTTTGTAAATAGTTTTGTTCATCTGAATAAGTATTTGAAGACAAGATGTCAAAGAAACGTTCGTTTGTTCTTAGTTAAAATAATTACAAACACAACATTTATATAAAACATTAAATTATATACCTATATATTCAACGGTAGCAATAATTTATAAGTTCTCATTCTAGGTAATATTAAAATGAGTTTTACACATTGTATGTTAATTGAAAATAGTACATAAAATTAATTAACAATGGCATAATATTAAAAAAAGAATATTTGTTCTCTGTTTTGAACCCGTGCGCTTTAAACACTGGGCAACTTGTCTTTGATGAATATAAAAGCTCCGGATGTATATGAATGCATCAGTCCCTCTATTGTGTACTTAATTTATTACGATAAAAAAACGATGTAAACAAAGGACATGTTTGCTTAATGCTATATTCGTTGATAATATGAATATTTAATGCCAAGTTGGCTTTTTGTGTGGTATTATTTATAATTTCTGACTTATGAAACTTATAACAAAGAGAGAATTGGAGTGTTTATTAGAACGAAAATCAAATTTTGTGCAGGTATTCTATATTATTGAAGTTTACGGGATTATAATTAGTCACAGTATGTAAAATACAACACAAAAAATACTTTTTAAAGCTAAGAAATATATGATTAACATATGGAACAATCACAGTACTTTTAATTTGTTTTTTAGAAACAGAAAGTCTATTTTCAAAAATGTCAATTTCCAATTCGTTAAGTAATCGTAGCGATCTATCAATCACAGAATGTTGACCATGAAAGGGACTAAAGAATAAGTTATATTTGCGTACGCTACGGCACGGTACATTGAAAGAAACTAGCGAGAGAAGCTACTCACCATTCCTAACATATTGAAACCTTAGAAATATGAGCCGAAAAACTTAATCGTTCATCAAACCATACACCAAGGTCCTTTATAACTTTCACATATACATAGTACATGATTGAGTGAGAATTGAGTTTGGAATTTCTTGGGATCTTTATAAAAGCTTATAACACAGCATTTACTGTTCAAAGTTAAATTATTCCCATTTACCCATTTCCAGATATAGATAAGACTTCTTGGAGCATCGCAGCATCCTGCAAACATATTATTTATGAGCATATATAATTTGAGGTTGTCTGCAAACATTCTGACAAGAATGCTAGACTACAGTAAAAATATCATTTACGAACAAATTAAATAACAACGAGCGCAATGTGAACCTTGAGGGACACAAACACTTTAATTGGATTAGAGATAAAGTTATTGATTTTAACACTTTGAATTCTATCTGTGAGAAAGCTGTCCAACCATTTAATAAGGGAGGGACCAAAACCTAAAGCCACCAGTTTAGACAATAGTAGGTTGAAGTTTACCTTGTCAAACACCTCAGCAAAATCTGTGGAAACTGCGTCGGTCTGAATTCCGTTCTCTAGAGCATTCAATATGTCGATCTTATACAGCCCTAGATAAATATATTTTTTGTGAAGCCAAATTGGTTTCCATTGATGATACCCTTACAATTCCAACACAGTTGATCGTAAATTAGATTATCCAATAATTTTGCAATTGAACACTGATTGCAAACTCCTCTATAATTTGAAATATCATTTGAATTCCCATTTTTAAAAATTGGAGCGATAAAGCTTTGTTTCCATGTCAGGGAAATATGAGGTATCGATAGACAGATTGAATAAGATATGTAGCGGTTTACTCAGAGTATAAACACAATTTTTTTGAAATATACAGGGTATAGAATCCGGACCGCTAGCTAAGAAGTTAGGGAGTTGAGTTACTTTCATACAAACATCTTGTAAAGAAAATCTGCCAAGAGTAATATTAAAAGAATTTATTGGGCAAAACTCAGGGATTTTACAGGAACTACCTTCGTACACACTGGAAAAAAATTAGCGAATAAATTAACAATTCTTGACCTGTATCGGCAGATTCGGAATTCAAAACATAGAATTAGGATAGCGTTGGACCAACTCGCTTCAGGTAGATTGAAGTCTCCAAAAATTAAAATTTGTTAATTTAGATATCTGTTTCTAACATCCATTATTGATTGTATATGCTGTTCATATTTCTCCGCACCTGAGGTTGGAGGAAGATAAATCGCCCCTACAACAACGGACTTCTTATCGACTGTAATATTAACTAGGGATTGTTCTAGAGAATCTGTACAAAACATAATTCTTCTAGATTGAAGCATTGCAGAGACTGCTATAAGTACACCCCCTCCTCTAGATTTCTCACTCGTCCTATATTTCTAGAAACTCTGTAGATTTTGTAGCCAGCAATATCCATTTCACCATCAGAAAAACCATTTAACCACGTTTCTAACAACATAATTACGAAATACCGGGTCAGCATCAGACCCTCCTTTAGTTCTGCAATTCTAGTTCGTACAACTCAGGGCACTCGACCTCGAGCCCGACCTCTCATCGCCGCTGCTGGCGCCGGCTGTCGAAGAACGTAACGAGAAGCTCACGCCTGAATCTGTTGAACAACGCTCATCTGACGATTGTAAACTTTGGTATACGTTGCTGTTGCTTGAAGTCGTGCGATGATGGTGCAGAGGGGTCTGAAGCGCTACCGATGACCCTGACTTCCATTCTGCTGTTGGATATGTAGGCCGGGGAAGTTGTTGCTGCAGCTGCCAGCGGTACATCATCGTCGTTACCTCTTATAGAGCAGGCTTGCTCCTGATCGGAAGCTTTTCCTACAGGCGTGTTCGTAGGAGTTTCGGTCCTTTCAGCCACTATCACACACACAGTCTTCCTCACTGCTACCACCTGTACTATTACTACTGATTATATTATCACCACCTTCATTCACCACTTCCTTTGCTGGTACGGCAGACTCGGCGCACTGCACATGTTCACTTGCCACATCTTTATCATCATTAATAACACTCACTAATTCTACTACACTAGAATCTCCGCTAGAACTGTTACTCCCATTTGTATCCTCAACGACGTTGTTGGTCTGGGGAGAAGTAGGATCGGCAGTCTCATCAACAGGTACCGAGTCCGGAGGATCGGGTGGCCGATCGGTATGTTCCTCTAGCTTTTGTCGACAAAGCAGCGATAACGCGGGGTTCGTTTGCAAACAGTCCTCGACGCGAACCTCGATTTCCCGAAGTTTCGAATTGTTGGCTTCCTCGAGGACTTTCTTTTTGTTCGAGTAACGATTGTTTATTGTTTTCCGACGGGTCTGCTTGTTTTCGACGTTTTCTTTGAATAAGCTCGGTTTGGCGGCGGGTTCGCTTTCGCTTGGTTTACGTTTTCGAGTCTACCGGTTGATCAAGAAAATCGAATTATTTAATCCACTTAGACTGAGCACACACAAAATCACTTTGGTTTTCGTTGCGAGTTGAAGAAATTGATCGTTATTTTTAGGTCTATATATGAAAACGCACTGGAGTTCCTGTACAAAAGAGAACAAATGTCCTTGACACGCTCGACGTCGCGCGGAGTAGCGTACTTTCACCTCGAAACTTCATAAAAGACTTTATAGTCAATATAGTCCGTGGGTTCAATTTTAAAATTATAAAACTAACATTCACTTTCACTTTTCTGGAACTTTATTTACATCAAATTATACAGAACAGCTGATTCACAATAACATTAGAGATACGCTCGTCGTCCTTGCTAACTGAACTCGCGATCGTGGCCTGCTTCCTTTATAAAACCAGCATAGAAAATTCTCGCAAAATCATCATCACTCCTACAGGTGCCGAGTCTTTTCGAGAACTGTATCTCAAAGCGATTGTTGTCGTACTGAAATGAAACAGGGTCGGCTTTGGTAAATTTCGTAACACTGCCCCCCTTTAATTCTGATTGTCCCTCTCCTGGAACCCGACTGAATTGGGGAATATGCTCATCCCAATCACGCTGGTTATTGCTGACGACCTTGGATAGGTGTTGTTCCAAGGTCCTGTTGAATCTTTCCACCATACCGTCTGACTGTGGGTGTAATGGTGTTGTTCTCGTTTTCCTGATCCCCAACATTCTGGAATACATTCGATTCGAAGTTACGCCCCTGGTCTGAATGTAATTCCATCGGGACGCCAAACCTGCTGAATAGTTGTTCTACTAGCACCGTCGCTACCGTGGTTGCCTCTTGGTTGGGTATCGCATATGCCTCAGGCCATTTGGTGAAGTAATCCATTGCGACCAGAATGTATTTGTTTCCCCTCTCAGACTCGGGAAACGGACCGGCGACATCGATGGCAATTCTTTCAAATGGGACACCCACATTGTACTGCTGCATTCTGCCCTTGGTCCGGGTGTTCGGGCCCTTACTGGCTGCACAGATGGCACATTTGCGGCACCAAGCTGTGACGTCTTCGAAGTAATTCGCCCAGTAATACCGCTGGCGAACTTTGTCAAGGGTTTTATTCATGCCCAGGTGGCCTCCGGTAATTCCATCATGTACTTCGGTCAGGATGGCTGGTACCTTTTTCTTCGGAACTACTAGTTGGGACTTTCTCGCCCATCAGCGCTTTCCCAAACTCAACTAAGCATTCCATTGTCTACTCTTAGAGAGTCCAGTTGAGCCCATAACGATTTCAGCACGCCGGAGTATCTAGCTACCTCGTCCCATCGTGGCCTGGGTGCCCCTCTCGTTTTCAGTGACAAGATTGGTTCGATGTCTGGATCAGCCATTTGGTCCTTGATGCACTGTTCCGTTGTCCAGTCTTCATTGGCCTGCACGCGGATCTGCCTGATGGAGATACCCTCTCGCTGTTCCGCCTTCAGACAATGTCCGCATTCCGCTCTACAGGGTGTTCTGGATAGGGCATCGGCATTATTGTGCAAACGGCCGACACGGTGTTCCACCTTAAAGTCGTATTGCTGTAATTTCTCCATCCATCTGGCCAGTTGTCCTTCCGGTGTTTTCATGTCCAGCAGCCATTTGAGTGCGGCATGATCTGTTCGGATTAAGAAATGACGACCATAGAGGTATTTGTGGATATGGTCTACAGCCCTTATTATTGCAAGTTCTTTTCTGGTGACGCAATAATTTCTTTCCAGTTTCGAGAATCCACGGCTGTAATCCTCAATCACCCTCTCTTCACCATCTTGCACCTGGGATAGGACGGCCCCCAAACCTGTGTTCCTGGCGTCGGTGTCTAACATGAACTTGCCGGACTGTGTAGGAAAGGCTAGAATTGGGCTAGAACATAGTGCTGCCTTCAGTCGCCTGAATGATGTTTCGCAATCCTGATTCCAATGGAAGGTCTCTTTCTCAGTGGTCTGCCGATGTAGAGGGGCGGCGAACAGAGGCCCAAGAAGCTTCGGAGTTCATGCTTGTCTCTTGGGACTGGCCAATCACGGATGGCTTCTATCTTGTATTCGTTGGTGCGGATTCTTGACTCGGACACTACGTGGCCCAAAAATTCTACTTCTTTTTGGAACAAGGAACACTTCTTCGGATTGAGTCTCAGGTTGGCGTTATTAATTCTGGAGAATACTTCGCCCAGGTTCTTCAGGTGGTCGTCGAATGTCTGACCCATGACTAAAATGTCGTCGAGGTATACTAAGCATGTCCTCCATGTTAACCCGCTCAGTACATACTCCATTAGCCTCTCAAATGTAGCGGGTGCATTACATAACCCAAACGGCATGACCGTGAACTGAAACAGCCCTTTAATGGTGGAGAACGCTGTCTTTTCTCTGTCGTTTGCGTGTAGACCAACCTGCCAATATCCACTCTTTAAGTCTAGTGTGGAGAACCAACGGGAGCCTGCTAGTGTGGTCAGAGTGTCATCGATTCGGGGTAGTGGATAGCTGTCTTTCTTCGTGACATCATTCAGCTTTCTGTAATCAACGCAAAATCGGGTGGTTCCATCCTTCTTTTTAACTAGCACTACGGGAGCAGACCATGGGCTGATGGATGGCTCAATAACTCCATTTTGTATCATGGACTCGATGTTTTCCTCGACTGCCTGTTGTTGCCCTAATGGGAGTCGTCTAGGTGGTATTGTGAAGCGTTGAGCCTTTCCGGTATCTATTCGATGATGGATGATGTTGGTGCGACCGGTGGTTCCATCTTGACTGTTAAAAATTTGCCAGTGCTTTGTGATAAATTGCTTGGCTTTCTTCTGGTTCTCTGGTGTCAGGTGTGTCAAATGGTCAGCAAACTGTTGTAGGAACTCTTTACTGGGCCCTGTCTCCTTCACCGACGTCTGGTACTCTTCTTCGCAATTGATGATGGTCTCTACTGGCTCGAAACAAGCTATCTCTTGACCATTGGCAATTCTGATATCGTTGTTGGACAAATTCAAGACTCTGATTGGTATATCTCGTCCGGTTTTAACTATAGCCCGTCCAACTAAGTAGTCATGAGCTGAGTGTACGGGCTCCACCATTCCAACGCAGCTCCCAGGATTGCTGTCTAGCTGCCCATGAATAATATGTTCCGTTCGACCAGGAATTCTAGCTGAAGACTTTGCCACAATTTTTATGGAGGTGTCTGAACTGTTGACGGGCCGTGTCAATGCAAATTCCTCATTTAGGAACCGAAGAACATCATATCTCGGGTCGAACATAAATCCATGCTGGCTAATTAGGTCCATTTCCAGTATAAAATCGTCCTCAATATTCGCTACCAGGACCCTATGCCGGATCATGTTGTCCCCTATCTGTAGCACGACAACTGCCTCACCCTGTATTGACATGAACTCGCCGGTGACTGTTCTGAGCTGGATGTTATTGGTAACTGGCCGAATTTCTGATGCTCTCAAGACCCTGGACGTGGCAATGGACACAGCGGCGCCGGTATCGATGGTGATGGTAACTACTCGCCCACTGATGGTGCCTCTGATGACTAGGCTGCCGCTATCTCGGCAAAATCCCCGGATAGATACTGTCCTTGGGGGCTGGTGGAGGGTGAGTCAGCATTCGCCCCCTTATGCTGACTGGTTGGAGTTTCCCTGGTTGGTAAGGTCGGTTTGTTGGCTACCCCTGGTTGGTGATCGTTCCGGTAGCCTTACTCGGCAGTCACGTTGGAAGTGTCCTGTCCGTCCGCAGCGGTAACATGCCCCCCTGGTGCCAGTTCTTTATGACCATTCTAATATTTTGTTCCGACCAGCCAGCAGCGCTTGAAATGGTGACTCTGACTCTTCCTGGTTAAAGGAAACTGCTCGGACCCTCGGCTTGGACATGTTTATGACGGCTTCTACTTCCAAAGCCCGAAGTAGAGCTTCATTACTTTTCTTGACGCCACTTAGTCTTAGATTTCGTTGTACTTCCACATCTCTGATGCCGTTTATGAAACTCTGTGTGGCCAACTGGTCTTTCGTTTCCTCAGGCAGGTCTGGGTAGGACAAGTGAACTAACTCTGCTTCGAATTCTTGGAGGCTTTCACCGGATTTTTGCGTTTTTCCACTCAGGTGGACTTGGTATACCTGGCTCAAGGATTGATTGTCGTATCGTTTGTCCAGGATGGCGATGATCTTGTCGAAATTGCCTTGTTGATCGACTGGAATGCTTTGGAGGAGTTCTAGAGCCGGACCTCTTAACGAAATTACCAGAAGAGAGGTAGATTTTTCTTGATTATCCCATCCATTAGCTGTAGCCACTGCCTCAAATTGCCGTTTATACATGGGCCAAGATGAACTGCCGTCGAATGTGGGTGGTTTACTAAAGGAACCTTTGGTACTCACGGTGTGCTGGTATTTTCCTCGCTGTAAGTCTTGTTGCATTTTTTTGATTTCTGTTTCTACCTTGTTTTGGATGGCACTGATTTCAACTTTTACCTGGCTTTGGATGGAATCGAGGTCATCTAATTTGGTTTCAAGAGTGTCTACCGTATTTTTTATGGTCTTAATGTCATCATTTATTTCTTTTAAGTCTGACTCAACTATTTGCATTCTGTCATTAACTGTTTCATTAACTTGTGCTACTATCTGCATTAATTGTTCAAATTGCAGTTGTCTTTTCTCTGCAGTTTCGTGTCGTTTTAATTCAATTTGATCTTGTTTTTGTTCAAATTTCGAGAACAAACCTTCAATTAAATTGTGTGTGTTCACTTTTCATCGTTGAAACTAGATTTTGTTGTTTTTCTTCCATCGTAGTGACAAGATTTTCTAATTCTATTTTACGTTTTTCCTCAAAAGACTTTACTAACCTTTGTTGAATTTCTTCTTGATGTTGTTTCTCCTTCTTGTCACGTTTTTCTAGAATCTGTGCAATTTTTTCGTCTAGTTCCTCCGTAACCTGCTTGACTATTTTCTTGGTAGTTTCGTCCATCTTTTCCATGCTACAAGTTTCCATAAATGAAATTACGATTTTAACTGCACTTAATCCTTCACTTCTGGTCAACAAATTGCAATATAGTCCGTGGGTTCAATTTTAAAATTATAAAACTAATATTCACTTTCACTTTTCTAGAACTGTATTTACATCAAATTATATAGAACAGCTGTTGAGTTTGGAATTTCTTGGGATCTTTATAAAAGCTTATAACACAGCATTTACTGTTCAAAGTTAAATTATTCCCATTTGTCTATTCCCAGATATAGATAAGTCTCCTTGGAGCATCGCAGCATCCTGCAAACGTATTATTTATGAGCATATATAATTTGAGGTTGTCTGCAAACATTCTGACAAGAATGCTAGACTACAGTAAAAATATCATTTACGAACAAATTAAATAACAACGAGAGCAATGTGAACCTTGAGGGACACAAGGTAACACTTTAATTGGATTAGAGATAAAGTTATTGATTTTAACCCTTTGAATTCTATCTGTGAGAAAGCTGTCCAACCATTTAATAAGGGAGGGACCAAAACCTAAAGCCTCCAGTTTTGACAATAGTAGGTTGAAGTTTACCTTGTCAAACGCCTCAGAAAAATCTGTGTAAACTGCGTCGGTCTGAATTCCGTTCTCTAGAGCATTCAATATGTCGATCTTATACAGCCCTAGATAGATATCTTTTTTGTGAAGCCAAATTGGTTTCCATTGATGATACCCTTACAATTCCAACACAGTTGATCGTAAATTAGATTATCCAATAATTTTGCAATTGAACACTGATTGCAAACTCCTCTATAATTTGAAATATTATTTGAATTCCCATTTTTAAAAGTTGGAGCGATAAAGCTTTGTTTCCATGTCAGGGAAATATCAGGTATCAATAGACCGATTGAATAAGATATGTAGCTGTTTACTCAGAGTATAAACACAATTTTTTAGAAATATACAGGGTATAGAATCCGGACCGCTAGCTAAGAAGTTAGGGAGTTGAGTTACTTTCATACAAACATCTTGTAAAGAAAATCTGCCAAGAGTAATTTTAAAAGAATTTATTGAGCTAAACTCAGGGATTTTACAGGAACTACCTTCGTACACACTGGAAAAAATTAGCGAATAAATTAACAATTCTTGACCTGTATCGGCAGATTCGGAATTCAAAACATAGAATTAGGATAGCGTTGGACTAACTCGCTTCAGGTTCCAAAAATTAAAATTTGTTAATTTAGATATGTTTCTAACATCCATTATTGATTGTATATGCTGTTCATATTTCTCCGCACTTGAGGTTGGAGGAAGATAAATCCCCCCAACAACAACGGACTTCTTATCAAATGTAATCTTAACTAGGGATTGTTGTAGAGAATCTGTACATAACATAATTCTTCTAGATTGAAGCATTGCAGAGACTGCTATAAGTACACCCCCTCCTCTAGATTTCTCACTCGTTCTTATATTTCTATAAACTCTGTAGATTTTGTAGCCAGCAATATCCACTTCACCATCAGAAAAACCATTTAACCACGTTTCTAACAACATAATTACGGAATACTGGGTCAGCATCACACCCTCCTTTAGTTCTGCAATTCTAGTTCGCACACCGCCCACATTTTGACAATAAAAATTTAAGTCTGTTACTCGTTTTTTGATCGATGGCGTCTTTTATACATATACATATATACGTTATATAATACATATATATGTTATATAAGTATTTAATAGACTCTCTAAAATAATAAGTTCTAATATTATATTTTATCCAATAGTTTTATAACATTGTAATTCATAACACCTTTTTTCGCATAATGTAATATACTTTTCTTTCAAATTGTCACATACTATATCTTATTTCATATTTTAATCTTTCATATTATATTACTTTCATCTCGTATAGATAAAATCTGAACATCTGCTATTTTGACTTCACAGAATTTCTTTTCTTTCCATTGTTTCAATTTATATAGAGTCAGCACATTATTTCTTAAAAATTGTTATTCACGACCTTCAGTCAGGCAGATGATTTCTTTTACTTCTAGTGTTAATATTATTGTACTCAAGTTTATCAAGTATTTAAGTTTGTTATTTAATAAATAACTTTTTTTAAAAGTCTTTTCGAAAAGAAGTGATATAAAAAGTGGCGCAGTCAGTAGGATTCCAGAACGTTACTAGAACCGGCGAACGAGCTTAACTGGTAGCGGCGGATCCTAATCCCTTGGAGGAAGAAAGAACCTCTCGAGGCGTCCCAACTGTAACCGTAGAACAAGGCAACTAACTACAACTGCAGAACACGGCAGCATCGATTTTCCATTTAATGTGAGTACAAACAGAAATCATCTCGCAATTTCATTTTTTTACCAATAATTTTGATTTTATTTGTTATCATACTGTTCGGACGACCAAAAAACCCGAACCATATTTTTAACAATACCAATTTTATTTTTGTACCTTATATTTTTGAATTTCTCGATTTATTTTATTTTATTCTTTTACCATACTTTTGTTTTTGTTTGCAAATGACTATTTTTCTCCATTATATGTTTTATTGTTTTTCGTAACAATTTGAAAAATTTATTGCAACCAATTTATACATTTATTTTGAACAAATTTTATTATTTCGAACAATTTTTCAATTCTCTCATTTAATAAATTTAAAAAATGGCACAACAATCTCCCAGAGACGGCTCTGAACTTGAGCCCTATCGGCTATCCAAAATATTCTCTATCGTCCCAGAGTTCGAAGGAGATCAGATCTCCTTGGGAACATTCATTAATGATTGATGGCATTTTAGGTTTAAATTTTTTGGAACATTACGAATGCATGATAGACTTAAAATCTAAGCAACTTAGAACAAATTTTAAGGATATCGCTCTTTACAACACACAAAAACCCAATAATTTCCCGAACTATATTTCTATAGAACCCCCCCACCGAAAAAGGATGTAAACTGCGATGTCACCTTGCTAATAACGACGCTGTTCTACATACTATCGAAAAAGAAAAAGTCAGATTACCCAATTCCTTGGTATATGTAAACCAAAATGGCGAATTCCTCACTTCAGTTATAAACGCCAACGCCATCCCAAAAACAATTAATTTCGACAACTTCACTATAGAACCCCTTACCCAAACACAACCCTGCTTCAATTTTAACAACTCTTATGACTCTGAACCAGTTGACAGAAACTTATTAATTCGACAACAACTCAGAACAGATCACTTAAACGTTGAAGAAGAAGATATGATTACGAGCCTTTGTCTAGACTTTCAAGACATATTTTTCTTAGAAGGCGACGCATTATCTTTTAAAAACGAAATCAAACATTCGGTAGAGACAAATAACTCCAGACCCATCTATACCAAATTTTATCGGTACCCGCAGGTCCATAAAGAAGAGGTTAAACAACAAGTCAGTAAAATGCTTGATCAAGGCATCATTCGTCATTCTATTTTCCCTTGGTCTTCCCCAGTTTGGGTTGTTCCCAAAAAATTAAATGCCTCGGGCAAACAAAAATGGCGTGTCGTCATTGACTACAGGAAACTGAATGAAGTCACAGTCGACGACAAATACTCCTTGCCAAACATCTCCGATCTTTTAGATCAACTTGGCAAATGCCAATATTTTTCCACGTTAAATCCGGTTTTCATCAGATTGAGATCGATTCTAGAGACATCCCCAAGACAGCATTTTCAGTCGAAAACGGCCATTACGAGTTTGTTTGTATGCCGTTCGGTTTAAAGAACGCCCCGTCCATATTCCAACGTGTCATGGACAATATCCTCCTTGGAATACAAAATGAACGGTGTCTAGTATACATGGACGATATCATTGTATACTCCCCAACGATTCACGAACACATTTGCCGGTTGACCGAAGTCTTCAAACATCTTCGCACATCAAATCTTAAGATTCAACCAGACAAATGTGGGTTCTTAAGAAAAGAGGTAGCGTATCTTGGTCATCTAATTACGCAACAAGGTGTAAAACCGAACCCCGAAAAAATCAGTTGTATCCAAAACTTCCCAGAGCCAAAGAACCCGAAAGATATCAAATCTTTCTTAGGATTGGCCGTATATTATAGAAGATTTATTCCCAATTTTGCTAAAGTGTCCAAACCTTTAACAAAACTGCTTCAAAAGTATACTAAATTCTTCTTTGATTCCGATTGTAAGGCAGCATTCAATGATTTAAAGAAAGCTCTCATCTCAGACCCATCCTTATCTACCCAAATTATGAAGAACCTTTTTTTCTCACCACAGACGCCAGCGCTTTCGCGATTGGTGCAGTCCTTTCACAAGGCCCGATTGCTTATGCCTCCCGCACTTTGTGTGCCGCCGAAACCAGATATTCCACCATTGAAAGGGAATTGCTTGCCATTGTGTGGGCAGTCAAAGCCACCCTTATTTATTTGGCCGTAAGTTTACTTTAATTACCGACCACCGCCCGCTTACGTGGCTTTTCTCGATCAAGGATCCAGGCAGTAGATTTGCCAGATGGCGACTGAAGCTGGAAGAGTACAATTATAAAATTGAACATAAACCAGACAAGATAAACAGAAACGCCGATGCTTTCTTCCAACAAATCGCGAATTTTCGGTCAAAAATCCATGCCTTCAATGACACCGACTCAGAAGACGAACCCGAACCAGAACCTGAACTTACTGACGAACACCTTACTAACGAATTTAATAAATTTGTTGACTTATATAAAACAAGATCAATAATTGACTATTCAAAGATCGAAACTACTAATTCCCAACTTCTGGACAAATCCCATAAACAAATTATTTCATTTTTCTGGCAAAACAAGTTAACGGATATACACCAACGAATCATGGACGATATTTTCGAAGAAGATATCACATTCGAAAACAATTCCATCAACACCTTCGCAAGTAAATCAGTTAAAGACCGCAAATGCTTTATAAACCCCTTGCCATTTGACCCTGAAATAGTCGTACAATTTCTGTTCTACATTATTTATAAATCACAAGATAAATTCGATCTTGAAACCACATATTACGTCGAAAACAACTTAGAACTTCCAATCCCTGAAACTTTTTCTTATGTCTATGTCTTAAGACATTAAATTAAAAATATGCCAAAACGTCATAACTACACCCTCAGACGATGAAATACCTCAAATTTTAGAACACTTCCATCAAGACAAAAACAATTTGCATCGCGGAATTAATGAAACAGTAAGGCGAATAAAAATACCTGGACCGGTTTGACAAAAAACCTTGAAAATTTCATCAAGTCATGCGAAATTTGTCAAAAAGTCAAAATATGCCGAAAAAATTTGAGTTCCCCTGTAGTTATCACAGAAACGCCGAACACACCTTTCGATGGAGTCAATATCGATATCTTTGAATATCCCACTCGAAATTATGCTCTAACAATCAGGGACGAGTTAACGAAATTTACACAGGCGTATCCTATAAAGGATAAAACGGGAAAAACTGTCGTTAACACGCTCATCCTTTATTTTCAACACTACGGCACCTCGTAGAGAATTCACTGTGACTACGAAAAATAAAGTTTCAGGATTCACTAAAGGGATTTTCAAAACGAAAATTATTTTTGTATCTAACTGGAATACTTCTGACTCTATAATGTCAATATATTGTGCAATATTATGGGCGTAAATCGATAAAGGTAAATTATTTTTATGCAAAGATTGAGAAACAAGTTGAAGAGATTCGACTAAATCGGCGGGGGTTATTATTGAACTGTGTAACATTTTAATGCGAGTGAAATATATTGCTGACGATACATCATTTAGAGCGTCTTGTATAAAGACATAGCTTTCCATTAATGATTCGCATAGATCTAATGTTTTGACTAGTGCTTCGAAAAATGCAAGATCGTCTGAAATGTACATGATGGATTGTTTGATTTTGGCAATATCCCTATTAAACGTTTCTTCGTCTATTTGAAGTTTCTGAACTGTTGTATTGAAGTTTTAGATGACGGAAGTCGTTACTGAAATTTGGTTCTTTAGTAAATTTTCGATTTGCTGTTCGTCATGTGTTATCTTGTTGATACAGTCATTAAAGTATTCACCATCACTAGCGTCTAAAGTTCCAGTTATTGATTTCCAAATTGTTCCTATACCATTAATAAGTCCTCGTTTCTGCCTCTTGGAGTTGTAAAGTTTAGTGCCTGCGAATATCTCTTGATATTTTAAGTTTACTGTGTCAGATATTTGTTTTAGGAGGCTAATATGAGTTTGTACTTGAGGTTTAAATACTGTCATACGGGTAGTTAAGTTTGAGTGTATAGTATCAATTAAAGTGTTCTTTGTAGACAAGTAGGGTCCATTAATCCTTTGATATTTTAACAGTTCCTTCTTCATGAAAGAAGAGTCCTACTGTGTTGTTTATGGGTGTTATTGAAAATTGGGCCGTCACGATTGTGAAGAGTCCAAGTAGTCTGAAATAAAGTAATTTCTATTCAAAATACGGTTTCAAGCTGTCAAAATTTATTTTTGTAGATTGATTCGTTTCGGGGTTTAGAAGAGTTGCAGAATTTTGGAAAAGTTCAGTTATCTGGAAAGGGCCAGTAGTTAAACAAAGCGGTTTCTGGAGCGGAAGTGGGCATAAAGGTAACCAGTCATCGAGTTCTCGCCGGGAGCTGCTGCCGAGCTGTTGGTAGTTGTTGTTTGGATAAGAAGAAGACATTGGGAAGAAGAAGAAGACATTGGGGGTGGTCGTAGGGGTGCGCGAAAGACATTTGGGTGTGTCGCAGAGGTGCGTGCCATCTGTTGTTAATAAATGAAAGCAATTGTATTGTGGGTTGCGTGGGTTGCAGAGTGCACGCCATCTGTTGATGGTTGTGGTGGTTACAAAGAAAAAAAGCTAAATACTTGGCCGGGTATCGAACGCGGCTTGCCTGATTACAAAGTCAGGTACCCAGCGAGCTGCGCTAATGCGGTTAATCGAGAAATGTTTATTTGAAAAGGTATAGTACATGCCCGTTGGGTGGGCGCGGGTTTTTGGGCGTTGTTCGGTTAGATATTTGGGGGCTGGATGGGGGGATATGATATTTTGTTGTCTGTAAAAAAATTTAAAATCTTGGTATTTTGTTGTCTGTAAAAAAATTTAAAATCTTTTGCTTAAGCCTGCATGCGCGAGAACGTCCACTCCTTCGAGTCTATAGTTATCGTAAGCGACCGCCTACCTGCGCAAGAACGGCAACTCCTTCGAGACTCTGATTTTGTCGGATGATTCAAGGCATTGAACGCCTGCAGGCGCAAGAACGTCCACTCCTTCGAGTCTATAGTTTTCCTAAGCGAGCGCCTACCTGCGCAAGAACGGCAACTCCTTCGAGTCTCTGATTTTGTCGGATGATTCAAGGCCGAGCGTAATAATTTTGAGACTTGGAAAAATTTGTTTCAAGCGTCTGAAATTTAATTAAGGTGAAAATAATGGATATATTAAAACTAGACAACTGTTTAAATATCTTTATTAGCATATAGTATATTATGAATTTTCAGAGCATCCTTAATAATTAAAGCTATATTTTGTTTTGTTTTTGTACAATATATAGTAAGACCGCCATCATCCAACCACATAGTCAAATCCAAAGAAATACCATCAGAACAAAGCTGGCAATCATCCCATACAGTGTCAGGTTCATCCTTTCCATGTGAAGGATCGTTATGGAAACCATATGCAAATTCCAAGTATTTTTTAAGCACCGTGTAACTCTCCACCGTTAAATGTATAATTGTTTCACCAATTTTGAGAGTGGTCTCGGTATCGGTAATATTAATTGTTAAAATTTCTGGTACTGCCGCATATATGCAAGTGCGTCCGTTGTAGGTAATCACAGTTGTTAAAACGTCTGGTACCACGTAACATCCATTTTTGGGATTTAGCTTTCCAGTTAAATCTTTCGGTTGTATAGTTCTCGTTGACACTGCACTCATATTAAATCTTACTTGGTCATCAAGTAAACTTTCCAAATTCATGACTGGATTGTTACAGCTTCAACTCAAGACTGAATAAAAGAAATAAATTCTTTTAACTTATTGTCGTGAGTGTGTGACGACAGCAAACACTACAAATATTAGATTTTTGTGGCTATAGGTGCAGTCTTATTCAATTCACTATGAATAAAAGGTGTGGAATATGTTTGGAAGAGATAACTAATAATTTTGGGCTATTGCCAAATTGTAACCATTGTTTCTGCTTCCCATGCGTAAAAAGATGGCATCAAAATAAAGACTTTGAATTGAATATTCGCAGAGGCTGTCCAGAATGCCGTATTGTGTCTCCTTATGTCTATCAATCTGAGGTTTATTACCAGAAAGCGGAAAAAGATCGTTATATAGCTGAGAAAAACGAAAAAATGAAGAAAATACGATGTAGGTATTTCCGAAAAAGCAAACCCAAATGTCCGTTTGGAAACACTTGCTTGTTTAGCCATCGATTACCAAATGGGGTAGAAATAGATATAGGGCCACCTCAAATGAAACGTGCAGGTATGGGCGGTCGTACTGATTTCATAGAGGCTCAGTTCACACGTGGAGGAGGTAGAACTCAGCGCCCAGCAATAGGAGGACTCCCAGATACTTTTAGTTTACTCCTGGTGGAACCAGGAATTTTTTACGTCTTGAGAGATGAATAAAAACCTATATTTATTTAAAAATTCATGCCAATAAAATCATAAATGTATTTAAAAATTCCTGATAATAAATTCTCAAATCATAAATCTGTATTTATTTAAATGTAATGTTAATAAAATCGAAAAATAATATAAATCATGAATCCGTGATTATTTAAAAATTCCTGATAATAAATTCACATTATATCTGGTATTTTAGATATCAAAACCACAAACCGGAAATGATGACCGCAGTGAAAGGAAACTGTCATATCTTGTTTACGCTAATTGAAACCGAGCTAAATAAATTTACAGGAAGCTGTGGTTTGATTAGGTTATCATGTTGTTTGCAGCAACAAACTTTTGCAGGAAGTTCCCATATGATAAGCATTAATTAGTTGTTTTTCTAGAACTAACGGAAATTTCGTTATACGCAAATGACGTAGTTCGATGCTGATAAATAAAATAATTGCGAATTTTTATTTCATTGTTAATTCAACTATCAAAGAGATCACATATCAACTACAGTGATTGTGTTTGTGCTTTGTGAAATTAACTGTTAATTCAACTTGCAAAGTGTATCTAGTGATAGTGTGTGTTGTTCAAAAAAACATTATGTGAGTATTTACTTAATTTCATTTATGTTAATTTGCTTTTAGTGTTTTGTGACTGCCCTTCAAAATATTTGAAATTAATAGAGTATGTTTTTCGAATTGAATATTTTCTGCCCGCTTTTCAATTCAATGTTCTAGTTCCAACTTTTGTTAATTTGCATCTAATATTTTGTGTGTGTCTTTCAAAAATTATTAGGAGTGTTTGGATTCATTATAAATTTGTAGTTTTGTTATTCGAATCAGGTAGTTTCTGTCTGCTTTTCTTAAAAATTTCAATGTTCTATTCCTAAATTTTTGGTAATTTGCTTCCAATATGCAATTTCAAAAATTATTAGAGTTTAGACGCAACCAAGTTCATAGTATTTAATTTTTGTTATAGAAAATGGATTTTTTGAAAGAACTTAATGCAGTTTCCTCCGCAGAGATTGACAACAAGCCGGCAATAAAAATTCAAGACTTGCAGCTTAACCAGAAGTATCGAATTCTGGCAGCCAAACTGGTCAACCCAAGATACGGTGAAACCATCTTACTTGAATTAGAGGACCACGTAACCTTCCTGCCGAAACGGGTCACTCAGGTATATAAACCACACCTAGACAAATTTGGCGGTGGAAAGTTCCACATCGAATTCATCGGGCTGCAGCAACTTGGAGGCAAACTACAACCCCGAGTGCTTTTTCAAATTTCTGCGGAGTGAATATAAAAGAATTTAGTTGTAAGTTTTTATTTTAAATTTTGCATGCTTCAGTTATACTTTTACTGTTAATATTCCATTGATATTTCTCAAGTTTGTAATAGTTTATTATATTGTTATACGAGTAAAAATGAATTCAGAGGCTATAGCGAATATTAGTACCGATATTATTAACAAGTTTAGATTAGCATCAAATATAATTTTCTCAAAGAAACGTTGCTCTCCAGAGCAAATATCTAGCTGGCTGAAATTAAGTAAAAAACAATTAATTTTATGTAACAGAGCTATTCGTGAATCAGATTTACATATAGGAACTTTGAATAAGCTTCAGTCTGAAATTAGTCATATAAAAAGATTTAGAAATGATTTGAAAAATTATGCTAACATCAAAAGGGGTGGGGGAATTGGTGAGAAGTCAAAAAGAAGTGATCGCGTTAAATGGTATGATGTAGAGTCAGCGTTTCGCTTACGTGTTCGAACAGGAGTAATCATTAATCTCATTCATATCAATATTTTTAAATTTTTAGATGATGCATTTTTCCTTTTTAAGGCGCGCATAAATAATACTTTGAAAACAATGCCTACTCTTAAAGTAAATACAACCTTTTGTGGTGAATTCATAAAGAAATCTGGAATGGAGGAAATTATGGAATATAAATATTTTAATACGAAAAACGCGATAATAGATAGGGGTACAGATTTGAATGGGTGGTTCTATGAACACATTCGGAATGAAATTTTACGTAAATTAGAGGAATTTCAGGAAAAGGCATCAGGATGGAGTTTGTATAAAGTTTTAAACTTAGAAATAAACATAAATAAATTTGAAATTGGAAATGGAGCCTCATCTTTCATAAGATTACCAGAATCAATTTCTAAAAAACATGCTGTAATCAATATTAAGAACTATGATGATGATCTTTGTTTTTTATACAGCGTTATTGCTCATTTGTACCCTACAGCCATTAATGTTGATAGAATATCAGCTTACCCCGAGCCATCTACTGTATTAAATCTAACTGGTTTGACATTTCCTATGACTTTACAGCAAATTACTAAGTTTGAGAAACTTAATAATATTTCTATTAATGTATATGTCTTAGAATTGATAAAAACAAAAGATAATGAGTATTATCAAACAGTTCCAGCTCGAATCACTAAATGTAAGTTAGACAAACATGTCAATCTCTTAATGATTCAAAATAAATATGTTCCTAAAATCAATGATTTCGAAAATGTAGAAATAACAGCAAACGACGTGGAAATAAAATATCATTTCTGCCTAATTAAAAATTTATCACGTCTTGTTTCAAATCAACTTAGCAAGCATAAAAGTAAAAAATTAATATGCGATCGTTGTCTAAATTATTTTAGTGACTCCAGCAGCCTTGAGAGCCACATTGAATATTGTAAAAATGTAAATAATTGCAAAATATCTTTTCCTAAGAAGGCGGTAGTTGAGTTTAATAATTTTTCATTCAAGGAAAGGCTTCCTTTTATTGTTTATGCAGATTTTGAGTCGATACTTTTACCAATTTCCGATACTACTTCTACCAAAACTCATAAATATCAGCAGCATTCAGCCATATGTGCTGGTTATTATTTCAAATGTTCCTATGATGACTCTTTTTCGTACTATAGGAGCTTCACGGGCTCTAACTGTATGGAGTGGTTCACCAATGAAATGGCAAACTTGACAAAGTTCGTGCAGTCCAAACTAACCGATGTTGTACCTCTCAATGTGGAGGTTAGCCTCAAAGATGCATCTGGCACATGTCATATCTGTGAGAAGCCCTTTTTACCTCAAGATAAAATCGTTAGAGACCACTCTCACCTTTCCGGTGCATTTAGAGGCTATTCACATAATTATTGTAACCTCAGGTACCGAGAGTCTTTCATAGTTCCAGTAGTGTTCCACAACCTAAGTGGATACGACTCCCACTTTATAATTAGAGATCTCGCCAAGCATGATCAAATAACTCTTGTACCAATCAATAAAGAGAAGTATATTGCCTTTACTAAACATGATAAGGACACAAAAATAAAATTTAGATTTATCGACTCATTTAGATTTCTGGGATCTTCTTTGGATGAGCTGGCATCCACTTTAAAAACCGATCAATTTGTTAATTTAACTTCAATCTTCAATCATGTGTCGTTAGCGAAACTAAAGATGCTAAAACGAAAGGGAATCTTTCCTTATGATTATGTTGATTCATTGGAAAAATTAGGTGAAACCCAATTACCGCCTATAGAGAATTTTTATAATAAATTGAATGACCAGAACGTTTCTCAAGCTGATTACGAACATGCTAAAAGAGTATGGGATTCCTTTGAATGCCAAACCATTCGCAACTACATGGAGTTGTACATGAAAGTGGACATTCTTCTTCTAACTGACGTGTTTGAAAATTTCCGTGATAGGGCCCATCAAACATATGACTTAGATCCAGCCCATTGTTACACTCTACCTGGATATTCTTGGCAGTGTATGCTCAAGTACACAAGTTGCCAATTGGAAATTCTTCAAAATATTGACATGCTGATGTTCATTGAACGTGGAATACGTGGAGGTATTTCCCAATGTTCTAATAGGTTTTCCGAGGCGAATAACAAGTATATGCCCAATTATAATCCTAATAAACCCTCCAAATTCATTTACCACGTAGACGCTAATAATTTATATGGATATAGTCAAAGTCAACCCTTACCCTACGGGGGATTCCAATGGTCTGCTGATACCAACATCGATGTCACTCAAATTCCCGATGATTCAGACATTGGTTATTTTTTGGAAGTTGATCTGGAGTATCCCAAGCATTTGCATGATCATCATAAAGACCTTCCCTTCTGTCCGGAGCGCCGCACCCCTCCCGGCTCTAAACTTCCCAAACTCATGACTACCTTGCATGACAAGGAAAAATATATTATTCACTATAGAAATCTGAAACAAGCTCTTGAGAATGGCATCATTCTCAAACGCATTCACCGGGTGTTGAAATTCAAACAGTCTCCGTGGCTCAAGTCCTATATCGATCTAAATACTTCCCTAAGAGCTCAGGCGACTAATGATTTTGAGAAGAATTTGTTCAAATTGATGAATAACGCAGTCTTCGGTAAAACTATGGAGAATATCCGAAAGCATCGTATCGTTAAACTAGTCAACCATTGGGAAGGTCGATACGGTGCTAAAAATCTTATTGCTTCCCCAGCATTTCACAGTCGCACCATATTCGATGATGAGTTGATGGCAATTGAGTTAAACAAAACTGATTTGCTCTTCAATAAACCTCTGTATATCGGGTGCGCAATTCTGGAACTTTCAAAAATCCTAATGTATGACTTCCTCTATGATTTCATTTATAAAAAGTACCCTCGTCATCTAGTCAAACTTCTATACATCGATACTGATTCATTTTTGCTTGAGATAATTTCTGATGATATATATGAAGAGCTCGTCAAACCCAATCTCCATCGTTTCGACACATCAGACTATCCCCCCGATAATATCTACAACATCCCACTAGTTAATAAAAAGGTGCTTGGTTTAATGAAGGATGAGGCTAAGGGCTACATTATTTCACATTTTGTAGGCCTCCGTTCGAAAATGTACACCTACCTAATCCTAGGAGGAAAATGCATCAAAAAGTCAAAAGGCGTAAAATACAATGTAGTTAAAAATAGTATTACGTTTGATGATTACCTCTATTGTTTGCAAGAAAACCAGCAAACTATTGCTTCCCAACGCTGTATTAGATCATATGCTCATAACATATTTAGTGTAGAGCAGACAAAAATTGCCCTCAGTCCTTTTGATGACAAGCGCTATCTGTTAAAAGACTCATATGATACTTTACCCTGGGGCCACTACAGCCTCTAAATTAATTTTTACTTTCAAGATATATGTATAAGTAATATTTGATGTAGTTATGTTAGTAGTCTATGTTTATTTATTTTAAATAAAACAGCATATTGGTAACTTTGTCTTTTATTTTTAGCATACATATATTTTTAAATAACCTGCAATTTTACGTCTACATATGCAGCAATGATCTATTTTCAGAGAACAATCAAAGCAACTAGCAAAGTGTCTGCATGGCATAAAAACAATTGTCATTTCATTAGTTAAGCAAATTTTACAAGTATTATGATTAGAGTCAGTGTGGGGATTTGGTGGGCAGTCTCTAAGCAATAAACATTTAGCTGATCCCTTTTTGTGAAGCTCTGTAATATCATCACAAGGTAAGAGATTCTTGAGCTCTAAGCCACAGCAATGACAAGTGATCCTGTCACCGTAGCCCGTGTAAAAGAAGCCGGCGTTGACAAGCTCAGTGGGTGTCTGCTTCAAGGCAATAGGCCAGTCTTTGAACGTCTCAAGTCTGCTCTCAAATGTCACTTTGCTTTTATGTCTGATAGGTCTGGTGATGTGGTAAGTGTCATCAAAATCAAAAAAGCGACAATATGGATTCCAGTCCAGATGATCGGCAACAGGGTCATCACCATCTTCCCAGTTGAAACCACGTGTATCACAAAATGGACATTCAACAGCATCATTTAAGCTGCCATCGGATTCTATTGCATCTTGTCGGTAGATAAACCCTGCTCTTGCTAACTTTTCAGCAGGGAAGTCGGAAGGCCAGTTTTCAAAGGTACGTAATCGATTTTCGTATATTTGGAAGTATTCTCGACACTCCATGGTGTAGAACTGATGAAATAAACAACAATGTTTTTAATTTATAAGCATTTATTCAATTTTTCTAATGTCAATATCTCTTAAAATAATGTTTTTATAATAATAAATATGTTCTTTTAATGCAATACATAATGGAGACCTGTCATCTAAACAAAATGGTTTTAACAATTTTTCAATCGGTAAACGATTTAGTAAATTTGACCATAAACATATTTCATCTATTATTTTATAATAAAAAGTACAGTAATTTAAGCGCTCCAAATAAATTATTTTACTTGAGATAATAGGGTTAATAGCTAAGAGTTCAATCACATCACTATAATCCAAATAGAGCGCGCAAATGTTTTTCATCACCAACACTTGTTTGACGTCTTCATACTGGATCTGGGATAGATGGAGACAATCTCCGCAGGTCACTGGGGCAGCAAACTCTGGAGGTGTGGCATTTTCAAAAAAGTTTGTTTTCAGGAGCTTGAGCTCAATGATGACATCCTCCCACTCGTACATAGTCATTACAATTTTCGTTGGTGTTCCAGCGGCTACAGGTGTTTTTTGCAAGATAACCACTGGAGAATAGGATCTTGCAGGACTGAGTGCACATTGAACATCATACTCTGAATTCAGTAATGGAAATCTCGAATGCAGCAAGTAATAGTCTTCCTTTTTCGCAGCTTCATCATACATTTGTAACACTCTATCCAAGTCCGCACTGTAACTGATAGTGGAATCACTACTATAACCACTATCCATGGTTTCAAAACTGCTGATACTACTCATTTTCACAAATCACTCGAGAGGTAAACTGGGACTGGGAATATATGTAGGGAATTTTCACAATTTTATAGTTGTACCCCTTCCACTACCTGATTGCGGTTGATTTCAATTATGTGTTCCTACGCGAAGATGGAAGAGTAGATCTCTTGTTGCTAAGAGCTGCTCTGTTCCCCATCACCATCATCATATATGTAAGGCTTTTAAATATTGCATCACTTGTTGTTTTTCACAATAAAATTTGATATCTTTCTGTAATCGTTTAAGTTTGGTGATATGTTGACTTAAACTTTTCGAATACTTTACAGTGATGTTTTCACCCTGAGTCTTCATTTTGCAATGCAAGCACATGTCTATATTTATGATAATTTATTATCAATTTATGATTGACCTTGGTGCTATAGTCTGTTTTCAGTGCCAATCCAACTGTCGTGGCTCGAATCAAACCCAAGCCACCGAACTTTAACCTTGTTGCCTTTTCGTTGCAAAATTTTCTCAACGAGATACACATCAGGATAGACAGCCTTTTGCAATTCTTCTTCGTAAAAGCTCCCTTGAATCGGTGTACCAGACATATCTTCCAAACTATACGTAACTGGATTAGTTATTTTAACCTGCGTAATTTTAAACAATTCCGTACTCCAGCTGGGAAGGTAACCTTTATCAAAAACGTGCTTGGTTTTACTTATTCGCACAACATCTCCGACTTTCAGTTTTCTTGGCCCAGCAATTTTCAGGTTATTGTATACTTTAATATCTCGAGCGTTTTTCCTATTAATGTCCACAGGTCTCATCTTTGTCTTGGAATGTTTTTGATGGTTGTAGTCCTTAACGATTTCCTGTAGAATATCTATCCATTTGTAGGTGCCGTTCAAACTAAAGTACTTGTAGAGCCGTTCTTTCAGCGTTCTAATTACTCGTTCAGCTATTACGGCTTTCAGTCCACTAAATGTACTATAATGATTGATTCCGTATGACTTCATTAGTTTCTGAAAGCAACTATTGTAGTATTCCTTACCCTGGTCGGTTTGTAGATTTTTCGGGTGCCGTCCTTCCTTGAGAATACTCTCAAAGGCACGAGTTACCTCTTCACCGGATTTCGTTTTGAGCGGTCTCGTCCACACGTACTTTGAAAAGCAATCAATCACCACGAGGAAGAACTTGAAATTACGATTGGATTTTGCATAGAGATCCATTTGTGCGAGGTCCGACTGCCAGGAGTCATCGAAACCTTTAATTATTACACGTCGGCGAGGAAACTTTCGTCTCACAGGTCTATGCAGTTCCTTAACAACTTGAACTTTTTCTTTGGAATGTTTCGCTATAGGAGCCATCTTGTATACTGCTTAAAAATAGACAAAGGCATGTTTTTATTGATCCTAATGATGCTTTTTAATTGCAGCAATACTGTCTGCGATTGCTTCAAGTTTTTGATTTTGGTCCAAGATTTGATTTGCAATATCATCATGTAGTTTTGCATGTCTCGGTATAGCTCAGGCACTACTTTTGTCATCTTGTCTCTAAGTTCAGTTAGATCAGAAAGATCTTTAGCCTTATCCTTTCGAACAATATTTAATACTTCTGCTGCATCAACACCTTTAGGAGCTTGTTTCATAGAAAGTTCCAGATCGTTTATACGTTTTTCCTGTGATATACGGTTGTCATTAAACGAGGCTTCAAATTTTGTGATGGTTTCCTTATATTCTTTCCGAGCAGATTCCAACTGAGCTTCTAATGTATTGAATTTAGAAATGAGAAGCGATATATTTTGTAGTTGGGTTTCCATAGCTTGTTCGGTTTTCAATATGCGAGTATTCATTGCAGCAAAGTTTTGAGCTCCACGTTCCTCGCTAACCTTTTCGTTTTGCTTAAACACAGATAAGGTTTGCTGAACTTCACCAGTGTAGTTGCTGAAAGCTATTTGAAAATCACTATGTATTTGCTGAAGTCCGTTTGCTATTTTCTTATCAACGTACTGCTTGTTGGCGGCATCCATAGCCTTCGTCGGTACTTCGACATTGGTAATTTTCAGCTTCTCAGCATCGATATTTCCCTCCGCGGTAAAAGAAAAAGGTACTTTCATAAAAGCTAGGTTATGTGATGTTGATGACCTTAGTTGCTGATGGGCACTACGCCCAAACTTGTTTAAAGTCATCGTGAAACTGACATGTTTGCCATAGGATAAGGAATAATATACACTTTCAAGTTCGAAATTTATTTATCTCGTATAATATTAGCTTCCTTAAGTTCATTTAAAATGGCAATTATTTCGTTGTCGTGAGAGGTGTTGCCTGCTTCCTTGGATGCAATCAGTAGTTTCAGCCGTTCAACCAATTCGTTGGGATCATCCCAGTAGACGTATTCCATTGGCTTGTTATTGTAAGTTAATTCCATACCAGTTCCAGCAAAACGTTGCTTTTTTGTCAAGGGAGGAAACATTGGCTTTATAATTTCAGTATATTTATATAGACTTGAAGCTTTCAAACGACCTGCTGCATTCTTGTGTGCTGATGTCATTACCAACACTCTTCGGTACGCTTCTAAATCATCGGGAGCATAATCAGGTGACTTGTAAAATATTAGTTGATATAACCCTGGAGTACCTCGAAACTGTAACCCATCAACGATAATGTGACCTGTACTACGACTGAAATTGATTTCCTTTTGCCCAAGAAACCATTTGGAACTTGCAGCGTCATATATAGGTCCATATATGTTGTCAATAACATCGCTTTTAGTGATATAGTCTTCAAGATATTTGTGTGCAACTGGAGGATACTGATCCATGTAGTCCTCTATTGCTTCTTTAGAGAGATTACCGGGATCCTCGTAAAAGGTTTCGTTCTCCACCTCATCATCATCATCATTGGTGTGCATACTAGTTTCAGCGATTGGTTCTTCATCGAGGTATTGTGTCTCTTCCAACTCATGTTTTTTGACTGATGGCAGCTCCTGCACTTCTTGTTTAATTACCTCACGCTTAATGGTCTGTGTTGGTATCTTAGTGAGAACTTTTGCCGTAGTTGAGGCAATATCTTGTAGCGGTGTCATTACCGGTCTAAAAAGTTTATTCAATGTTTCATCATGTTCCGACTTTCCCAGCTTCAGACTAAGATATTTCTTGCGAATAGAACGTGCCAATTGCTTGATCTTTTTCTTTCGAGCAGTGGCAGCAATGTTGCTACTCAATGAAGACATTTTTATCAACTAACAGCAATCATCTTTATTGAACCTTTATATATTTATCGAATCCTTTACGGTAGCGGCCATCATTCAAGTTGAAGTCCTTAGCTATTGTAATAAAGCCAAAACGATTTTGCCAGCATTCCGAACACATTGTCTTAAATTTATCATAGTCCATGTCGGGAGACACGTGCTCATCAAAGACGTGCTTCAAATTTACCTCATCTTGTCTGAATATGACAATTACGTTGCAATTATCTCGAATCAGTTGTTTAGGTATTTTGCTATACGTTTGGCATAAATATATTGAATCGATATTCCTGTGCCTTCCCATCGAAAAATAATTCTGAATCTTGTTTTGTTTATCACCATTCACATCATCGAAAATGAATACTGAACATTCGCGTGCCTCACTCAGATCAATTACTTCTTCGTTGTCTTTAAAGGGAAAATACGATACACCTTTAACCAGCTTGAGAACGTCTTGTAAGAGCTGGTACTTTGGTTGGTAGAGTGACTTGGAATAGATGTAGACGTTCTCGAATCGTAGGCCGTTTTCATTGAATAGCAGTGATAACGATGCGTTGGTCTTTCCGCAACCACTAGGTCCGCAGAATGCTGCTCGTAGGGAATTTGGTAACAATTGTCCATGTCGACTTGCTGATGATGGTGATTCTTCGACAAAGTCCAAATTTTCGATAGGCAGTTGGACATCTTGTTGCTTCATATACATCTTACGATATACTAACATCATCCTTATTGTGTATACTAATTAAATACAGCAGTCTATCTCAGTTTCAATCAGTGTCATGCTAACTCCCAAAGGAGGTAGTCTACTGAATAGTGCAATCAATAAATTACCATTTGAACTACATCTACCTGGTTATCAGTTTTGTGGACCCGGTACAAAACTTCTAGACCGTCTCTCCAAGGGTCAGCAGGGAATCAATAAGACAGACGCTGCTTGTCGAGCGCACGATATCGCCTACAGTAAATACAAGTCTTTGGCGGATCGTCATAAGGCTGATTACGAGTTGGAAAATCGAGCTTGGGAGAGATTCAAGTCAAAGGACGCTTCACTTGGAGAAAAAGCAGCTTCTTGGCTTATAACTACAGGCATGAAGGCTAAACGCAAGATGGGGCTTGGAATCAAAAAACGATGTGGAAAAAAATCTTTTCGACAGAATGTGGTTCTACCAATCAAGAGAGCTATTGCCGGATCTGGAAGCGATGTCCGTAAGACATCGTTATTGGCGTTGAGAGCAGCCCGAGCAGTCATTAAGAAGGCAGGTGGTCGCAAGAAAATCCATGTACCTCGAGTCATTCCTTTTGAGTCGAAAATTGGGGGTTTTCTCCCACTAATACCCCTATTTGCGGGGTTGTCAGCACTAGGAGCTCTTGCCGGGGGAGCCAGTGGAGTAGCCAAAGCCGTGATAGATGCAAAGAACGCCCGCAAGAAGTTGGAGGAGGACCAGCGCCATAATCAAGCCATGGAAGAGCTTGCAAAGAAAGGAAGCGGTATTTTTCTTAAAAAGTCCCGCAACGGCTTCGGGCTTTACTTAAAGAAGCAAAAAAACTCCCAATAAAGCTACCCAATCGAGCACTTTACAATCACGAGCTTGAGCAATATGCCAATCATTTGAAGATCCCCTACTTTAGGGGAGTCTTTATGCGAAACACCTTACCTAAACATTCACAAACAAAGGAGTCTGCCATCGTTAATTTGGATACCAGCAGTCATCACGGTACGCATTGGGTAGCTTATGTGCGAAATGGAAACACCGTTCAGTACTTTGATAGCTTTGGATGTTTGAAACCACCCCGAGAATTAGCCAACTACTTTGGCAAAGGAGTGAAAATCCTCTACAACAATGACTCTTATCAGACGTACAATCAATCAAATTGTGGCCATTTATGCTTGAAATTTCTCTATAATAAAAAATAAATATTTTGCATTATTGTTGTTTTACTTTAACCTATACTAGCAGCTAACAAGCGGATAATTATCAGTCATGTCTGTGATCATCACATTGAAAGGTCGCAGCCCAATATTGTCGATTGATTTTCAACCACCTATTCAGTTGGATCCCAACTACAACTACGGACTAGCTTTATTGAGTTTTCACTCGTACAACAGCATCCCAAACATTGAGAGAGGTGACAAGATCTACCTGTTTGACGATCAAAACACGCAAACATTCATCGACTTGCCCGAAGGTTCATACGAAATTGGTGACATCGAAGCTTATATTAGAAAGGCACTTGGCATTCATTTGGCAAAGGGCGTTGAGAATATTTTCTCATTGAAACCCAACAACAATACTCTCAAGTGTGAGCTTTTCAGCAGCAAGTACGCTGTGGATTTTCAACCGCAAGACAGCATCGGTGATATTCTGGGCTTCTCTAAACAGCTGCTACCACGCAATCAAGTTCACAGTTCCGATTTACCAGTGAACATTATAAAAGTTAGAACGATTCATCTCGATAGCAACATCACATCGGGAGCCTTCTACAATAACACTCCTTCACACACCATTTACGAGTTTGCCGTTGCAGTTGATCCTGGTTTTGCCATCGACGAAACACCTCAGCATTTAATCTATTTGCCGATTAACAGAAGCGAAATACATAACCTCACATTGCAAATTTTGAATCAAGACTCTGAACTTGTGAATTTTCGTGGTGAAGAAATCATCATTCGACTTGAGCTGAAACAACTACAATAATAATGGGTCGACTTGTATTTGATGAAGAACCATATAAGAGGTTAACCGCTCCTCGTCCACCATCAGTTTCTATGAAACCTCTCAAGAGATCACTCACGCTCTCAAACAGATTGTTTCTACAAACGCTCGGCTACCATGTCAACTCATCAAATGTTCGATATCTTCCGCAAACCAAATTTTGATGATAGTGTAAGACGCGAGGAGTTGCGAACCTACTATCCATACGTCAAGTCATTCGGCAACAATGATATCGTTGAAATCACCGTCAATCAAACAGATTGTTGGTTTTCCATGGCTGATTCCTGCATCTCAATCCAGGGACAAGTGGTGAAGACAGCAGGCAATGGAGATGTTTCTCTATCACCAAATGCTGGAGCTTTCTTCTTCGACAGCGTTACGTACGAGTTGTGCGGCAAGGAAATTGAAACCGTGAGAGACCCTGGTCGCGTGAGTACAATACGTGGATACTTGTGCTACGACCCCAACAGTTCAAAGGACCTATTCATAGCCGGGTGGAATTTTCCACATAAAGCGTATATGAATGCCGCAGATAAAACTTTTCACATGTACATTCCATTGGGACATTTGTTTTCCATCTTCAACGACTACAAGCAAGTGATGTGTGGTAAACAAACAATTCGTCTGGTGCGAAGTCGTAGCGACGATGATTGCCTTATAATCACGGATGCTGCTACCAAGGGTAAAGTGACAATAAACAACATCGAACTCAAAGTCCGTCACATTTTTCCAAACGATGACGTTAAATTGGATTTACTGCAAGCCGTCAAAGCGGATTCCAGTATAATTTTACCGTTTCGTAAATGGGAGCTAAATGAGTTGCCTGCTCTCAAAACAGGTGCTACTCGTGAAATTTGGGCTGTGAAGACGTGTGCCGCACTGGAAAGCCCTCGTTACGTTATCTTAGCCTTTCAAACGGATCGCCACAGCAACATCAAAGAAGATCCCACGGAATTTGACAATATTCACATTTCCAATATTCGTCTAAATCTAAACAGCGAATTTTGGCCTATGGAGAGATTTGATTTAGATTTTTCAAAGAGTGAGTACGGTGAGGCGTACAAAAGGTATACGGACTTTTATCCCAGCTTTGGCGGCGGCAAACACCCTCTACTGGATTATGTTGCATTCAAGACGCACACCCTATTCGTCATCGATTGCTCCCGACGTGAGGACACCATGAAATCCTCGACTGTAGATATTCGCTTGGATATTGAAAGCCAGACGGGATTTCCCGATAAGACCCGAGCCTTCTGCATAATTATCCACGATTGCCTAATGGAATTTCTCCCACTCAGCGAAATTGTCCGAAGCTTATATTAGATCACTCAGCTGTTTAGAAAATCAGTTTCGTTATAGCTTTTCAACGGTTCACAATGGAAATTGCAATTGTCGACATTCAAGGTTTCGAAATCGAGGGAAGATTTGTTCCCAAGGAATTGGTTATCAAGACACGTAAACGCACAGGAGTGTTTTTGTTTAAACCACCTAAACCGTTTAACTATCTATCAGCAGCAGACAAAAGGCAAGTACGATATTTGGAACAACGGCTACATGGACTCCACTACTCTGATGGCCACTATGATTTGAATACTATGAACGACATTTTGAGAATTTTCCTAACCAAATGCACGCACATATATGTACGAGGCCATCAGAAATATGACTTTTTATTTAACAAGTTATTTGAAGAGCTGAAAATCAACAATTTGAGAAAACTGCTTAACGAAGATGGGGAATCACACTATCACCTAATCAATCTGGAAAACTTCAATGGCGCTGTTGAACTGAAACCTTCTGACTCTCTATGCATTTTTCACTGCCGCTGCAATGATCCAGTACGATGTGCAAAAGAAAATGTTGATGTAGTTTATTATTGGCTTCTGAATAGTGTTTTACATAAATAAAACATTGTATATAACTATGTGTTTTAATTATTCATTATTTTCCTAATACATTTCACAATTAATTTAAGTAATAATATTGTAATTGTAGAGAGTGTTACACAAATAAGAATTAGCACTTTGTGGAGCTCCTCTTGTAGGTTAGCATCACGTATAGTCATTGAGCTGTTGGATAGTAAAGTTTTTTCATCTTGGTATGAAGCTGCTGAAATCCAGTCAGTGTCACCTTCAGTGTCATCAGAAAATATCAGCTTCAGTTTGAAATTTTTTGTTGTGTTTGACAGGCGAGCAAAATATACAGGCAGCCGTCCGTCGTTTAATCTATCTCGAGCCATCAATGTGTAGTTGGAGCGGTTCAAACAGTTCCCTGAAGGGCATACAGCCATGTCCTTGGTTCCATAAGGTATATTAACATACAAGACATTTTTCAAAATTAATGTGAATATTATAAAACTTGATTTAAGTAAAGTCATTTTTATCGATCTGCATTCAACAGTAGTTGGTGAGACACTATGCTCATCTTGCACCTCTTTCGTTACTTTATACTAAAAATTATTAGCAGACTACTAGAAACCATAACATCAAATTCTTGATTCATCATTAAAAATTTTTCCAAGTCTCAAAATTATTACGCTCGGCCTTGAATCATCCGACAAAATCAGAGACTCGAAGGAGTTGCCGTTCTTGCGCAGGTAGGCGCTCGCTTAGGAAAACTATAGACTCGAAGGAGTGGACGTTCTTGCGCCTGCAGGCGTTCAATGCCTTGAATCATCCGACAAAATCAGAGTCTCGAAGGAGTTGCCGTTCTTGCGCAGGTAGGCGGTCGCTTACGATAACTATAGACTCGAAGGAGTGGACGTTCTCGCGCATGCAGGCTTAAGCAAAAGATTTTAAATTTTTTTACAGACAACAAAATACCAAGATTTTAAATTTTTTTACAGACAACAAAATATCATATCCCCCCATCCAGCCCCAAATATCTAACCGAACAACGCCCAAAAACCCGCGCCCACCCAACGGGCATGTACTATACCTTTTCAAATAAACATTTCTCGATTAACCGCATTAGCGCAGCTCGCTGGGTACCTGACTTTGTAATCAGGCAAGCCGCGTTCGATACCCGGCCAAGTATTTAGCTTTTTTTCTTTGTAACCACCACAACCATCAACAGATGGCGTGCACTCTGCAACCCACGCAACCCACAATACAATTGCTTTCATTTATTAACAACAGATGGCACGCACCTCTGCGACACACCCAAATGTCTTTCGCGCACCCCTACGACCACCCCCAATGTCTTCTTCTTCTTCCCAATGTCTTCTTCTTATCCAAACAACAACTACCAACAGCTCGGCAGCAGCTCCCGGCGAGAACTCGATGACTGGTTACCTTTATGCCCACTTCCGCTCCAGAAACCGCTTTGTTTAACTACTAGGGCCATTAAATTTGTTTTGGGACTTACTTGAAATTTGGGATTCTTTTAAATATACCTTGTCGCCTATGTTATAAGTGGGTCGATTTTCGGGTACGTGTTGGTCGAAACGTGCTTTGGCTTTTTCTTTTTGTTGTTCTGTTTTGGCTCGCGCAAATTTGTAAAAATATTCCATACGGTTATTAAGATCTCTAACGTACTTGGAAATGAGGTTCTTTTGGTTGTAAAGTGTTTCCGGTGGTCTACTCGACGTGTGACCAAAAATCAACTCATAAGGAGTGAAACCATGAGTCTTATTTTTGGTGTTGTTATAGCATATGACTGCGTATGGCAGAACATTAAACGGATGTTCGTTCGGATTTTTGGCGATATTTGCCCGGATCATTTCCGATAGTGTCGCATGGAAGCCTTCAAGGGAACCATTTGATTGTGGGTGACTTACACTAGAGAAGGTTAACTTTATTTCGTAGAGTTCACAGAGGTCTTTTACTAATACGTTATCGAATTCACGACCGTAGTCACAGTTCAACGGGGTGCCGTAGTGTTGAAAATAAAGGAAGAGCGTGTTAACGACAGTTTTTCCCGTTTTATCCTTTATAGGATACGCCTGTGTAAATTTCGTTAACTCGTCCCTGATTGTTAGAGCATAATTTCGAGTGGGATATTCAAAGATATCGATATTGACCCGCTCGAAAGGTGTTTTCGGCGTTTCTGTGATAACTACAGGGGAACTCAAGTTTTTTAGGCATATTTTGACTTTTTGACAAATTTCGCATGACTTGATGAAATTTTCAACGTTTTTTGTCAAACCGGTCCAGTTATACTTCTCTTTTATTCGCCTTACTGTTTCATTAATTCCGCGATGAAAATTGTTTTTGCCTTGATGGTAGTGTTCTAAAATCTGAGGTATTTCATCGTCTGAGGGTGTAGTTATGACGTTTTGGCATATTTTTAATTTAAGGTCTTTGTCTGCAAAGACATAAGAAAAAGTTTCAAGGATTGGGAGTTCTAAGTTGTTTTCGACGTAATGTGTGGTTTCAAGATCGAATTTATCTTGTGATTTGTAAATAATGTAGAACAGAAATTGTACGACTATTTCAGGGTCAAATGGCAAGGGGATTATAAAGTATTTGTGGTCTTTAACTGATTTACTTGCGAAGGTGTTGATGGAATTGTTTTCGAATGTGATATCTTCTTCGAAAATATCGTCCATGATTCGTTGGTGTATATCAGTTAACTTGTTTTGCCAGAAAAATGAAATAATTTGTTTATGGGATTTGTCCAGAAGTTGGGAATTAGTAGTTTCGATCTTTGAATAGTCAATTATTGATCTTGTTTTATATAAGTCAACAAATTTATTAAATTCGTTAGTAAGGTGTTCGTCAGTAAGTTCAGGTTCTGGTTCGGGTTCGTCTTCTGAGTCGGTGTCATTGAAGGCATGGATTTTTGACCGAAAATTCGCGATTTGTTGGAAGAAAGCATCGGCGTTTCTGTTTATCTTGTCTGGTTTATGTTCAATTTTATAATTGTACTCTTCCAGCTTCAGTCGCCATCTGGCAAATCTACTGCCTGGATCCTTGATCGAGAAAAGCCACGTAAGCGGGCGGTGGTCGGTAATTAAAGTAAACTTACGGCCAAATAAATAAGGATGGAAGGCTTTGACTGACCACACAATGGCAAGCAATTCCCTTTCAATGGTGGAATATCTGGTTTCAGCGGCACACAGAGTGCGGGAGGCATAAGCAATCGGAAGGTCTTTTCCAACTGGGCCTTGTGAAAGGACTGCACCAATCGCGAAAGCGCTGCCGTCTGTGGAGAGAAGAAAAGGTTCTTCAAAATTTGGGTAGATAAGGATGGGGTCTGAGATGAGACTTTTCTTTAAATCATTGAATGCTGCCTTACGATCGGAATCAAAGAAGAATTTAGTGTCCTTTTGAAGCAGTTTTGTTAAAGGTTTGGACACTTTCGCGAAATTGGGAATAAATCTTCTATAGTATCCGGCCAATCCTAAGAAAGATTTGATATCTTTCGGGTTCTTTGGCTCTGGGAAGTTTTGGATACAACTGATTTTTTCGGGGTTCGGTTTTACACCTTGTTGCGTAATTAGATGACCAAGATACGCTACCTCTTTTCTTAAGAACTCACATTTGTCTGGTTGAATCTTAAGATTTGATGTGCGAAGACGTTTGAAGACTTTGGTCAAACGGGAAATGTGTTCGTGAATCGTTGGGGAGTATACAATGATATCGTCCATGTATACTAGACAAGGTTCATTTTGTATTCCAAGGAGGATATTGTCCATGACACGTTGGAATGTGGACGGGGCGTTCTTTAAACCGAACGGCATACGAACAAACTCGTAATGGCCGTTTTCGACTGAAAATGCTGTCTTGGGGATGTCTTTAGAATCGATCTCTATCTGATGAAAACCGGAGGCGAGATCTAACGTGGACAATATTAGCATTTGCCAAGTTGATCTAAAAGATCGGAGATGTTTGACAAGGGGTATTTGTCGTCGACTGTGACTTCATTCAGTTTCCTGTAGTCAATGACGACCCGCCATTTTTGTTTGCCTGAGGCGTCTAATTTTTTGGGGACAACCCAAACTGGGGAAGACCAAGGGGAAATAGAATGACGAATGATGCCTTGATCAAGCATTTTACTGACTTTTTCTTTAACCTCTTCTTTATGGACCTGATAAGATTTGGTATAGATCGGTCTGGAGTTATTTGTCTTGATCGAATGTATGATTTCGTTCGTAAAAGATAATGCGTCGCCTTCTAAGAAAAATATGTCTTGAAAGTCTAGAGAAAGGCTCGTAATCATATCTTCTTCTTCAACGTTTAAGTGATCTGTTCTGAGTTGTTGTCGAATTAATAAGTTTCTGTCAACTGGTTCAGAGTCATAAGAGTTGTTAAAATTGAAGCAGGGTTGTGTTTGGGTAAGGGGTTCTATAGTGAAGTTGTCGAAATTAATTGTTTTTGGGATGGCGTTGACGATTATAACTGAAGTGAGGAATTCGCCATTTTGGTTTACATATACCAAGGAATTGGGTAATCTGACTTTTTCTTTTTCGATAGTATCTAGAACAGCGTCGGTATTAGCAAGGTGACATCGCAGTTCACATACTTTTTCGGTGCGGGGTTCTATAGAAATATAGTTCGGGAAATTATTGTTTTTTGTGTGTTGGGAATTGTTGGAGGTGCGATATCTGAGGAAGGCAAGGTAGGGACCTTGTGAAGAGCGATATCCTTAAAAGTTGCTTAAATTTTAAGTCTATTACGCATTCGTAATGTTCCAAAAAATCTAAACCTAAAATGCCATCAAAGTCGATGTCGAGATTACAAATAAAGAGCTTGTGGGGGTTACCAGGAGCAAATGGTACAAGGGTTGACTGGGAAATTGAAATTTTTTGATCAGTGATGCCCTGAATAATTACATGTTCTTGGAATCTTTGAGGAAAGTTTTTGACAGTTTGCTCTTTGAAAATTGAAATTCCTGCGCCTGTATCTATAAGCAATTTGTATTGACCAGTAGCGTCGTTTATGTAGTATAAGTTTTTGGGGTTGACAGTGTGAAGAGTACTTCAGGAACGTTTGTTCTGGGAAGTTTACGTTCGGATTCATGTCGTCTAAATTCATTGTTTGTATTCGTGATGTGATGTTGGTTGTTATGTCCGGTGGATGAACTGGATTTGGGAGAGAAAGAAAATCCTGGTAGTTTTGATTTTCTAGTGGGTTCAAATCATCAGTTTGTTCGCCGAAGTTATCAGCAGTATGATCGGTTGACAACTAGTATTTCCTGCGTTGTATGAATAACTATTATCTGTATAATAGTCGTAATTTCTTTGATTATCAGATGTATGATAATTTTCATATGGGTGATTATTAGCTCTATAATAATCGTAATCATCGAAAGAATTTGTGCAACTTAAATGATGTGCCCTGTTTGGATTCTGGTGGAAATTAGGGTTCTTTTGAATCACTGACTGACGGTGTTGTTGCATATTTTGTTGAAATTGTCTTGGTTGATTAGGATATTGATTTTGTCTAAAAGGTGACTGATTTTGCCTGAAGGTTGGCTGATTCTGCCGAAATTGTGGTGTTTGATTTTGCCGAAATTGTGGAGGCTGATTTTGGGAACCACTATTAGTGAAAGTGTTTAGTCTCATATAGTTGTTGTTACCGTTATTGTTATTGTAAACGGGTGCTTGGTAATTTTGGGAACGACATTCGGACGCGATGTGTCCGAGTCTACCGCAAGATAAGCACTGATTATTTGGAGGATTAGGCCTTCGGAAAGGTTGGTTGGGCCTCGGGGGAATTTGTTTCGTAGTTTTCTGGTTCTCAAAGTACGATAACTGTAGTTCACGTCTGATTCTTACATTGGCTTCTAAAAGGTCTTTAGGGTTACCGGCACGGATGATTTGTCCGAGACGCGGTTCTAACCCGGTTAGAAGGGTGTTAAGCGCCATAGTGTCTATTAGACTCGTTTGTGCTACCTTTTGGTCTGCGTTTAAATTGGACTCCTTTTGAATATTGGCGTGCATTTTTGCTGTTAGGACTTGTCGTCGGTTGTAGAAAGTAAGTGGTGACTCGTTGGATAGTTGCTGAAGGCGTTGTAGATCTTGTATCAGGGACGTCAAATCCCTGGAATCTCCAAAATGAAGATTCAAGAGTTGTTTTAATTCTAAATGAGACGCGGGGCTACGCGAATTTATTACTTGGGCCACTCTGCCTTTTAATTAATTTTTGATATGGATGAGTAAAAGGTATCTTTGATTCGCCCGTCGACATGTTGTAAGCACAGTCGTACGCATTAATGGATGTTCCCAAGGAGATCTGATCTCCTTCGAACTCTGGGACGATAGAGAATATTTCGGATAGCCGATAGGGCTCGGGTTCAGAGCCGTCTCTGGGAGATTGTTGTGCCATTTTTTAAATTTATTAAATGTGAGAATTGAACAATTGTTTGAAAAATATAAGCAAAAATAAAATTTGTTCAAAATAAATGTATTAATTGGTTAAATTTTTCAGATTGTTATGAAAAACAATAAAACATATAATGGAGAAAGATAGTTAGTGTACACTATTTGCAAACAAAATATGGTAAAAAGAAATCAAATAAATCGAGAAATTCAAAAATATAAGGTACAAAAATAAAATTGGTATGGTTAAAAAATATGGTTCGGGTTTTTTTGGTCGTCCGAACAGTATGATAAAAATGAAATTGCGAGATGATTCCTGTTTGTACTCACATTAAATGGAACAGCGATGCTGCCGTGCAGTTAGTTGCCTTGTTCTACGGTTACAGTTGGGACGTCTCGAGAGGTACTTTCTTCCTTCAAGGGATTAGGATCCGCCGCTACCAGTTAAGTTCGTTCGCCGGTTCTAGTAACGTTCTGGAATCCTACTGACTGCGCCACTTTTTATATCACTTTTCAAAATGACTTTTTAAAAAAAATTATTTATTAAATAACAAACTTTAATACTTGATAAACTTGAGTACAATAATATTAACACTAGAAGTAAAAGAAATCATCTGCTGGACTGAAGGTCGTGAAGTCGTGAATAACAATTTATAAGAAATAATGTGCTGACTCTATATAAACTTAAACAATGAAAAGGAAAGAAATTCTGTGAAGTCAAAATAGCAGATTTTATCTATACGACACGAAAGTAATATAATATGAAAGATTAAAATATCAAAATAAAATATAGTACGTGACAATTTGAAAGAAAAGTATAATATTACATTATGAGAAAAAAGGTTATGATTTACAATGTTATAAGACTATTGGATAAAATTAATATTAGAACTTATTATTTTAGAGAGTCTGTTAAATACTTATATAACATATATATATATATATATATATATATATATATATATATATATATATATTATATTACGATTTTCAAAATTCACTTTTTAAAAACAATTTATTTAATTAAATACAAAAAATAATAATAACAACTTTCAACTATAAGAATATAAGTCAACTAATCATCTAACGACTGAAGGTCCTACACTAGTATTTATAACATTACAAAATGATGAGTCGACACGCATCTTAAACAAAGACAATTTAAGCGTGTCGTCTCAAAATGGATGGTCATCAGTTTTTATGTGAACTGAAAAATAAGACATGTACAGATTTGGTTACTAAGTATAAATGTAAAAAGTCGAACGTGATAAAAATGACTAACAAGTATCATATTACAATGTGGGAATAATGACAGTATTTGACCTTACAGTTAGAAGTAAATTTAATATAAAGTCTGTTTAAATACTTATATAACAACTCCATTTATCCTGAAAAAGTTGATGCTGTGCTTCAACTTTTCAAACCATTTTTGTGAGTTCTGTATCTTCGATGGGTTCTTGGAGTCGAATACTTGGACGTCGTCTGGGAAGGAATCTGAAGTTTCTGACTTGACTACATGGCATTGGTGAAGGTGACGGTGGATCGTCGCCGTTTGTTGTTATGGCCAACAATCTGGATTGTCTTCTTGGTTTGCATTTATAGAAAATGTAGATAAGGATTAGTAAAATGATTAATGTAATTGATAAAATTGTGAACCATGGCATGTGTTTTTTAATAAACGGTTGGTTTATTAATTTGTCTAGCTCTTCTGAATATTGGTTCAACTTATGTTGAGCTATGTTGAGGTCGTCTGCATCGATCTTGTTTAGTCTGAGTGGCTTTAGATCTGGGACATAGTTTTTCGGTGGTATAGATTTGCAGCAGTTGTACGGTATTTGAATTGGATGACTCTTGTAGGTAATGTTTTGGAAATTGTCGATCAGTTTGCTTGAATGAATTCGAGTGTTGCCAATGAATGCGTTACAATCGGCCTGCAAATTTAGGACTGAGTTTGTTGTAATTGTTAGTGTCACAACGCTGTTTCCACTGCACTTTATGGTGATAGGTAAAAGGTCAGAAACAGTAATTAGCCAAAAGTTTGAGCTAATCTTATATACATTGTAGTCCTTGGCGTAGAATATGGAAGTCTGACAAACCTTTGGAAGGAAGGTGGACTGCTTCAACAGCTGGGCCTCACAAGTTGAATCGCTATCTATAGGATATGGGAGAACGTCTGAACATATCCATTGAACTTGGCTTAAGGACTTGCAGTTGTCCAAGTTCCGAAATGTAGTATACAATAGTGAATCATCATTTTTCGCAATATATTTGGTTGTGGTTGGTAAAATGTGATGAAACCCTGTTCGGTCGTCAAGTATCGGAATTGGATATAAACGAAAAAGGGTAAAAGTTTCAGGGTTTACTAAGGGGATTCTTAATACAAAAATTATTTTCGTGTCTAATTGAAATGCTTCCAATTCGATGATGTCGATATATTGTGCAATATTATGGGCATTAATAGATAGGGGCAAATTGTTTTTGTGCAAAGAGTGAGAGATAATTTGAAGTGAGTCGACCAAATCTGCCGGTGTAATTATTGAACTATGTAACATTTTAATGCGAGCGAAAGATATTGCCGATAATACATCATTAAGGGCATCTTGAATAAAGACATAGCTTTCCATTAATGATTCACATAAATCTAGAGTTTTGACAAGTGTCTCAAAGAACTGAAGGTCGTCTGAAATAAAAGCAATGGCTTGCCTGATTTCATTAATATTCTTATTAAAGGTTTCTTCGTCTATTTGTAGTTTACGGACCGTTGAATTAAAATTTTTGATTACGGAAGTCGTAACAGAGATTTGGTTCTTCAGTAGGTTTTCGATTTGTTGTTCGTCATGAGTAATCTTGTTGATACAATCATTAAAATATTGACCATCGTTTGCATCCAGAGTGCCAGTTATTGATTTCCAAATTGTTCCTAATCCATTAATAAGTCCGCGTTTCTGTCTGTTTAAGTGAATTTTGGTGTCCGCGAATATTTCTTGATATTTCAAGTTTACTGTGTCTGATATTTGTTTGAGAAGGCTGACGTGTGTTTGTACTTGTGGTTTGAATGAACTAAGTAGAGTAGTTAAGTTTGAATGGATAGTGTCAACTAAAGTATTTAGTATTTTGTCATTATTGGAAATTGCGTCACCGAATGGGTGGAGATCTTTGTAGACAAGCAATGTCCACTTGTCATTCGAAATTTTGATGCTTCCTTCTTCATGAAAGAAGAGTCCTACGGTGTTGTTTATAGGTGTTATCGTATATTGAGATGTTGCGATTGTGAAGAGTCCGAGGAGTCTGAAAAGAAGTAATTTTCACTCAAAATACGGTTTCAATCTGTCAAAATTTGCTTTTGTAGATTGATTTGTCTCGGGATTTAGTAAGATTGCAGAATTTTGAAAGAGTTCAGTTATTTGGAAAGGACCATTAAATTTATTTTGTGATTTACTAGAAATTTGCGATTCTTTCAAATATACTTTATCGCCTATGTTATAATTTGGTCGGTTTTCAGGTACGTGTTGGTCGAATCGAGTTTTTGCCTTTTCTTTTTGTTGTTCAGTTTTTGAACGCGCTAGTTTGTAAAAGTACTCCATACGATTGTTGAGATCTCTTACGTATTTGGAAATGAGGTTCTGTTGGTTATAAAGCGTTTCCGGGGGTCTACTAGACGTGTGGCCAAAAATAAGCTCGTAGGGTGTAAAGCCATGAGTTTTATTTTTGGTGTTGTTATAAGTAATTATTGCGTATGGCAAAACGTTAAACGGATGTTCGTCTGGGTTTTCGGCTATATTTGCTCTGATCATTTCCGATAATGTTGAGTGGAATCGTTCAAGGGAACCGTTGGATTGTGGGTGACCCACGCTTGAGAATGTAAGTTTTATGTTGTAAAGCTCACAGAGGTCTTTCATTAGAACATTATCAAATTCACGGCCGCAGTCGCAATGAATTCGCAACGGGGTGCCGTAATGTTGGAAATAAAGGATAAGCGTGTTAACGACGGTTTTTGCTGTTTTATCCTTTATTGGATATGCCTGTGTGAATTTTGTTAGCTCGTCCCTAACTGTCAGAGCGTAATTTCTCGATGGGTATTCAAAAACGTCGACATTAATTCGCTCGAAAGGTGTTTTCGGCGTTTCTGTTATAACTAAAGGGGAACTTAAGTTTTTTCGACATGTTTTCACCTTTTGACAAATTTCGCAAGATTTGATGAAATTTTCTACATTTTTTGTTAAACCGGTCCAATTATATTTTTCTTTTATTCGTCTGACCGTTTCGTTGATTCCGCGATGAAGATTATTTTTTCCTTGATGATAGTTTTCTAAAATTTGCGGTATTTCGTCTTCTGAAGGTGTTTTTATAATGTTTTGACATATTTTCAGTTTAATATCTTTGTCTGCAAAGATATAAGAAAAGGTTTCGAGAATTGGAAGTTCCAAATTGTTTTCGACATAGTACGTTGTTTCGGGATCAAATTTATTCTGTGATTTATAAATGATGAAAAACAGAAATTGAACGACTGTTTCTGGGTCAAATGGCAAGGGGATTATAAGGTATTTACGATTTTTGACTGATTTACTGGCAAAGGTGTTGAGAGAATAGTTTTCAAAGTTAATATCTTCTTCGAAGATATCATCCATGATCCAATCGTGGAGATCAGTTAACTTGTTTTGCCAAAAGAACGTAATAATTTGTTTATGAGTTTTGTCGAGAAGTTGAGAATTTGTGGTTTCGATTTTGGAGTAGTCAATTAAAGATCTTGTTTTATATAAGTCGACAAATTTGTTAAATTCGTTAGTTAGTAGTTCGTCATTAATTTCGGGTTCTTCGGGTTCTTGTTCACCTTCGTCTTCTGAGTCGGTGTCATTGAAGGCGTAGATTTTTGACTGAAAATTGGCTATTTGGTCGAAGTGGTTGATTTTAATTCGCGATAGAGCGTCTGCGTTTTTGTTTATCTTTCCAGGTTTGTGTTCAATCTTATAATTGTACTCTTCGAGTTTTAGTCGCCATCTGGCAAGTCTACTGCCTGGATCTTTGATCGAGAAAAGCCACGTAAGCGGGCGGTGATGGGTAATTAAAGTAAACTTACGGCCAAATAAATACGGACGGAAGTGTTTTACTGCCCACACTATGGCAAGCAATTCCCTTTCGATGGTAGAATATCGAGTTTCGGCCGCACATAAAGTGCGAGAGGCATAAGCGATAGGAAGATCTTTTCCTACAGGACCTTGCGAAAGAACTGCACCAATCGCGAAAGCGCTGGCATCCGTGGTGAGAAGAAACGGTTCTTCAAAATTTGGGTAGTTGAGAATGGGGTCTGAAATGAGAGCTTTCTTTAAGTCGTTAAATGATGACTTACAATCAGAATCAAAGAAGAATCTTGCATCTTTTTGGAGAAGTTTTGTAAGTGGTTTTGACATTTTGGCAAAGTTGGGGATGAATCTTCTATAGTATCCGGCCAATCCTAAGAAAGATTTAATGTCTTTTGGATTTTTTGGTTCTGGGAAATTTTGGATACAACTGACTTTTTCGGGGTTCGGTTTTACACCTTGTTGCGTAATTAGATGACCAAGATACGCTACCTCTTTTCTTAAGAATTCACATTTGTCGGGTTGAATCTTAAGATTTGATTTGCGAAGACGTTTGAAGACTTCGGTCAACCGTGAAATGTGTTCGTGAATTGTTGGGGAGTATACAATGATGTCGTCCATGTATACTAGACAACGTTCATTTTGAATTCCAAGGAGGATGTTGTCCATGACACGTTGAAATGTGGACGGGGCGTTTTTTAAACCGAACGGCATACGAACAAACTCGTAATGGCCGTTTTCGACTGAAAATGCTGTCTTGGGGATATCTTTGGAATCGATCTCTATCTGATGAAAACCGGAGGCGAGATCTAATGTAGAAAAATATTGGCATTTGCCTAGTTGATCTAAAAGATCGGAGATGTTAGGCAATGGATATTTGTCGTCTACTGTGACTTCGTTAAGTTTCCTGTAGTCAATGACGACACGCCATTTTTGTTTGCCTGAGGCGTCTAGCTTTTTGGGAACAACCCAAACTGGGGAAGACCACGGGGAAGTTGAGTGACGAATGATACCTTGGTTGAGCATTTTGTTTACTTGATCTTTAACCTCTTCTTTATGTACCTGAGGGTACCTATAAGATTTAGTAAAGATGGGTCTGGAATTACTAGTCTCGATTGAATGCTTAATTTCGTTGGTAAAGGATAGTGAGTCTCCTTCTAAGTAAAATATGTCCTGGAAATCTAAGCAAAGGTTGGTAATCATGACTTTTTCTTCGTCGTTTAAATGTTCAGTCCGAAGTTGTTGTCTTATGATTAAGTTTCTGTCGATATCTGGAGTTTCGTACGAGTCGTTAAAGTTAAAACAGGGTTGTGTTTGCACAAGGGGTTCTATTGTTATGTTTTCAAAGTTAATTGTTTTTGGGATGGCGTTGGCATTGATAACTGAAGTTAGAAATTCCCCGTTATGGTTTACATATACCAAGGAATTGGGTAGTCTGACTTTCTCTTTCTCGATGGTATGTAAAACAGCGTCGGTGTTCGAAAGATGACAACGTAGTTTACATATTTTTTCTGTACGAGGTTCTATAGTAATATAGTTTGACAAATTTTTTGGAGACGATGTGTTGGGGACTGTCGAGGAAGTGATATCTGAAAGGGGCAAGGAGGAGACCTTGTGAAGAGTGATATCTTTGAAATTTGTCTTGAGTTGTTTAGATTTTAGATCGATTACACATTCATAATGTTCTAAAAAATCTAACCCTAAAATGCCATCAAACTCGATGTCGAGGTTACATATGAATATTTTATGGGGGTTACCATGAGTGAATGGTATAAGGGTTGACTGAGAAATGGGGATCTTTTTGTCTGTAATTCCCTGAATAATGACATTTTCCGGGAATCGTTCAGAATAATTTCTGACGGTATGCTCTTTAAAGATAGAAATTCCTGCGCCTGTATCTATGAGTAATTTATAGTTTCCCGTCGCATCGTTGATATAGTACAGATTTTTGGAGTTTACAGTATGGAGAGTAGTTACAGAAATGTCTGTTCCGGAAAGTTTATATTCGGGTTCAGGTCGTCGAGATTGATAGTTTGGATCTGTGTTGCGAGGCTGGTCGTTATGTCTGGAGGGTGGTCTAAATTTGGAAGAGATAGAAAATCCTGATAGTTTTGATTCTCTAAGGGATCTAAATCGACAGTTTGATAGTTATCAGCAGTATGATAATTAATATTAATTGCTTCTGGATTGCATGACTGACTATAATAATCATATTCCCTTTGATCATCAGTGCTATTGTAATCATCGTAGGGTTGATTATTAACTGTATAATAATCATCGTCCTGGTTAGGGTAATTCGTATAATTTAAGTGATGTGTTTTATTTGGATTTGGGCGAAAACCGGGATTCCGTTGGATGACCGATTGGCGTGGTTGTTGCGTACTTTGCTGAAACGTTCTTGGCTGGTTAGAGAACTGGTTTTGTCTGAAGGGTGACTGATTTTGCCTAGGTTGTTGATTCTGATTTTGTGAGAAATTATTAGTAAAAGGGTTTGGTCTAAAATTATTATTATTGCCGCTACTATTGTTATAGACTGGTGTCTGGTAGTTTCGAGAGCGACATTCGGACGTGTGATGTCCGAATCTTCCACATGATAGGCACTTATTAATTTGCGGATTAGGCTTTCGAAAGAGTTGATTAGGCTTAGGGGGAATTTGTTTAGGTGTTTTTTGGTTTTCGAAGTAGGACAGTTGTAATTCACGCCTAATTCGTACGTGGGCTTCTAACAGGTCTTTCGGGTTTCCGGCGCGGATGATTTGCCCTAAACGCGGTTCTAAACCGGTCAGAAGAGTGTTCAGCGCCATAGTGTCTATTAGACTCGTTTGGGCTGTCTTCTGATCTGCATTCAAATTCGAGGTTTTCTGAATATTGGCATACATTTTTGCAGTAAGTACTTGCAATCTGTTATAAAATGTGAGAGGCGATTCGTTGGGAAGTTGTCTTAGACGTTGTAAATCTTGTATGAGAGATGTCAAATCTCTAGAATCACCGAAATGAGAGTTTAAAAGTTGTTTAAGTTCCAAATAGGACGCGGGGTTGCGTGAATTAATTAATTGGGCCGCTCTGCCTTTCAGCTTATTTTTAATGTGTATAAGTAAAAGATAGCGTTGGTCGCCCGTTGACATATTATACGCGCAGTCGCACGCATCAGTGAATGTCCCTAGCGAGATTTGATCGCCCTCAAACTCAGGGACAATGGAAAAGATTTCTGAAAGCCGGTAGGGTTCAGTCTCCGGATCTGCTGAAGTTTGGGGAGATGCCATTATTTCGGTTGATTAAAAATATACGGTAATAAAAAATGTTCAAAATTAAAGAAAATATCTAGAATTATCAAAACGTTTACCACGTTTTTGTTTTAAGAATGTAGAAGATTACAAAATTGTGCACAAAGTAAAATAAACCCAAATGGAAAATAGTACAATTCGGTTTAAAATGTTCCGGGATATTGAACGTCCGAACAGTAAAAATAAAATAAAATCAAAATTATATATCGATAAAATAAATTCAAATTGGTAAAACAAATATTTGCGAGATGATTACTTAATTGTTTGTACTTACATTAATCGAAACATCGAAGTTGCCGTGTTCTACGTGTTGTAGTTGGGACGTCTCGAGGTTCTTTTCTTCCTTCAAAGGATTGGAATCCACCGCTACCAGTTAAGCTTTTCTTCTAACGCCGGTTCTAGCAGCGTAATGGAATCCTACTGACTGCGCCACTTTTTATATTACGATTTTCAAAATGAACTTTTTAAAAACAATTTATTTAATTAAATACAAAAAATAATAATAACAACTTTCAACTATAAGAATATAAGTCAACTAATCATCTAACGACTGAAGGTCCTACACTAGTATTTATAACATTACAAAATGATGAGTCGACACGCATCTTAAACAAAGACAATTTAAGCGTGTCGTCTCAAAATGGATGGTCATCAGTTTTTATGTGAACTGAAAAATAAGACGTGTACAGATTTGGTTACTAAGTATAAATGTAAAAAGTCGAACGTGATAAAAATGACTAACAAGTATCATATTACAATGTGGGAATAATGACAGTATTTGACCTTACAGTTAGAAGTAAATTTAATATAAAGTCTGTTTAAATACTTATATAACATATATATGCCGAAACGTCGTCATTTTACCATCGATCCCGGCAGGGATCAGTTATCAACTACGCGGATGAATTCCCGGAAACCACCTAAAACATATATATATATATATATATATATATATATATATATATATTCTCCATTCTTATTGTTACGAGAATTCATCCGACAGCTGGTGCAATCGGCTATCAACCAATTCGTGGAAGGGACATTATTCCGATACTTCTGCGAATCCGAAATGTTTTGGTTCTGAACAGGCCGACAGCTGCCGTTACAGGGAATTCTCTTAAAGCTTCCAGAACACATGAAAGAAGTTTCCCGATGGTTCGTGGACCTACCAGACAATTCCGAGAGAAATATATAAATATGGACAGCTGGCGATAGGAGTCATTCAGTTTTCGTCGGTCGTATTCTATAGTTAAGATAAAATGTAAATACTTTTTGTGAATATAAATTGTGTTAAAGTAGTGGAAATAAATTAGAGTGAGTTGGACTGTGTTTTTAAATAAATCCAAGAACTGAACAAAACCCGTGTGTGAAAATAAAAACATTACATTATATTTTTCTTAAATGTTGTCTCTCCCTTTGACTTACGATCGTTGAGTTCTGTATAAACATTGTTCAGTTGATCTCTTTGCATCTTGGTGAAATCAGGTTTAATGCGGAGATTCGATTGTCAATTTAAATTTATTCTTTAAGCAAAGTTAAGCCGTAGATTGATATGCGAAAATAACTTTGTTTCCAGGACGTCCAACTCTTTATCACCTTGGCGTCAGACACTGCCGGAAATGGCATTTTTTCGAACATTTCCGAAAATCAGAGTCTTGTGATGATCAATTCTTTCTTTGTATGAATTAAGAGTTACTTTCTAGGATCTTAAACACCATCACATTTTTGGATCTTGCATTCCTTTCTTGTATTTCAGTTACAGTGTAAGGATTTGGGTATAACTTGATTGGATGGGGATTGAGATTTTACATTTTGCATTTCCTGAAAACTGTTAAGAGAGTAGAGAGACAGTTGTCTCCAATTCATTTACTCTTAATATCTTTCGAATGCATAGATTCCTGTAGATTACATAATTCAGTTTTTAAGCTATTGTTTAGAACAATCAGAGTTAAACATTAGAGAAAAAACACTGAGAATATCTTTATTACTAACAGTTTGTTTCGTCATTAAATGAGCTATTGGATCTTTGATAGCCTGCTCATTTTTCTCGCCACTTTTGGAGGTGAAAGGGTCGCATTCACTGGTTCAAGGCAGACCGAACGGGATGAAGTGTTCAGTAGACTGGCTGTATCACGGGATGGGCCAACTTATAATCTTTTATACTTCTTTACAATTTTTACATACCCAGTCATAATATCCTGCTTTCTTCACCAGAGTGTGGGAACATGCCTTATGAAACCACCCACAAAATGACGCATATTCTACCGCCAGCTGATTAGATTTAATTATACATTGACAATCGGAGCAATTCCCTGCCATAATAACTGAATCCAATCCTGTCCTATTTAGATTCCATAAATAGTTCTGCTTTCGTTCGGCCCGTTGGATGACCTTGGAGGTTTTTTGTTTTTTTTAGCTTTTACTTTCAGATTTAATTAGAATTTAAGTAGTTAATCAGCAATTTTCTAAGGAATTAATTTACTACTTGGGGCGATTATTATGACCAGTTATACACTGAATTTTAATTTACCTAATATTAGATCACTATAAACCACTGGAACTACGTAAAAACAGGAGCTAATTTAGAAACCGGCATTCGGATGAACACACAGTTTAGATTCTATATCACTTGGATGTTATATTGGTTTATTTCCTATTTATTATTGATTTTCCATAAAATTATTATTCAGAAGTCTTAATTTAAAATGTTTACTTGATAATATGAAGCTAGTCCATACATACATTTAATGGCAAGTTTAATGGTGTTCTTTCTGAGGTCTGGCGTATGTCAAGTCTCTAATTTAATGTATCGCAGAGAGAGAATTGGAGTTTTTATTAGAACGAACGGCAAATTTTGTGCAGGTATTGTATATTAGTTTATTTTCTATATATTATTGATTTTCTTTAAAAGAAGAGACACCTAAATATATTGGTCCCTGTTTCTTACACAGAGAACTAAATTGGATGGGCATTTCAAGATCGAGACAGTGTGTAGTGTCGGTGTCGAAACAAATGAAATCTCATTCCCTTGCTCATCTATTTTCATATGTGTAAATGTGGGCCCCTGTTAAGAAGCTCTCGCTTCAATAATTCATGATACTATAGAAAGAAGTGAAGATCAAAGGAACCTTGTTTAAATCATAAACCAGAGACAAAAAAAATTCTGTTATGTAAATGAGTTTATATTGTGGTTCAGTTGAACGTCGTTTTGATTATGTTGGTAGTATCATTGTTGGGAATATTTACTTTTTCATTTGTATGTTAGCATCTGTTGACGAATTATACGTCACTTATCTGTCACTTTGTTGCCATTGTTGGGGTCAACCCATTTACAGTGCTTTTAAATTTATAAAGAAAGGAAAATAATTAAGAGAAATTGCATCAGAAATAAAAAACAATTTTAGTGCAACGAAGATGCAAATTTTAATAGGCCTGGTCGACAAAGAACAGAACAGAATAGAATGTGGGGAAACTGATCGCTCAATCGATGAATTAAAACACCAAGCGTGGATAGAATTGGCAAACCAGTTTAATAGTGACAGAGTAGTCTTTCGTATAGCTAAGATCTTAAAAATATTAAGAAAAGATCCCTTCTAAAGTTTGCAGATGAAAAACTATGTTACAGGTACAGGGACAGGTCCACTGAAAAAAGTCTACTTAGACGGCATGAGCAGGATCTAGAAATTGCTAGACATTAGTCACAACTAAGACAAATTACTTAGCACAGGCGGCAGATTTGAAACTGCAAATTCCGGTTTTGCAGAAAAAGCAGCTGGAAAGCATTAAATTTTTGTGTTGATAATTTGTAAATTGTTCAAATATTCGAATAAACAAATTACTAAACTGCATTACTGTTTACATTTTAGTTCCAGATGAATAATTTGAATATTATGTCATAAAACATCTTATTTCAGGCAAGATCTTTGTAAGAATTCAGTTTCGTCCGAAATATCGAAATGATTTAACCGTTCACAAAAATTACGCGCCATTCTAGGATGTAACACTGCATGAACCAGACCTAAAATATCTTCGGCGTGTGTTAAAATCTCATTCAAATTGGCCATTTTTCAGTTTATAGTAAGCTATCAATAATGGGTATAAGTGCATAATGAAAAATCCGCTCAGAGTTAAGTAGTGTTATATCCTCAAATTTCAAAACAACTAGGAATCGTCGATCGGCCAAAATGCAACGTTCATCTTAAACTACCGATTGACTGACGTTCAAGGTTGTCAGGTCTTAATTCAAGTATTAAGAGATTTTGTAAAACTCTCCCCAGTTAATGCCCCTCAAAAAAATATGGTCCAATTATTCCGTTAAACGTTCACTTTAGTAGGATACTGAGTGTGAACTTTCCAAATCCAGAGAGGAATTTGCGAACTCGAAAATCGACAATTTTGCTTGTTCCACGTACGGTAAACGTTGCCTCATCGGTGGAAGTAATATTTTTGGGAAACATCGGATTGCTTTGGTATCTATTCGTAACCATGTCACAAAATTATAATCTACGATCAGAATCATCGTCAGTTAATTCCTGAACCAGTTTAATTTCATAAGGATGTCTGCTTATTTGCTTCGATATTTGTACAAATTAATTACCATGCATAAAACTCGATGATTAGCAACAAAAAAAAACTTATCAGTGCTTTAATAACAAACAGTTGTCAAGACAAATCACTAGCTGTGTAACAGTGAGTAATAACTATTTTTTTTAAATTGAAGGTAGGAAATTGTCTTCTAAATGTTGTTTGTGGCATGTTCTTGATTATTTTTATGTTTCTTTGGGGAATAACACCACAATAGAAATAAAACTACGTGTATTGCAGTAATACCAAACGTTTCAAAGTCTATTCTGACTTCGTTGTCAATGGCTGTATATTTATTGATGTAATTGCAAAATGAAAATTTTCATTTTGCAATACACGTAGTTTTATTTCTATTGTGGTGTTATTCCCCAAAGAAACATAAAAATAATGAAGGTAGGAAAATTTAAAATTTTAAATGCACAAAACATCTTCAGTAAGTTTGACATGTTTGATCAGATTTTTAGATATGTGGATGTTTATAAGTTAATTTACTCTATATCATTTAATACAAGACTCAAATAATCTATTTGATTCCATTTTCCAACACTGGTTCCATAGACAATTATTTAAATATTAGGTCTCTACTATAAACAATTACAATTTCTCAGAAAATGTCAAATCGATGGGGTCAAATTTATATAAGTACATTAGCTACATAACCAAAATTCTGTAGCCTACAATCAGTCGTTAACTTTTCACACTCAATGTCGTTTGAACAACTATGTTGACATCTTCATAGAGTAAAATAAAATAATTGTTAAAAGTTTGGTGTTAGGATCATTTCTATTAAAATAGCTACTTGAAAATACTAATGAACATCACATATTGTGAGAGTAATAATAATTAATTAATATTTATTAATTAGTTGAAAATTAAACCTAATCCCAATTGTCTCCATAAATAATCAATCAATAAATCTTTAAAAACTCTAATTAAAAGACTTTTATGAATAAAAAATCCTGGCTTACAGTATTAAGATTTGTAACATTTGAACTTGTTAATTTATCAGGGAGGTAAAATCATCTGAACTATTTTATTTATTTATCCTTTTGAATGTACCTACCTCTCCGACAAGTCAACCGATTTTGAATGTACTTGTTTCCAGATTTTTTATATATGTTGATAGCAGTAATGATACACTAATCACAATGTCCGAACGAACATTCGGCTTCGGCCACCTTCGGCCTCGGCCAAAAATCAGCCAAAGTTTTGACCGAAGCCGAAATTTTCTATCAGCCCCCGAAAAAGGGCGAACTTGTACGAATAAGTGCAATTTGCTTGCCGAGGACAGTGGTAACAATGTCATAATATTCTATAACTTAGTAGAGTAGGGATCACAATATGCCTATATTTATTCACTGGAGGTCTTCCCCTTTTCTCGCCACCATTCTGTGTTCTGTGCTTCTCTCATCCATTTGGTTAGATCTTCGTTTGATGTCGCCAGTCCACCTGGTGTTACGTCTACCGATAGATATACGTCATAGTCTTTATCTAAATTCGAGAATACCCTTGGTTCATCTGTCGTTTGTTCTTCGGGCTGTGTCCTGCCCATTCCCATTTTACGTTAGATGTTCGGGCAGCTGTTGGTTTAATAAATAAATAATAAAATATTTTGAGTTCATCCAATAAATGAAGCAGGCCATACAAATTTCCTTTGAAAACCGTGAAAGCAATGATATAATACTCTGCGCTGCTGCACCACGAATACATCACAGTTCATTCGAGTTGCTTGACAAGTCCGGTGAGCATTCGATAAAAGTACATAGCTATACAAACGTGTAAACGGTTCTACATACAATAAAAAAACCTTTTTTTTTCTACTAGTGTCACTGATAAATTGGTTGGTTGGTTGAAATCAATTGTTGGTGTTATTCTATCTGCTATTATTCTTGGGAACAGCTTGTAAACTTCAGACAATAAATGTATAGAAGCATCTCTGATAGTACGCCGTCAGGTCCAGGTGTTTTCCCTTTTTTCATCTTCTTAATTGCTAGTCTGACTTCATTAACTGTGATTTTTGGTAACTCTTCTGGTCCTACATTTCGTATAATTCTTTTGTATAATTAGAGTAGAGGACTTAGCCCAATTTAATATTAAATGTATTTCTAGAAGTAGGAACATCGTAAAACAGGGAAAAAGTGTTGTTAACAACATTTTATTTCTAAATTGAGGAGCGTGTAAAAGTCCACATTTTTAAGTTTTATTGTTGAGATTTTCAGCTATAGAATATAAAAATTAGTTTTTAAAGTAAATTTGTTTTAGAATTTCTCTTTGTTGTGTAAAAAATGTTAGAGCCTGAAACTTACGAGAAAGTTTTATTTTTATCACTTAAACAACTGTTCAAAAATTCATGTTCATGGCTTTGCTCGTTTCCTCGAACATATAGTTTTTTGACAGCAGTTCATTTTACCAGATTTTTAATATGCTGCCCTATTGCAACAAATTATTTTTTAACAATCTGAAAGTAACATAGTATTTATCTAATCTTTCAGTAGAACGCGACATAGTTTATTATTATTCTTTATTTTCCGTTGCGAAAACTTTTAAATTTGATTTACGGATAATATAACAAATTCAAATAAATATTAATTTCGGATACGTTGCGCGGAAAGACTTGATAATCACTATGTTCTTTTCTGATTGTTAAAAAATACTTGAAACAAAACAGGAGCATTGTAAACATCATGTAAAATGAAATGTTCACGAAAAAAAAACACATTTGCCAAGAAACCATCAGTCATGAATTTTGATTAGGTAATTATGCCATAAAAGTGAAACTTTCTGCCAAGTTTCAAAGCTCAACACAACATACAACAGCTATGCACGATGCATTTGTTCAGTTTTTCCTAAGAATAACTCACTAATTAACCAGCAAACTTATCGTTGATACTAAAATTATTTATAATGATTAAAACACTATAATTTATTAAGAAATACAAAATTTGTTAATAGCACTTTATATGTTACCCCATGCACAGGTGGGAAAATAGTTAATGTTCTGATTAAATATATTATATTATTATTATACAGGGTGTAAATAGTTTGAGTGCATATATGTCAGGTGGAGATAGTATACAATAAACAAAAAACTCTTAAAACATTATAGTCTGTAACCAAGATTCAAAATACATTTTATATAAATTAGTGTGAATGTGGCAACATCGCATCCTGTCAGTACATAAATACCTAAAGAAATAACCTCGACTTAATATAAAAACCGTTTAGAAACAGCGTGCAATCAATCACTATTTTCAGACATATCTTCTTTTATATCTGATTTAAGGTACCTACAATTAAATTAAAAATTTTAGCATATTCTTATCTCTCGCTCTTTTTGTCCCTATCTAATTTTTATTCTTTGTCTATATTTTCCAAATATATTTTAACTTTTTTATTTGTTTTATTATTTGGACCACTTTCTATATATGCAACTAATTCACTCTATATTGCATACACACTGTATATGCTTCTGTGTATTGGTCACCCCTATATAACTTATTAGTGTATCATTTTCTGAATCACTCTGTAGAACTATAATTCAACTCAACACAATATTACAACGGTCCTGATATCTTTAAAACCACCCTGTATGAGTATAAATCCTCTCCACACTATTGACTCTTTTTATTTTTCTATTTTTTATATTATTCCTGAATACCAATGATTTTACTTCACCCCATATTTCTAGTGTACCATTTATGCAACTTCTCATGATATATAACAAAATTCGCCTTTTTGAACCACATTTTATGACTATTATTTTGCTCTACCATTTATTTCAACCATCTGCAATTGCTTCTAAAATCTTTTGAACTCATGTCTATAATTATACCCCGTCCCATGTCCTATAATTCAAAGATCCTAAATGATTATACCTATATACCAAATTTTTGATACACCCTGAATAATAATAATTTTAACCCACCCTTACTTCAAACACCTTCTCTAAGCAACCACATATGTTCCAGACTATATAACTTTTTTAAACCGCCCTGTATAACTGTAATTATTCTCCGTCTTATAACGCATATATCCACTCGGTATAACTATAGGTTTGTTCCACTCTTCTATGCAACTACTTATGTGCCACCCAATACAATATTTTTAGAACCACCCTGTATAACTAATTTAATTCCAACTTATATTTCAACCATCCTATGTATACAACTGCTTATGTACTACCTAATACTCTATGCACACTGCACACACGCATTCACCTACAACCATATACCACTTCACGCGACTATAAGCCCCCTAACTTAACTTCGTCCCTAAAAAAACTTACTTCAAACAAATACAATTACACTACGATATACTTTCATGGCATATCTTGACATTTACCATAATGTTTACAGTTTTTTTGCATATATTTTTCCGATTTTTAGAAAAAGGTAAATTTTACGTTCTAGAAAAATATATGGAACACATCTTTGTAAAATACAATTTATAACATTCAAATTTCTTGAGCGGTTTTAGAGAAAATAAAGAAATTCACTGAAATCTTGTTTACTTTTTTTTTTAATTTTCTGGAAAACGGTAAATCTCATGTTATAAAAAATTATACAGGACCTTTCTGTAATGTTCCTTAATATAATGCAGTTTAAATCATCAAAATTGCCCAAGCAGTTTTTGAATAATCGCTCGTCATACATAAAAAAATGTTGCAGACGAATTGATAACTTCCTCATTTTTGTAAGTTGGTTAATAAATACATGACCTGTGATTAATACTTATAATATCTATTCAATAATTAGAATAGTTTAGTCGAGAATGCGATTTGTTTCAGTAAATACAACATTTATGACATAGGTATTTTAGAATCAGATTTCGTATTAGCTCTTAATTTTTAGAAGAAATATTTCTGATTTATGTCAAAGCAGAGAAGGATAAAAATATATTTATATATTATTTAGTAAGAACTCGGATACAATGTAATGCAAAAGATCTATTTTAACCACTGAATTGTTCAGAAACACATTAGTTAATTTGGCATCCTTCGGCTAGATAAATCTAAGTACTGACCCAATAAATAAACTCCAAATGTATTTTCACTAGAAAAATTACACATTACTGCACGATTTAATCCACTTCTTATAAAAAACTAGCGTTTTAAATGATAAACGTTTCACGAAAACTACACTTATAAACTAGGCTGCAGAATGTAAACAAACTGACACTACAAAAAAGACGTACCTGTAGCCACCCATGTTATGTCGTTGGAAGAATGAGTTATTGGGATCTTGCCATATCATTCAATAAGGTTTGCTCTTTAATTTCAAGTAATTTTTAATTAACAAAAATGGGGTTTGTCAATGTTAAAGTGACTAGTAAACCCATTTGGTATGTTTAGTAACTACATTTGAAGTTCCAGAAGCGTTTTCAATGTTACATTGTCTATTTGTGACTGTAAAAATGAGTGTGAAATTCCTACTTTGACCAAATTATAGCTCGTTTAAAAAAATGTTATAAGGGTTTTTGAATTATTTTCACCTGAACTATCATTCCTCAAAATCTTTTCACTCATACCGCTTACACCATGTGTATTGTTATGCGATATACATTCTTCAAGAAAAACGTGTCAAACACTTGTGGTATGGAATGTCTTCGATGCACATTCCATAGAGAGAATAGAATATTCAAAAAATGTATGAAATAGATGTTGCGGTTTTAGTTCAATGCAAGTATATAATTGACGAAGGACCTTTAGCGGAACAATCAATAAACACGTAAAGTAATTCACCAAATAAAAGTTAATCACTGACCTTTTACGTCGAAGCTCTGCAAAGGGTGTTTTCTTGGTGGTTCTTTCTTCTGAGGCTAGCCCCGTGAACAGGAACAGTTTCTTAGAGCTTCGTCTGGACAACACGTTACACAAAAAATACCGACGTAATGTTCATTGATTGAACATACAAAAAAATGCGGGTTTAACAACAAATGATGCGCTTTTGTAAACACAAAAGAAACAAAATGAAAGCGGTTTAGCGGTCGTCACGAATGGAGCTCAAAACTCGCGAATCGGAACGCAAAAAACAACAAAAGCGGCGTCTCTTCAGACGGAATCAAAGCCACCGAAAAGTTCGGAGTACATTGCACGAAACTCCCAAGCGTCTTAATAGCTCGGGATGCGAAACACGAATCTCAATACTGTCTATATTTTACACGCAAAAACACACTTACAATTAGCATTAGCGCGACGGAATGTTTTAGAAAAGGTGCAGAAATTTAAAAATCAATGAAGTAATTCAATCAAATTGAACACAATACACTAAACAAATGCGGGAACGCACCATTCCGCCAGCCTTGAATTACTTATTTCAAAACTAAGGGTCCACTGGCAGTGGACAAAGCTTTACAAGAGGTCGCTTCAAAGTACCACTTGCAGTTCTAACTGTAGCAACGCGTACAACACCATCACCTCCAGGATGTACGTCAATAATGCGCCTTAATGGCCAATTCAAAGGAGGTGAAGTGTCTTGCTTCAAAATAACAAGAGTACCTGGCTTAACAACCTCCGAGGGATCAGTCCATTTACTCCGTTGATGAAGAGTATGTAAATATTCTTGCGACCAACGTTTCCAGAATGCCTGATGCAAACGACTCAGTAACTGCCATCTATTGAGACGATTAGATGGGACAGATAAGAAATCAGATTCAGGAGGTGCTGTTAAAGGTTCCATGGTAAGAAACATTCCAGGACTCAAGGCGGTAAGATCCAATGGATCGTTGCTACAAGGGGTTATAGGTCGCGAGTTTAAAACTGCTTCGACCTGTGCAAATACAGTAGAAAGTTCTTCGTAGGTTAGGATCTCCAACGACACGTCTTAAGTGAGCTTTAACACTACGAATTACTTTCTTTGCGGATAGAATCCAAAATCGTTGCTGCAAAAGAAATTGAACGGTTTGGATTCCTGCGTGAAGATTGGTGACATGACAATCTTCGACAATTAGATTAGTCAAACGACTTTTACTTGGTAGCAGTGCGGGAAATTTAGTGTCAAACGGCAATGGAGCATTAGCCAATCTACTACCAACTCTAAGAGTTCCCTGTTCATCAAGAAACGGCGAAAGTTTACGAAGCGATTTGGGCAAAAGTTTTCGTTCTCGAAGAAGGGAAATCTCTTTAGAAAAATATTGATCTTGAACATAGCGAACAATGCGAAGCTGAGCCTGATATAACTCAGCAGCCAAAAATGATCCAGAGCCCCTACGGTCTGGATTGCGAGCGTTATCAACAAAGCGACAAATATGAGCTATAATGCGGGTAATGCGATTAATAGAAGAATGTTCTTCTAACAAAGTACCAAATAAATTTGGTGAAGCGGTGACTTGAAGCGCCACTATACGGGCTTCAGTCATAACTAGCGGTGACATGCTTGAGTCTGAGCAAGCATGTGGCAAACAAGCGGTAATCAACAATTGTGGGCCTTTCCACCAAAGTGTATTGCCTAACAACTCTGATGGCAAAGTGCCGCGGGAACCCAAGTCAGCGGGGTTATCACAAGATTGGATGTAAAACCAATGCGAAGAAGGAAATTTTTCCTGAATGTAAGCAACTCGATTACTGACAAATGTCTTCCAACGGCGCGGGGAAGAACTAAGCCATGACAGGACTACCGTGGAATCTGACCAGCAACGAATCACCTTGAACAACAAACGACTATTGAATTGCTCATAAACATAATGAGCCAACTTAGCGGTAAGAACTGAAGCACACAGTTCCAATCTGGGAAGTGACAAAGTTTTCAAATGGGCAAGTTTCGATTTAGACAACACAAAAAAACTTTGACGAAATCCAGATGCGGTTTCGAACACAAAATAAACAACAGCGGCATAACCTCTCTCAGAAGCATCACCAAATGCGTGAAGTTCACAAATAGAAAAGTTTTCTATAGCAAGAAGGCGAGGCAAAACTAAATTGTGCAAGGTCAACAAAATAGCGATAATGTCTTGCTGCAACTTGAGACCGAAAAACAAACAATCATTCAAAGATAACCGATGAGGTATCTTAGCGGATGCATTAAACACTACACGAAGTTTGGTTGTGCTACTATCAGGTTTCAAAACACAATGATGCGGTATGTAGTAACAATCAGAAGAAGTAGATGGATCAGGAACCAACTCCATATGATCAAGCTCCAAATAATCTTTGAGAAAATCACAATATTGTTTGTAGAGATCTGGTTGCTGTAGAAGACGTCTTTCTAAAGAGTAGAAACGTTGTACGGCGAGATTATACATTCCATCAAAAGCAGGAAGTGTATTTCGAAAAGGAAGAGGCACAACGAATCTACCTGAATCCAATCTCCTGCATCCCTCGGAAAATATTTTTTCGCAGATAAGATCATCAGGGGACTGAACCAGTGCGGTAGGAACATCTTCAATTGTCCAGAACCTTTGGAGTGAATAATGATACTACATCGTCAATTTTACAAAAAAGCGAAGTTGGGTTTATGGCCGACTGAGAGTGAGAGTTAACAGAACTCGAAGACACTCTACCCATAAGGATGTAACCAAACACAGTGTTAATAGCATCAGGAACACCTTCCTTTCCCAGAAGACGTCCATCCAACAAAATTTGAGAAAATATATCGGCACCTAACAAAAGGTCAATAGCGCCTGGGCAATTGAAACCAGGATCAGCAAGTTTCAAATTGGTTAGATATGCCATATTAGCCATGTTAATGGGTGCAACAGGCATATCATTGCAAATGCGGGGTAAAACAATAGTATCAACAACAAAATTGCACTCACGCTTTACTATAGAGCGAAGAGAAAGGGTAAGAGAGCCCTCAGCAGAGGGACTCTGCATAGAACCTAGCCCGTTGAGTTGCATCGAAGCGGGCGTAGGTCGGAAGCCAAGGCGTTTCACAGCCTTGCTCGCAATGAATGATGTCATGCTACCAGAATCTAGCAGACATCGCAAAGTTTGTTAAGAACCGTGCTTATCTAATACCTCAACTAAAGCGGTAGATAACAACACATTTGAATTGTATGACAAGAGTGAACTATGACAATAAGTCTGCGGTAGAGAAGTTTCGGGACTTTCAACAGTATTAATGGTACTGGATCCACCAGATGTGGAAGCCAGGTTTGCGGGGGGAGCTTTAGATTCAGACCGAATGCCTGAATCACCACGATTTACAAAATGAAGCAATGTGTGATGGCGTTGTTTGCAGTTGCGGCAAGTGGATAAAGATTTACAGCGATTCGACTGATGAGAATCGCTCAAGCAATTAAAACAAAGTCTAAAATCTTTAACAAACTTAAACCGCGCGGGTACTGATTTGTTCAAGAATTCAGAACATTTGTAAAACGCATGATCGGATTTACAAAAGATGTAGTGAAACGGGAAGAATGTTGCTTTGAATTCAATGGTAACTTTTTGTCAACATTTTGCTTTGCCTTGCGGGATAATTCAACATGTTCAAAGGCATCGCAATGCTTCGACAAAAAATCAACAACTTCCGAACGGATCGGAAAGTCATCTTGAGCGGTCACAATACCATGGTAAAGTTCAAATTTAGCGGCTAAATTCTTTGGAACTCTTTTCAACATCATCGGAACAATACAAAAATCCCACTGATTTACTGGTAAACCCAAATTCTTCAGAGCTTCCAAATTATCACTGAAGTCGTCCAATAACTTCCGAACCTCTGAAGGGCTATCTGAAGTTAGTTGGGGGAATTGTTCTAAAGCTGACCAATGAGACTCCGCGATTAAACGAGTTCGCCTGAATTTTTTCAAAAGTGTTTCATAAGCACTCACGTAATTGGTTTGTGTTAGTTTAAAATTCTTAATAACCTCAAAAGCAGGCCCTTTTAAAGCTAACTGCAAATATTTGAACTTCTGCATAGTACTGAGTTTTTCATTATTGTGAATTAATGAATCAAACAAATCAATAAAAGTACCAAATTCCAATATGTCTCCACTAAATGAAGGCAAATCAATTCGCGGCAAAGCAACACTTTCCCGTTCCCGAGCTATATTTTGTGGCGTAGAATTCTGAACAGATTTCAGTTTAGCAAAAATAGTCCTAATTGAATAAAACAATTTTTCAAATTTATTGCGAATGTCATCCTCAAAGTCAAAATCAAGGTTTGCATCTGAAATAAATCCAACAATCGAATTGTGATGTTTAAAAAACTCTGAATGAATTGAATCAACCATATCAATCATGCTAAAAAACAATTCAACGTCGTCACCTCTTAAGGCTTTCTCGGCAGCAAAATAAATATCTTCTAATCTTCTAAACTCCGATTGTCGATGATTTTTAAATTTTCGTAAATTTTCAGCGGTTTTTGACATCTTAACAATAAATTAAAATCACTGTAACGCCACTGAACAAATCTAACACGATAGAACGAATCAAAACACTATTCCAAAAATGTACAATTTTTTACTGTTGAAGTAGTAAAATATCTGACCAAATGTCAAATAAATTCAAAAACATTTAGCAAATAACCAAAACAAACAAAACGAGCTCTTGTAAGTTTTTAAGGCGGCAAAAAAATTGCGTTTTATTTCCAACGGAATTAGTGAATATCCCGAACTTGCTTTCTCTTCTAACAAATAAAGAAACTAAAATTCAATGCGGTTTTCAACAATAATTGCAACGAAAAATCAATGTTTTGATCATTAAACTTTGCACGAAATTTACTCTCATGTAACCCGGCCCGGAGTTGGACCAAATTATGTAATTTATTCGCTAATCTTTGCACTAACTTAACTAAAATTGCATCCGGCTCAAAGGACCAAATGGTATGGAATGTCTTCGATGCACATTCCATAGAGAGAATAGAATATTCAAAAAATGTATGAAATAGATGTTGCGGTTTTAGTTCAATGTTGGTTCAATGCAAGTATATAATTGACGAAGGACCTTTAGCGGAACAATCAATAAACACGTAAAGTAATTCACCAAATAAAAGTTAATCACTGACCTTTTACGTCGAAGCTCTGCAAAGGGTGTTTTCTTGGTGGTTCTTTCTTCTGAGGCTAGCCCCGTGAACAGGAACAGTTTCTTAGAGCTTCGTCTGGACAACACGTTACACAAAAAATACCGACGTAATGTTCATTGATTGAACATACAAAAAAATGCGGGTTTAACAACAAATGATGCGCTTTTGTAAACACAAAAGAAACAAAATGAAAGCGGTTTAGCGGTCGTCACGAATGGAGCTCAAAACTCGCGAATCGGAACGCAAAAAAACAACAAAAAGCGGCGTCTCTTCAGACGGAATCAAAGCCACCGAAAAGTTCGGAGTACATTGCACGAAACTCCCAAGCGTCTTAATAGCTCGGGATGCGAAACACGAATCTCAATACTGTCTATATTTTACACGCAAAAACACACTTACAATTAGCATTAGCGCGACGGAATGTTTTAGAAAAGGTGCAGAAGTTTAAAAATCAATGAAGTAATTCAATCAAATTGAACACAATACACTAAACAAATGCGGGAACGCACCAACTTGCATCAGAAAATTAAAATTTCTATGATATATCAAAATTGCATTGCTTACAGAGATATAGTTCGGTGTCGTGTAAAGTAATTGAAACAAAACACGAGCATTTCAAAGAAATACACAATAATTTCATACCAAAAAGAAACTTTTGGGCTTTGTCCTTCCCGGTCGGCCACTACTAACCACATAGAGATCTTTGTCAAATATGGATTTAAAATGAAGAGTAAAACGGATATTTTTGGTCAAATTAATTATGTCGTTAGAAAATTGTAATATAGGAGTATAATTATAAAGAGTCGTAATACAAAAATCAATGTTATATCAAATTTTGAACACATCATTTCAACTTATGCGGTATAGCATCTTTCGTTGCATCCTATGCTGTAGTTGTCCCCTTCTAATCATAGCTTGAATTACTTTCAATATAGCACGTTCAGGATATTGTTGTTGCATGAAGTCCTGAATAATGTTATGTTGAGATACTTGTGTGCCAATGGCAAATCTGCGTTTCAGTTGTTTTTCTATCCGCGCCAGCATTTCATGTTCTTCTTCTGATGTGAATCCTTCAGCACCTAAAATTAATTAAACATTCCGGAAATAGTCTAGCGATATAGTTGATTTCTTACAAAAGCAAAAAAGTTTTTAAATTATTCCTGTATACCAATGATTTTATTTCGCCCCTTATGTTTAGTATTCCATTTATACAACTGCTCATGGTCTACCCTATATAACAAAATTCATCTTTTTGAGCCACACTTTGACTATAATTTTACTCTACCATTTATTTCAACCAGCCGGTATATGCAACTGCTAAAATTTTTTGAACCCAAGTCTATAATTATACTCCGTCCTACGTTCTGTAATTCAAATATCCTAACTGCTTATGCTTATAAAACAAATTTTTGATACACCCTGAATAACAATAATTTTACCCTTACTTCAAACACCTTGTATAAGCAACTACTTATGTTCCAAACTATATAACTTTTTTAAACCGCCCTGTATAACTGTAATTCTACTCCAACTTATATTTCAACCATCCTGTATATTCAACTACTTCTGACGATTTTTAAAGCCTTTTGTATAACTGTAATTATTTTCTGTCCTATAACGCAAATATCCGCTCTGCATAACTCCAGTTTTTCTCGACTCTTATTTCAACCACCTTGTAATCGCAACTACTAATGTGCTACCCAATACAATATTTTTAGAACTACCTTGTATAACTAATTCAATTCCAATTTATATTTCAACTATCCTATGTATACAACGGCTTATGTACCACCTAATATCACATGCACGCACGCACACACCTACAACGGTATACCATATAGAAGAGTTCGCCGACATATCTAACAAATTTTCGTTTCGATAAACTAACGGAATATTTACTGCCATTTCACGCGACTATAACTTCGTCACTAACAGAAACTGACTTTCAAATGCATCAAATTGATATACTTTCATCGCATATCATGAGATTTAAACTAGATATTGTCGTAAAGTCCGTGGGTTCAATTTAAAATTATAAAACTAATATTCACTTTCACTTTTCTAGAACTCTATTTACATTAAACCAGCTGCTTCAAATATGACAATAACATTCCCATATACGCTAGTCGTCGCGGTATAACTGAACTCGCGATCGTGGCGTGCTTCTTTTATAAAACCAGCGTCGAATTCTCCAGTAAAAATCATCATCACTCCTACAGGTGCCGAGTCTTTTCGAACCATTTTTTATCTCAAAGCGTTTGTTGTCCTATTGAAATTAAACAGTGTCGGCTTTGGGTAAATTTCGTAACACTGCCCCCCCCCCTTTAATTCTGATCGTCCCGATCAGAAACATCCCCTCCATGATAGGGAGCGAGTCGATCTAAATGAACCACCTTCAATTTAGCCTTGGGGTTTCGACGGATCCGGTAGACGACGTCATTAAACCTCTTGACCACCTCGTATGGACTATCCCAGGCGGGTGTAAGCTTCGGGGATTTACCCTTGCTCCGTTGGGGGTTGTACAGCCAGACTTCGTCCCTATCCTGGAACCCGACTGAATTGGCCTTGAGGTCGTAAAGCGTCTTCATCCGGTTATTGGTGGCCAACATCTGCGTTCGGGCTGATTCGTGTATTGCCAGCATGTTATGTCGGAGCTGGTCGGCATAATCGTCGATGTCTTGGGGAGATTCTTCGGGGGAGCCAAATGCCAAATCGCAGGGTAACAGGAATAGGGGAATATGCTCATCCCAATCACGCTGGTTATTGCTGACGACCTTGTTGTTCCAAGGTCCTGTTGAATCTTTTCACCATTCCGTCTGACTGTGGGTGGAATGGTGTTGTTCTCGTTTTCCTGATCCCCAACATAGTGCAGACCTTCTGGAATACATTCGATTCGAAGTTACGCCCCTGGTCTGAATGTAGTTCCATCGGGACGCCAAACCTGCTAAATAGTTGTTCTACTAGCACCGTCGCTACCGTGGTTGCCTCTTGGTTGGGTATCGCATATGCCTCAGGCGATTTGCTGAAGTAATCCATTGGGACCAGAATGTATTTGTTCCCCCTCTCAGACTCGGGAAACGGACCGGCGACATCGATGGCAATTCTCTCAAATGGGACGCCCACATTGTACTGCTGCATTCTGCCCTTGGTCCGGGTCTTCGGGCCTTTACTGGCTGCACAGGTGGCACATTTGCGGCACCAAGCTCTGACGTCTTCGAAGTAGTTCACCCAGTAGTACCGCTGGCGAACTTTGTCTAGGGTTTTATTCATGCCCAGGTGGCCTCCGGTAATGCCATCATGTACTTCGGTCAGGATGGCTGGTACCTTTTTCTTCGGAACTACCAGTTGGGGCTTGGTTTCTCGTCCATCAGCGGTTTCCCAAACTCGCTTGAGCATTCCATTGTCTACTCTGAGAGAGTCCCACTGAGCCCATAACGATTTCAGCACGCCGGAGTATCTAGCTACCTCGTCCCATCGTGGCCTGGGTGGCCCTTTCGCTTTGAGTGACAAGATTGGTTCGATGTCTGGATCAGCCATTTGGTCCTGGATGCACTGTTCCGTTGTCCAGTCGTCATTGGCCTGCACTCGGATCTGCCTGATGGAGATACCCTCTCGCTGTTCCGTCTTCAGACAATGTCCGCATTCTGCTCTACAGGGTCTTCTGGATAGGGCATCGGCATTATTGTGCAAACGCCCGGCACGGTGTTCCACCTTGAATCGTATTGCTGTAATTTCTCCATCCACCTGGCCAGTTGTCCTTCCGGAGTCTTCATATCCAGCAGCCATTTGAGTGCGGCATGATCTGTTCGGATTAAGAAATGACGACCATAGAGATATTTGTGGAAATGGTCTACAGCCCTTATTATTGCAAGAAGTTCCTTTCTGGTGACACAATAATTTCTTTCCGGTTTCGAGAATCCACGGCTGTAGTACTCGATCACCCTATCTTCACCATCCTGCACCTGGGATAGGACGGCCCCCAAACCTGTGTTGCTGGCGTCGGTGTCGAAAATGAACTTGCCGGACTGGGTAGGAAAGGCTAGGATTGGACAGGAACATAGTGCTGCCTTCAGTCGTCTGAAAGATGTTTCGCAATCCTAATTCCAACGGAAGGTCTCTTTCTCAGTGGTCTGCCGATGTAGAAGCGCGGCAGTGGTGGCAAATCCCTCAACAAAACGCCGGTAGTATGAACAGAGGCCCAAGAAGCTTCGGAGTTCATGCTTGTCTCTCGGGAAGGCCAATCACGGATCGCTCCTATCTTGTCCTCGTTGGTGCGGATTCCTGACACGGAAACGACGTGGCCCAAAAACTCTACTTCTTTTTGGAACAAGGAACACTTCTTCGGGTTCAGTCTCAGGCTGGCGTTATTAATTCTGGAGAATACTTCGCCCAGGTTCTTCAGATGGTCGTCGAATGTCTGACCCATGACTAGAATGTCGTCGAGGTATACTAAGCACGTCCTCCATGTTAACCCGCTCAGTACATACTCCATTAGCCTCTCAAACGTAGCGGGTGCATTACATAACCCAAAGGGCATGACCGTGAACTGAAACAGCCCTTTACTGGTGGAGAACGCTGTCTTCTCTCTGTCGTTTGCGTGTAGACCAACATGCCAATATCCACTCTTTAAGTCTAGTGTGGAGAACCAACGGGAGCCTGCTAGTGTGGTCAGAGTGTCATCGATTCGGGGTAGTGGATAGCTGTCTTTCTTCGTGACATCATTCAGCTTTCTGTAATCAACGCAAAATCGGGTGGTTCCATCCTTCTTTTTAACTAGCACGACGGGAGCAGACCATGGGCTGATGGATGGCTCAATAACTCCATTTTGTAATATGGACTCGATGTTTTCCTCGACTGCCTGTTGTTGCCCCAATGGTAGTCGTCTAGGTGGTATTCTGATGGGTTAAGCCTTTCCGGTATCTATTCGATGCTAGATGATGTTGGTGCGACCGGTGGTTCCATCTTGACTGTTAAAAATTTGCCAGTGCTTTGTGATGAATTGCTTGGCTTTCTTCTGGTTCTCTGGTGTCAGATGTGTCAAGTGGTCAGCAAACTGTTGCAGAAACTCTTTACTGGGCCCTGTCTCCTTCACCGACGTCTGGTAGTCTTCTTCGCAATTGATGATGGTCTCTACTGGCTCGAAACAAGCTATATCTTGACCATTGGCAATTCTGATGTTGTTGTTGGACAAATTCAGGACTCTGATTGGTATATCTCGTCCGGTTTTAACTATAGCCCGTCCAACTAAGTAGTCATGAGTTGAGTGTACGGGCTCCACCATTCCAACGCAGCTCCCAGGATTGCTGTCTAGCTGTCCATGAATAATTTGTTCCGTTCGACCGGGAATTCTAGCTGAAGACTTTGCCACAATTTTTATGGAGATGACTGAACTGTTGACGGGTCGTGTCATTTAGGAACCGAAGAACATCATATCTCGGGTCGAACATAAATCCATGCTGGCTAATTAGGTCCATTCCCAGTATAAAATCGTCCTCAATATTCGCTACCAGGACCCTATGCCGGATCATGTTGTCCCCTATCTGAAGCACGACATCTGCCTCACCCTGTATTGACATGGACTCGCCGGTGACTGTTTTGAGCTGGATGTTATTGGTAACTGGCCGAATTTCTGATACTCTCAAAACCCTGGACTTGGCAATGGACACAGCGGCGCTGGTATCAATGGTGATGGTAACTGCTCGCCCATTGATGGTGCCTCTGATGAAAAGGCTGCCTCTATCTCGGCAAAATCTCCGGATGGATACTGTCCTGGGGGCTGGTGGAAGGTGAGTCAGCATTCGCCCCCTTATGCTGACTTGTTGGAGTTTCCCAGGTTGGTAAGGTCGGTTTGTTGGCTACCCCTGGTTGGTGATCGTTCCGGTAGCCTTACTCAGCAGTCACGTTGGAAGTGTCCTGTTCGTCCGCAGCGGTAACATGCCCCTCTGGTGCCAGTTCTTTGTGACCGTTCTAATATTTTGTTCAGACCAGCCAGCAGTTCTTGAAATGGTGATTTGACTCTTCCTGGTTAAAGGAAAAAGCTCTACTTCCAAAGCCCGAAGTAGAGCTTCATTGCTCTTCTTGACGCCACTCAGTCTTAAATTTCGTTGTACTTCCACATCTCTGATGCCGTTTATGAAACTCTGTGTGGCCAACTGGTCTTTCGTTTCCTCTGGCAGGTCTGGGTAGGACAAGTGTTAACCGTCTAATCTCTGCTTCGAATTCTTGGAGGCTTTCACCGGATTTTTGAGTTTCTCCACTCAGTTGGACTTGGTATACATGGCTCAAGGATTGATTGTCGTAACGTTTGTCAAGGATAGCGATAATCTTGTCGAAATTGCCTTGTTCATCGCCTGGAATGCTTTGGAGGAGTTCTAGGGCCGAACCTCTTAACGAAATTACCAGAGACGTGGATTTTTCTTGGTTATCCCATCCAATAGCTGTAGCCACGGCTTCAAATTGCCGTTTATACATGGGCCAAAATGAGCTGCCATCAAATGTGGGCGGTTTGCTAACGGAACCTTTGGTACTCACGGTGTGCTGGTATTTTCCTCGCTGTAAGTCCTGTTGCATTTTTTTGATTTCTGTTTCTACCTTGTTTTGAATAGCACTGATTTCAAATTTCACCTGGCTCTGTATGGAATCGATGTCATCTACTTTGGTTTCAAGGGCCTCCACATTATTTTTAGGATCTTTATGTCGTCGTTTATCTCTTTTATATCTGATTCTACTATTTGCATTCTTTCATTAACTGTTTCGTTAACTTGTGATACTATTTGCATTAGTTGTTCAAATTGCATTTGTCTTTTTTTCTTCAGTTATTTTAAATTCATTTTGTCGTTTTAATTCAGTTTGATCTTGTTTTTGTTCAAATTTCGAGAACAATCCTTCAATTAAATTATGTTGCTCACTTTTCATCGTGGAAACCAGATTTTGTTGTTTTTCTTCCATTGGGAAACAAGATTTTGTTGTTTTTCATCGATATTAGTGACAAGATTTCCTAATTCAACTTTAAGTTTATCATCAAAAGATTTCACTAAACTTTGTTGAATTTCTTCTTGATGTTGTTTCTCCTTCTTGTCACGTTTTTCTAGAATCTGTGCTACTTTTTCGTCTAGTCCCTCCGTAACCTGTTTGATAATTTTTTGGTAGTTTCGTCGGTTTTTTCCATACTACGAGTTTCCATAAATCAAATTACGATTTTAACTGCACTTAATCCTCTACTTCTGATCACCAAATTGTCGTAAAGTCCGTGGGTTCAATTTAAAATTATAAAACTAATATTCACTTTCACTTTTCTAGAACTTTATTTACATTAAACCAACTGATTCAAATATGACAATAACATTCCCATATACGCTAGTCGTCGCGGTATAACTGAACTCGCGATCGTGGCGTGCTTCCTTTATAAAACCAGCGTCGAATTCTCCATTAAAAATGATCATCACTCCTACAGGTGCCGAGTCTTTTCGAGAACCATTTTTTATCTCAAAGCGTTTGTTATCGTATTGAAATGAAACAGGGTCGGCTTTGGGTAAATTTCGTAACAATATTTATGATAAAAATTTGACATTTACCATGATGTTTACAGTTTTTTGCATATATTTTTCCGATCTTCCGAAAAATTGTATGTTTTGTGTTATAGAAAAATGTACGGAATCAAGCTGGAACATATTTTTGTATAATACAATTTATAATATTTAAATTGCGTGAGCACTTTTAGGGAAAACAGTGAAATCTAGTGTCTTATTTACTTTTTTCTCTGATTTTCTAGAAATCCGTAAATCTCATGTTACAGACAATTATGGGACCTTTCTGTAATGTTCCTTAATATGATGCAATTTAAATCATCAAAATTGCCCAAGCCGTTTTTGAATAATCGCCCCACATACATGAAAAAAAGTAGCCTTTTTCTAAGTCGGTTAATAAAAGTAAATAAATAGTGAACATTTACCCAGTGTTTGGTGTTTTTAGCAAATTAGTGAGAAAATAAATGTTTCCAGTACCAAAACATTTTTGTAAAAAGTTTTACTTAATTTTATAATAACATTTCCCAACGATTCAAATGAAATAAATACAAATTATTATTGAAATTTTGCAAATTAGTCCACTTTGAAAGTCTGAATGTGCAGAAACGGGTACTGACATCATCAATTGTGAGGCCAATAGTTTTTAGATACGATTTTCGGAGGCATTTCTGAAGAACATAAGTTTTTTTTTTATTAAGATCATCACAGTACGGGTTTACGGGTATAACTGTTGTGAGCTGTATGCGCGCTTAAATGCAACTAAAAAGAACACACTGCTCACGTTGAACATGGCCTTAATTTTTTTTTAACGGTACAGCTCAATAAGCGGACACAAAATACCAAAAAAGTTACAATGAAATTTAAAACATCAAGAAATTTACATTATAAAGAGAAATAGAACAGTGAGAAGTGTGCGTTAACAACATTCCATTGCATTTGGTGTTTTATTCATGTACTCAATATAATAATATTTTTAGTAAAACGGGCAAGGTGTTTCGAAGTAAAATTTTAATAAACTGAGCACAGATTGCTTTTGAAATGATATTTCTTACCAGCAAGATTGCCACTCATGGCAGCATCCAAGGTTGACACCTGGAATAACCTCAAAGCTTCATCTACGTGAGTTTCATTTGCGAAAGGCTGAAGTTGCATTTTCGCTAAACTTTCGGAAATACGGATAACAGCTTCTAACTGACGAACTGTAATTGGTATGGAGCTCTTCTTGTCTATTTGTTTTTCATGTTGATAAGCACCGCTTCTCATCATAACATAACGTCTTTTCAATTTTTCGGCAGCTTCCGGATTAAGTCTAGGACCACAACGTCTGAAAATCCAGGTAATAACTAAATGATTGCAATATAAATATTTTTTAATTATAAAATAAACTTCTAAAATGAGTCTCCATAATACATTAATCACCGATTGATGAATTTCAATGTCTTTTACCAGTGCTGACATACAATTGCGAAAGATGGATTCTGAAAAACGAAATTATACGAAAAATTTAAGTTACACTTGTCACTTGTTAGTCTAATGAAAATCAAGCAAAACCCAAAGAGAATAAGGTGGATAAGGTAATTAATAGATGTCTTTCACAGAGCAAAACGCCTGAAATGGCAGTGGGCAATACATTTGCCAAGGCGACAGGACAATTGGCGGACAACAAAAATCATTCAAAGGTAACCCAGGCGATTGAAAAGACCAATGAACACCTTAATATAAGATGGGGCTATGATATAAGGAAAATAACTGGTATAATCTGGTCCATAAACACATGGAAGGAAATGAGAAACAGGACTTGACCAAGACGAATTGTAGATGATAACATCTACCTACTGGGAAAATACAAAAAAAATTCAAATGGGACAACTCAGGTTAATAGAGTGACACTGAACCCAAAATTACATAAAAATTAAATGACTGAATGAGAATTTAGTTGATAAGAAACTTGATCCAGGTATACATAGACTTAATCTTCAGAGTAATAGCAGTGGGTAGGGCATTTGGTAAAACAACAGCACCATAACATTAATTATTCAAAGCTCTGATTTTGGATAGTCCGTTCTGTGAAGGTTAGTTTTCTGTCCCGTAGATAACGACTGGTAAGCCAAACTGGTTAGAGACCGTTTTAGGCAGATTGGCAGATGACATTATGATTAACAGATATTTGAAATTCGTGTATGCTGCCCATGTAAAGTCCATCCTGTGAATAATTTGATGAGTTTGGTTGATTTTGCCAATGAAAATCTAATGTTTAAGATATTTATAAGACGTTGTTATTTCCAACTAAGCTTATACTTTACTAGTATGAATTTGTAATTCTCTTTCGCTGGTTTTGGTAGTCAACAACAAAATGACTATCGAATGTCTTATGTTGTTTTTACAAGATCTGTGCTGTGGGACAAACGGCTAAAGTCCCACAGCTATAAAAACGTGACACAAAGTTTGTGGTATGAAATAGCAGCTGAAATGAGAATAGATGGTATATGCATATGCTGCATCTTTCAACTAGAAGTAGCCGCAAGATATCCTATTTCACTTAAAAATAATTTTACTCAAATGCATTTATTTTACAGTTGAATAACTTTTACATTGTTTGTAGGTCATTCTGATTCCATTATTCTTATTGTACACTTCCCTTTAAAAAAAATTTAATCTTTTTTAAAAAGTTATTTTTCAAAACGACACATTTAACTGGCGCTGCGAACAGGATTATTTCGAAGGAGTATCAAAGTGATAAATCCATTCGATTTCAATCGATTAATTCGAAACGAACTATCGTAATCGAAAATAGGCAGTGTCGTACGTGAAATAATTTATTTGGGACTTTTTACGACAAATAAGAATTACTTCCACAACTGTACAAGCGAAGGATGAAGGATGAAATTATTGTATTGGTAAGTCGCTCTCCTTTACATTTCCATTTTTATGTAAGATTCCTCGAATTCTGCATTGTCTCCGATCCCGGAAAAGTGTGAAATCGAGTTAGATTTAAGTAAATTGATTTCGAATCTTCCTATAGTAGAAAGTGAAAGTAATTTAGACTTAAAAGAAAATATTTCCATAGCGGAAAATAATTGTTTAATAAATAGTAGTAATTTAAATTCATCAAGAATCATGCCTGTGCCACAAATTTCAGAACAAGTTGGTACAAACAGACCAACATTTGAAATGAAAGATTTAAAATTAGTTCCTGTATTTGACGGAAATACACATGATTTAGCTAGATATATAGATATTGCTGATAGGTTAATTAATATGTTTTGGAACCCAATTGATTTAAATGGCATTTCTAATTTAAGACTAGTTAAAGGTATTTATTCAAAATTATCCGGACAAGCACGTGATGTTTTTAATTCTAGTATATCTAAAGATTGGGGATCTATAAAAGATTTGCTTAAGAGAAATTTTGGTGATCGTAGAAATGAAGCTGGATTGATGTTTGATCTTAGCCTTTTAAGACAGAATCAACATGAATCTTCACTTCAATTTTATGATAGAGTTAATAATACCTTAAGTGCTCGTCATAATTATGTAGATAGACATATTACTGATCAAAATAAAAAAAAATAGTAAGAAAATATTTTTTATTGACTATGCTTTGACAATTTTATTATCTGGCCTCCGTGAACCGAAAGGATCAGTTATAAGATCTATGAAACCAACTTTACTTAGTGATGCAATTTATGATTTCTGATAATCACATTAGATATCTCCAAAAATCTCAGCCCTCTTTTTCGAAACCTACTTCAACTAATGATTCAAATAAGCAACTTAAACAACAAAATTTCAAACAAAACCATTTTGCATCTTCTCAAACATTTAATCGATTTCAACCAAATAACCTTCTTTTCAAATGCAACCTCGATTTATGCAACCTAATCAATTTGATCCTCAGCAAAATCAATTCCCCAGAGGCCCAGTCAATATTCAGCCTATAAATACACCACCCCGACGTTTACCTACTGGTAGACAAGTTTTTGGACCACCAAAAAATGTTTGGAAACCCCAAAAACAAGCCCAAAATCTTCAGAAAATTATCATAACTAGCTGTCGCCCAGTGGTCGAAATTCGACCAATTGTGTCAATATCTCTGGCAGGTTAAATAACATGAAAATTTTATCGTGACATTCTATCCTAGGACTTTAGGGAGAACAGCAATTACACAGAACGGATCCAGATTCGGAACCTCTGTGTGATAGTTTCCTCGAAAATCCTAGATGTCGGTCTTACATCTCGCTTCTACAAACAAGTAACGAAATTCAAGTTTTTTTCAGATATAATTCATAGAACTTTATTTGTGTTCAAATTCGTAATTCTTAATTTAATATGACAACAATTCAACTGCTAATGGGCTACCCTACATATTTATTTTTTCTAACACCCCTGTATAGCTATAATTGCACTCAATTCTCTAACATTTATTAAAATCCTCATTATAATAATTCCATCTCATTATATATTTCCACCACCCTGTATATGCAACTGCTTATAGACCACGCATAATATTTTTTAACATTTTTCAACCACCGGGTAAACCATTCTGTATATGCCACTGCCTATGACCCACCATATTTACTCTTTTTGTTTATGAAATTTTTAATTATCTTCTGTAACTATAATTCTACTCCGACCTATATTTCAATCATTATATATATATGGAACTCTTCGTGGTCTACTCTATAAATCAATTCCTATTCTAACATTTTTTATCACCATCCTGTATATATATAATTCCTCTTACCCTATATTTCATCTTAACTATATATACAACTGCTTATGGGTTACGAAATGTTGCATTTCCATTTCCGCCACCCTGTATATGCATCTATGTATATCATTTTTTGCACCACCCTGTATAACTGTAATTTTACTGCACCTTCTATTCCAAGAACCCTGTAAATTCAACCGCTAATGGGCTTCCCTATATAATTATTTTATTAGTTATAATTGCACTCTACTCTATATTTTAAACACCCTAAATATGCAACTGCTTATGTGCCACCCATTAAAAAAATTATTTCTAACATATCTGGAATCGCCCTGTATAATTATGATATTCAACGATTACTTTACCCACTAAACAATAACAACGCTTGCATGCCACCTCCAGAAGTACATGCTCTAAGTATATAATAGCATTGGTCTGTCTATATATAATTACTCAATGGTTTGAGCCTGGCGGCAGCGGCACGCGGCACATTCATTTGTTTGGCATTGACATTATTGACGTAAATAATGAATTTTTGTTATATTTTATTTAATGAATGAATGAACCAATATTATAAATTAAGATTAGCATTCTGCACTGAAGGTCGTCAGTAGCTACTAAACAAAACAAAAATGAAGAAAATCGGTTGAGAAACAGAGGAGAAAATGGTACCTAATCGTTTTGTCTTAGCTTATTTATATATAGATCCTGAATCTGAAATTGACCAACAACAGAGTCACGGTCTAGATTATTCGGAACATTCAAACTTTTATGAACTCCAAAGTTCAAATTATGAATAGATACTGGTGCAACTAAATCATTTTTACACCCAGATATTGCAGAAAAATATTTTTCAGATTCAATTTTAGAATAACCCTTTACTGTTTCCTCCGTTTTTCAAACAACCACAAATACCTATTCAAATTTCATAGTTATTTCAATGGTTTAATTGGTTATGATCTTATGAAAAAATTAGGAATTCGACTCGATTTTCCTAATACAAAATTAATTACAAATTCAACAGTTATCCCAATAGAACATTATGAAGTAAAGAAATTTTTTTTATTTTTCACTAAAATAGAGCCGCATACCGCAATTAAAATAAAAATTCCTGTCACCACCGAGAATGGCCCAACTATTATTCCGCCATTAAAATTTCAGGATAGTTTATTTATTCCAAGTTGTTATTCAATGGCAGAACATAATTATGATCTGGCAGGAATTCATAATTTAAGCGATACGTTAAAAATCATTTCCTTAGATCATTTTATCAAAACCGAAAACGTGAACGAAAATGACTTTGAAATTTTTCATATTGTTACTTCTGACGAATACGGCCAACAAAAAAAACCTGACATATCCCAACTTTTACGAACAGGCCATATGAACACAAAAGAGAAAAAACACGTTCTTAATTTATATTACAAATATTACGACATATTTAATTTCGAAAAGATTGTTCTACATGTAGACATCTCTTTCTCTCATCTCAAAATTGCCCGGATTACTGGCTGTCTGTACAGAGATTCTTCCTCACAGTTATTCTGTGAAATAGATGTCTACATGTAGACATCTCTTTCTCTCATCTCAAAATTGCCCGGATTACTGGCTGTCTGTACAGAGATTCTTCCTCACAGTTATTCTGTGAAAGAGATGTCTACATGTAGACATCTCTTTCTCTCATCATCTCAAAATTGTCCGGATTACTGGCTGTCTGTACAGAGATTCTTCCTCACAGTTATTCTGTGAAAGAGATGTCTACATGTAGACATCTATTTCTCTCAGAATAACTGTTAGGAAGAATCTCTGTACAGACAGCCAGTAATCCGGGCAATTTTACGAAATTGCCTTACTACACTTTGTTCTACATATACAATTTTTAAATACTTATCTGTTGCAGGAAAAAATTTGGAGGAGAGAAAACCCAATGAACAGACAAAATCTTCTTTAAAGAAAATGACCAACTTACTTTTACTAACAAAATCAAACACAAAATTCTAACTGAAGACGAAATTCCGGTATACACAAAATCATATAGATACCTACCCTTTCGTTCATAAACATAAAGTAGAACGACAGATAACATCCATGTTCGAACAAGGAATAATTCGTCCCAGTGAATCCCCATGGTCTAGCCCAATCTGGATACTACCGAAAAAACCTGATGCATCAGGAATTCGAAAATAGAGAATCGTTGTCGATTACCGTAAGGTGAACGAAAAAACGATCGACGACCGTTACCCAATTCCTAACATCGCTGACATTCTAGATTAATTGGGAAGATCTAAATACTTTTCAACACTTGATCTTGCGAGTGGCTTCCATCAAATTGAGATGTGTTCCCATGGCATTCAAAAAACAGCGTTCAAAGCTGAAAATGGGCATTATGAATGTGTGCGTATGCCTTAAAAACGCCCCTGCCACTTTTCAGAGAGTGATGGAAAATGTTTTGAAAGGATTGTTAAATCGGATCTGTTTAGTTTTTATGGATAATATCATCATATTCAGTAGTTTATTACAAGAACACATGGTGAACCTCAAGCTGGTTTTCGAACGCTTAAGAGAAGTCAATTTCAAAATTCAGCTTGATAAGTGTGAGTTTCTCAGGAAGGAAGTAGCTTTTTTGGGACATATAGTGACCCCAGAAGGCATTAAACCGAATCCTGAAAAAGTTAAAGCCATCATGAAGTACCCCATACCCAAAACAATAAAAGAAATTAAATCATTTTTAGGTCTTTTAGGGTACTACTGAAAATTCATAAAAGACTTTGCGAAACTTACTCGACCATTCACTCAGTGTTTAAAGAAAAATGCTAAAATTGTTCATGATAAAACATTCCTAGAAGCATTCGAAGTTTGTAAAAACCTTTTGACTTACGAACCCATACTAGCTTACCCTGACTTCTAGAAATCCTTTAACTTAACGACCGACGCAAGCAACTTTGCAATCGGTTCAATTTTATCGCACGGACCGATTGGTAATGATCGACCGATGGCCTACGCGTCAAGAGCTTTGAACACCAACAAAATTACTCATCCACCATAGAAAAAGAGTTGTTAGCTATTGTTTGGGGAACCAAGACCTTCAGACCGTATTGCTTCGGCCGCAAGTTTCACGTAATTTCTGATCACAAACCGCTCTAGTGGTTAATGTCCTTGAAAGAACCGAATTGTCGATTAGTACGCTGGAGGCTGAAACTCGAAGAATTTGACTATGACGTCATATACAAGAAGGGAAAGAAGAATTTGAATGCAGATGCACTCTCTCGTATTGAAATTCACCCAACAGAAACTGAAGAAGCACAATATGATGGCGATATACCATTTATGAAGAAGTCGGAGAAGAAAGTGATTCAAATGGAACTGTACTTTCAAACTTAAAAAACTCCATTCAAACTATACATATAACTGAAAAACCTTTTAATCATTTTAGAAATCAAATTTATATAGAAGAAAAACCGCAACCAGAATTTAGAGCCAACATGATTTTTAGAGAACCCAATAAACGTATTCGATACTTTATATATACAACAAAAGAAACTTTTATAGACCAAATAACAGAATTTTCTAAATTTCAACTAACTCCAAAAAATACTTATGCTTTTTATATTGCTAATGACCCACAAGACTTTTATTATAAAACAATGTGCCGCATTTTCCCGGAACTATTCAAAAGTGGAACATTTACTTTTCTAAAATGTAACACTAAACTTAGAGACATAACAAATATTGACAGACAACGTGAAATTGTTCAGTACAACCACGAAATGAAAAATAATCACCGTGGCATTCTTGAAACTATCGCCCCAAATAAAATTCAACAACTATTACTGGCCTAAACTTGACAGTGACGTACGAAATTATGTTAACAACTGCGACACTTGTCAACAAAGTAAATACAAAAGACACCCACAACATCTAACTCTTCAAATAACCCCTACACCCACAAAACCTTTTGAAATTGTCCATATAGACGTATTCCAAAAGTTCGTCAACAAAAGTTTTGTACTTTCTTAGACGCTTTTTCAAAGTGCGGTCAAGCTTATCCAATTACAACTAATAATAACCCTGCAATAATTACTTCACTCTTAAGGTTTATTTCACATCATGGAATCCCAAAACACATAACTTCAGATAATAGTTTAGAATTTGCTGCAATCATAGGGTATAACCACTCCATTCATTCAGTCACTAAATTTCGACCAATAGATATTATTCACTGTGAAACTGACAGACAAGACCCTTTTGATCTAGACCTTAACGAATAATTTGTGAATAATTACATAGAAACTCACAGAACAAAAATGAAAGTAATTGCCGACAAATCACACCAGATCAAAGAAAAAGTTATTGGTAAAGCTAACGAAACTCGAACGGACCCCGTACAATACCGCGAAAATCAAACCGCTTACATACAAAACGAAAACCCTAGAGGTAAACTAAAACCCCGTTTCAACCTGGAACAAATATTGCGAAATAAGGACAAAACTGTAACAACGACAAGCGGAACTTATCACAAACAAAGTTTCAAGAAACCTCGAATAATATCAGTCACTCCCTTGTTACAGGATACCTGTGAGTCTCCTAGTAGGACTATACCACTGCCAAGAGGTTACAGTGCAGAATCTTAATAAAAATCCAGGAATTCTCCCTTTCAAGGTAGGATCAGCCAGAGTAAAAGAGGTTCACATATATTTATTCATTTCATTGAACTTTCCCCAATAGAAAAACAAATCAGTAGCGTTTCTAACCAATATAAAATAATCAAAACCACCATCCAAAATGACCTTAGTGAAACCTATAATTATGTTCTTCAAATTTTTACTCCCACTTAGATTTTGAATTAAAAACTGTCCAATCGAAATTTTTAAGCATTCATCCAAGATCAATTCGTTTCAAAAGAGGTCTAATTTCAGAGTTAAGGCTAAGTCAAAATAATTTGATCAAGCAATCTAATAAACATTTATCACTTACAAATAATCTCATCAAGAACTTTAACGAAACGATTAATCAAATTTCTCTTAACCAAGAAATTATCGATGATAAAATAAAAATAATAAAGACAGAACTTAACAAAACAATTTTTGAATTTACTAATTACATGGAAATTAGAGATGCCCCCGATCAAATTAAAATCAATTTAGATACATTGCTTTACTTTCTTTCAGAAATAGAAAATTGCATTTCTTTTGCTCGGTTAGGAACATTGCACACAAGCATCATCTTGCTTGATGATATTGATTTTATTGTCCAAAAAATGTTAACAACCCATTCAGATAATCAGTTACTCTATAGTAAGAAAATCCAGTATTTAAAATATTACGATGTTGTTAAGACTTCAGTAGTAATAACTAATGATAAAATAATTTTCACATTAGAATTTCCTTTAGTGTTTTCTGACTCGTTTACACATTTTCGATTATCTCCAATACCAACTGCCAATAACAATAATAATTCCTCAAAATTCCTTTCTTACGATGGGAGATACATCTTACCAATATGAAGACAACCCCTGCCAATTTTTGGATCCTGATTATCTTTGCAATGAAGGCACATTAATCTACCAGTCAGCCGAACCAGACTGCATCTCCTCACTGCTAAAAATTGACATCATTCCTCCAAATTGTCGACAAGTGAAAGCAGAAATAAAACGTCCGATTATAGAAGAAATCAATGAGCAGTACTATATTGGAATTTTCCCCACCAGAGAACACATCCAGGCAAAATGTGGTACCAGTGAGATATTTTCTCTCCAGGGTAGTTATCTCTTCAAACTACCGCCCAGCTGCCAAATAAGTACAGCAGCATATTCATATGGCAATACCAAGGGTGAACTTCCCGGTCAACCCTTTTTACTCCCAGACGTTATTATTATATGATTTAGATGACGATTATATCATTATCAGATAATGGACACATAATAGATTTTGAAAACTTATAGCAATAAAAAAATTCGAAATAAAAATATATATCTCGTACAATTGTTGTCCCCAATGCTTAGCTCTCAAATATCCATGACTGTATGTTAGAACTCGTACCTTTACAATTATAAAATACTACGTAAGAGTGCTTTCCCCGAGGTTACGACATATAAAGATTTTTAAGAACCTCCCCTTCCCCTCGGGATCTTTACGCAATTAACGAATGGCTCCTTATGCCCTTGCTTAGCACCAGACTTGTCATTATTTGGTTCCAGAAGAAGTTTATCTTGAGTCCTACTTCTAGCGACAGTTCATTTAGACTTTTATTATTTTAATAGCATCATACAGTTTATCGGATATGAGCTCAATTGGTTTAGTTGCTCTCCATTTATGTTTACTTCCAGGTCATTTCAGTCTGCTTATTTGCATATGTATTGAAGAATAGTATTGAAAAGTGTTGGCAAGATGATGTCTCCCCGACGGACCCTTACTCTGTCAGGGGTCTGCAACCTATAATCCGTGGGTCACTGTGTGAGCCATTTGATAATTTCGAGTGACCTACTTTCGAACTTTTTAGTGCTACTCTGTATATGTTAAATTAGCAATAAATTATATTAGTTCCGAAAATAAAGTAAAATCTATTTACTAGGCGTCTGCATCAGCACCACAGCATTACACTCATTTGAACGACATAAATGCAGTTTACAATTTAATACTTAGAACTAGAATACGAAAATATCTCTGACCCAAACGTTTTGGTTCATTTGGTCAAAAATAATATATGCCGTGACATTTTCATAAATATTTTGCAGTCTGATAGGGCTTTTAACATTGTATGTTGATCAATTAAATCAAATGCCTTCCCATAGACGACGTATATATACACTAGGGGTTTATTGTATTCAGTAACGTTTTTCAGTACTAATAGACGGTTGTTTGTTCTCTATCCTGTTATGAAGTCAGCTTGTTCTCCCCTCTGATAGCTATCCAGTTTGTTATTTCAACTTGTACTTTGATTTGAATAGAATCGATATCATCTTCTAATTTGTTGTCTAGACTGTCTATTGAACTTTTTAGGAACTTTATTTCATCATATATCTCATTTATATCTGATTCCACAATCTGTACTTTCTGTATTGACTACTTAGTTGTTCAAACAGCTTGCTACTTCTGTCTTCTAATTTGGAAAATAAACCGTGAACTCTTGAATTTCTTGCCTAATTTGCGGCTGTTTCTTGTCATTTTCCAATATTTTATTTAATTTTTCAAGTTTAAAGGTAAACCTTTTTGAATGTTTCTTTGCTGGTCTATTCCATTGTCGCTTCTGTACTTCTACTTGTACTCATAATTAAGTTTTAACTTTTACGTTTCTCACCTTCTGATAAACCAATTTGTTATGTACTCTGCGGGCTCTTTCAATATAATTTAAATTCCAAACAAAAACCTTCTTTATTAATATTCGTACGTAAAAAACAATTTATGTATTCACAAAACACTATAAACAATTTAGATGTCCCTTCAGGCTATGTTGTTAGTCTCTTTAAGGGGTTCTAGAACCTTGCTGTTTTAGGCCTACACAGCTGGTTTTTCTAGCCTGAATTTTGTTTTGTTCGCGAGACCCGTAAAATTATAGTTAATTGCGTACCAATATGCTGTCTAGATAGAAAAACGCACGTGACCGATCATCCGACTAGAATGTAAAAACAAGTTATAATTATGTTTAAAAAAGTAAGGTAAGCTTAGTCTGCTTGTCCACATCCTAGGCGTATTGAAACGGCAACAAAAAGCTGAAAAAGTATCGATAAAGTTGTATTTAAATTTATGTACACATTTACGGGACCATAACTATCAAATAAACCTTAAGATGTGTAGTCTATAGTTTTAATTTTGGAGATGGATTCCGTCCTAACAATTTCACCCACAATCCTTTAAATGTTTAAGCGATGTTTGTAGTAGGCGTGTCATTGGCTACTTGCCGGATCTGGGTAAAGTGGTCCACTCAAAGATAAAAGTTGTCAGAGTTGTGGAAAAAGTGTAAAAAGTGATTTGTTACTTGCAGCATTTTGGTCTAGTGCTTGTATTTTTGAATAATTTTAATATAAATGACTGACACTTCCATTTTTTTGCACAATTTCTAACATTTCAACAAGTTCCAATAGATCGTAGTTTAGGACTTTACGTATATTCATTTGTGGTCTGAGATGTGTATCTTAAGCAAACATAATTCCATTCAGCACTATTCAATTAGTGCTATCTTCACAATAAATTATTAGGAAAATTTATAATATATGGATAGAAATAGTAAATGCCACTACCATAATTTTTCATCTGCTGAAGAATTATGTACTTTACTAAAATATTTATGTTGTTCTATTCTTTAAATATTAATCATATTTACTTTCCCACAGATACATTATGAATTGTATGATACTGAAGCAAAAATGTTATTACTGAAACATATTTAGATGAAGTCATAGATAATATCACTATGCAATATAAAAAATTTGGTAATTGTTTTATTTTGAATTATATTGATTTAGCTATCAGTTATACACTTTATTAAATGCCGTGATGAGAATAAAATAATTTTTAAAATTTTGTAAAATACTGTCTTACACAATAGTAAAATAAAAATTATTAAGAAATACTCACGTTCTACAATAGTTAATGTATTTTTTGATAAACTCCAGAGATAATTCTCCTTCTTTAGGTTCTTGTGTAATTTGACCAGCATTCATGTGAACGCCCATAATATGTTTAGCTAAAGTCTAAAATGAGTTACAAATGAAATCAACAAAACTAATTTATAATTTGAAAATTTACTTACCACATCCCTGTTCTTGTCATGTTCATCTTTCACAATAAATATCATGTCAAAACGGGATAAGATAGTCGGCAGAAAATCTATATTTTCTTCGCCCTAAAAGTAAATAATAATAATAGAAAATTTCAAAATGTATGGAGGTTAGATTTAAACCAACATCAAAAAAGGTTATTGTTCGGCTGATTTTAATGAAACTTTTTTGATTGAATCAACAGTAGTTTTAATCTGACGAAAAAATTCCGCTCCTAGGTTAGAAGTAGGAGATGAAATTTTAAACAGAACTTTATTACCGTATCTTTAAATTACCTTTTATATTTTTACAATTTGCTTTCTTACTTATATCTTTTACAAAAAATTTTGCTTACTAGCCTATAATCTAGTTGTCACCTCAATGCATTCGTATGTAAAACATTTTTATTTATATCGCTTCCGCTGTTTTTGCTATTAAAATGTATGAATAAAGATTTGGCTTAAAATGTTCTCTGCTTTAGTTTTGTATAATTTCTTAGTCCGAAACTCTTCGTCACATAACTTAAAGAAATCGTGCGAATTTGGAATATTGATAAATGTTTTTTAATGGTTTGATTTTGTAATGTTGCCAAATAAATAATCCCGGATATTCGGTTTATTAAAATAAAAATTTATTGTTAACAAATATTATATTTCAATAAGTTTAGGGCTTTATGTAGCTGCAATATCAGTTTCATAAATTTTTGTGAATGGCTACTATTCATTTGGAACGAATATCGGGAACACTGCTTTTTCTGTCTAACGCATGGCAGTTTGATTATGACGAATTTATCAAGAAGGGGATAATATGGGTTAGTTGGATTTTTAAGTAACGTTTCAATTCATATAGTAAAGGCTGCACTTCACTTGGTGTAGCGTATTCGTATATTTGCTATATTTGTTAAAAACGACGATGTGTGGAGAGACTATTCGCTATTTTTATTTGAACAAATAAGTCGAATACTGCTAAAAGCAAATACACCGTACCGTCCACTTGTCGGTTTTCAATACGCATCAAAGGAGTCAAATAAGTTAAATATTTGCTTTAACCGTCCATACTTGGTTAACATAGATACACGCGGCGCTTCAATAGTGATCAAATAGTGTTGTTATTCATGACAAGTGGTGTTTATGGCCAACTGGACTGGTCCAACTAAAAAAATATGGAACCGTGCACAATTGCGTACTTAAAAAAAAGAGGGAATCTTCCCAATGATTTTTTAATAACTTCGTAGTTATGTAGATTGTAGATATATCATGTAATGATAACATGAAGCATTGTAAAAATAAGCTGCTGTTGCTGTCAACGCATCCACGACTGTAACGTTCACTGGTATTCAAACATATTTAGCATGTTTGAATGTTTTGCGATATGTGTGCATGGCACCTTTGGAATATTTGCGAATACATCAAATATTTGGACGAATATAGCGATACAAAACACCAATACGCTACACCAAGTGAAGTGCTGCCTTAAAATAAATTGTTCGGATTCATTTTGTTGGATATTGTTTTCTTTAATACCTATATATAGAGTTTAATTTCCTTTGAAAGATTAAAGTGTAGCAGTTCTGTAATTTGGTATTTGATAACTTTTGTTCTTGTTCTTTTTTATTAGGGACGCTATTTCACTTGACTGTTAGTTTTTGCTGTTGAAAAGAAATCTTCAACTGCAGTTTTTATTTTACTTCTGCCACGATAAATACATCTAACCTTTCACAGAATTTAGCATGTTTTAATAATTATACAAAAAATTCACAATTATTGTACAATCATAGATAATTAATTGATTCAAGAGAACCTGTTGGGTTGTGTACTTTTGTAGGGAAAGAAGTCCAGTTTGAGGAGGAACCACTGATATTTAGAAAAATTGTCGGGAACTTGTTAGCCAATCAAGAAAGAACAGTTGGCTAAGGTTCTGCTAAGAAATTAGAGAGTGAAATTTTTTATCTTTCTATCATTCAATAATTTATCATTTTATTCAAGTTTATATATTTTTTATGCCAGTTAAGGCCGAACTTCCTTGCGTTCTGGCAACACGGGATTAGAATTATTGTAAATTGATAGCAGAATTTATTTTGAATGAAAGAATAGAGTAAAAAGGTGTGTACCTACACCGTATTATACTTTTCTTGCTTCCCAGTAACAATTCTGAAAAACACCCATGCCTCTAGATCGGGGAGGAAATCCATGAGGACCCTACCCATATAATCCTTTCTTATAACGGAGGAGGAAGCCCTACCTCTCGATACCGACAAAAGGCAACGTGATAAATAAAAGGCAAACTTGTTTTTAAATATTATCTTTAAATTAAAATTGATGTAGTAATGTTTGAAATAATAAATTGTTAATTTGTCTTGTTCAAATTTGCTGTGTTTGGCGCCCTATTGAAACCCAAACCCAGTTACCCCAATATTCCTGAATCCACGCCCTCCGGATACAATCTGGGCAACCCATAGGCACAATATCGCCGTAAACTTGTGGTGCCTCTCAGGCAGTGCTAGTTTACCGACATAAATCTGAGACGTCCTTAGAGACTAACCACGTGTTAACTGGTGTTATATTTTTAACTGGTATTCATTTTTGAATATTGTTATAAACTCTGTGGGTTCAATTAAATAATTTTAAAAACTAAATAATAAATTGTCGTTCTCGATGGTACTACATTTTTCTACCCAGCGTCGAAAATACTGTTTGGCGCCATTTCGAAAATTCCAGTTCTAACTTTTTATTAACCCTGCGATTGATGTCTCATGGAAATGAAGCCAGGGACGGCGTAAGTAGATTTTTACAATATAAAAAAATATAAAATTCCAGTTCTAACTTTTTATTAACCCAGTGATTGATGTGTCATCGGAATGAAGCCAAGGACGGCATAAGTAGATTTTTACAACAATATAAATGTTTTCAATTAGTATAAGCGTTGTTAGTAAACGAAAATTTATATTCACTTAATCTTCTTAAATTTCATACAATCTTTTATAATACATCAGGCTAGTCTGATTTTCGGAAAATTAAAATGGATACAATAACACTTGGAACGGACCCATGTAAGATACTCGTTGCAATATTATCCTGTTTTTTGGTTATGTAAGTTTGTTCATCATTTTAGATTTTCGTTAGAACTACTTGCTCATGTATTGTATAGAATGTATTTATTTGTTTTATAATTTTCATGTTTACGACAATGAACTGGCAGTTATTTTTTGATTATTTGCGGTTCAACCAGACACAAATTGAACACTGACACAAAATTAAGAATTTGTCACAAATTCTGCATTTAAAATATAGTCATTCTAGATGTTGGTATTCATTTTGCAATATGCCGTAATTTTACCTTAGTTTCATCCCAACGACCAAAAATACTATTAGCCGCCGCTAAAACTGAACATCTCGAATTTAAAGTGGTGGTGATCCCAGCTTTTGCTATGGAAATAGTTTGCTGTTCCATAGCTTCATGTATTGCAACTCTATCGTCTTCTCTCATTTTGTCAAATTCATCAATGCAAACTACTCCTCCATCAGCTAAAACCATGGCACCTCCTTCCATAATGAAATTTCGCTGAAAAGTTGAATTCGTTCAATTCCTAATGAATTTAAGCTCGTTCAAATAATTGTAATACGACTATACTAATACGATAATATTAGTGACAGCATAAGATGCATATAAATGTTATTTGTAGAGCTAATATCTTACCGATGCTGGATCACGTATTACGGATGCTGTTAGACCAGCAGCAGAACTTCCTTTTCCTGATGTGTAAACACAAATCGGTGCAACTCGTTCAACAAATTTTAAAAGTTGTGATTTTGCGGTACCTGGATCACCAAGGAGTAATAAATTGATATCACCTCTCCTTGTTAGTCCATCCGGCAATCTAAGAAAACATAGTAATTGATATTAAAATTTTCTTAACTAAATATCAAGTGGGGACATTATGAACACTTTTCTTGCAACCTAATTAATAGTAGGCAATACTTAACAACAATCTACGTCATCAATCACCTTAATCAGAATTGAAATTTTTATATTTATTTCCTGTTTTCCAATATATTTGGTGCATAAAACTTGCATAACACCATCAATTGATACCCATCTTATAACTAATTATTAGTCAAATTAAAGCTTTGAATTTCCTCTGTTGAGACCTTTTTGAAATTCTATTCAAAAACTGAGTCGAGGAGGGTGTTCGTTATTTGGTAAAAGTTGAAATCCTGATAAATTAGTAATACTAGTATTACACACCATTTAACATGTATGTATACAGTGATTGACAACGACTCCAGACTTGGAGTGGAAATAACGCCACAATAGATAAGTATACATAATATATAATACACATCTGTGAGATAACCTTTCTCTAAGAAACAACTAGTAATTATGGGATTTTTTCGAAATTGCCTCTACTGCACTATGTTTAAATTACAAATTTTAAATCTGAAAATAAGTGATGAAACGAAACCCCAATGAACAGCCAGAATAAGTAAAAGTGAAATTTCAAACATTACTAAAGTTATTTAATTTTATGACTCAGGTAATATGAAAAAATGTAGACTATTACTAGAGTGAAAAAGGGTCTTGTTATTAAAATTATCGTACATCACTTCTGCCTTTCCCTTTTTCCTTCAGGGGGACTGTTTGAGATGTTTGACCTTAAGTTGGCCAAATTTAAGCTAAACAAAGTCATGACGGTATGTAAAATTATCACTGCTATCCACTTCCGGAATCAAAAATATAGGCTTCAATTTTATGTCACCACTGGATAGCCAGGAGAAAACTAAAGGCCAGTAGGCTTTAGTTTGCCTTTACCTTTCAAAATTTTCCAGATATCGAGGCGCACCGTTTGAGTTGAGAGTACTGAGAAAACTTTCGCAATAACCAATACCAACAACAATTGTTCTCGCTCAGAGTGATGTCCGAAATCATTCAAGATGAACGCAAGCAATAATTGTTATACGCCCAAAGCTGCTATTTTGCTATGTTTGAAACCTCCAGGATTAATAATTTAACGCAAACCAAATCTGGCGCAAGTAACTGTTAGAAAGATTAAAACTGTAGAAAACAGTTTTTTTTAAATTTTGTTACTTTACATACCTTTTGCGTGAACCTCCAAACAGAAGACATGCGATAGCCTTTTTTATATCCGCTGCCCCATAAATTGAGGGTGCAATACTACTGGCCAACCGTTCATAGACATTTGGTGAAGCTGCTAGTCTTCGAAAAGCGTTTTCTTCTTCTGAAGAAACAAGCGCGCATCCCGCAGCTCCATGTCCATCTGTATCAATTTGAAGTCCTACGACACGCATATATGCAGACCGTACCCCCGTTATGGCCTTTTCTCTGCCGTCGCGCTACAAAATGTTCAATTATATCTAACTTATGTTTCATATTTACTAATATTTATTGCTTGTAAATATACAATTTTTGGGATTTAATAAAATTTTATAAAAAACCCCTTACAGTTAATAAAAAAATTACCTCTTATAGAATACAAAAATACTGTCACTCCAGCAAATTCGAACATAGTAAACCTATACAATAATGTTCCTGTCGACACAACACTTCCTATAGTAAAAGAATGTTTATAACATGATTCTTTCCTAAATCAATGTATGTATAAACACAATTTTGGATTGTTCAAAATAATAAAATCATTTTACATGTTTTATTAATGACGTTTCGGCCATGTTTTTGGCCTTTTTCAAATTTATTCTAAAACTACAGCGTGAGTACTTGTGAAGTTAAGTTTCCTTTGCTAATATTTTTACATTTGTAACACTTGACACCACACTAAACTAACGACAACAATTTGGGTATGTTCAAAGAACGACAAATAACTTTTTTTATCGAAAGATCAGAATTAAAGGGAGGACAGTTAAAAACTAATTCTCCGAATAAACATATGGGTATCAAATCAAAATATCGAAAAGTCCACATTGTTCGAGAAAAAGGAATTATATACTTTAGCTAGACAAGAACACGACGGGACAAGATCGAAAGCAGCTACGATAATATTTAAAGGCCCAAGTACACCAGGAATTGAGTTCAATAGATAGCAACATTGTGGGACAGCGATTTCGACGTGTGAGTTTATCGACCTTTTAAAAACTAAATATTTTTTAGTGAAATTTATTGTGAATTTATGAGTAAATAAAAGCGATTATTTTTGGAATTTGCACCTATAGAAAATTCTCAACAATGTGGTATAATAAAGAAAACTACAATATTGAACAGGTACGAAAATCGAAATCGAGAAGCAAAGTAACACCTAATCTAACGTACCAACTGGCGCCTTTGACCAAATAAATTTGAAATGACATTGTGATATAAAACAGATTGGAACTGAAGAAAGAACTGAAGAGATTAAACCATGAAAGCTGGCTGCAATAACTTGCATGATTATGTATTTTATTAGAATTATCATGACAAAAAAGTACTGAACGAATTATGTTCATTTGATATTTGAACATCTAGAGGCCTAGAAAGGTCTCTATGAATACATGTAAGTCACATTAAATACACTGAGTTCTACCCTTCTTTAGACTATACTGACAAAGAAATTTCAGAGGTAATCAACAAATGTTATATTATATTACATAAATTCATTTATTATAATATTCAATTAACCAAATAGAAAAAAATTGCACTTACCCTTGAAGGTTTAGCGATTTTTTTTATTGAGAAAATTCCTAAAACAAACACTCTATTTCCAGGAACAACTTTTTCACATAAATAGCGATCACAAAATAGAGTAATGTGTCTTGGAATTTCTCCTTGAGGTATTCCATCAGGCAATTCTTGCAACTTGAGTACTTGAAAATCAACACAATGACATTTGTCGGGCATGATAAAGTATGGATCAAGTGGACATTTTGGTCTTCCAGCCTGTTCACTAAAATTTAATTAATTTTATTATTTGCTATTTACTTGAATTTGAAATTAAAAGAAATTGTTCAAAATGTAGATCAATGTCTAATACATTATATAAATTATGGATATAAATATTTATGGGAAAATTTTTAAAGTATATTTTTATACAGATTATGTTTTCATTACAAAAGATAGAAAATGCTATTCCTATACTGATTTTGGTGCCAGCCACCCTATAACTTTACGAACTTTACAGGAAAAATAAGGAGAAACCATTAATATTAATTTTGGGGGGGCAAATTATAGAATTAAATAAAAATTTAAAAATAAAAAAAAAATTCAAACTCATCATGTAATATATCAAATGAAAGGTCTCATTCTGAGGAACACAAATATATTTTTTTCATATTTAAATAAAAATTAATTTTAAAAAGATATTAAAGAAAATATACCAAAATTTACCCATTCCCCCCACCTTATCTCCGAAACTATAAGACGTAAAGTTTTGAAAAAAAATACTTTCATAGGTTCTGACCTGAAGTTTACCGGAAAAATAAGGAGAAACATCTAGTTTTCATTTTGGGGGCCAAATTACATAATTAAATGGAAAATATAAAAATAAAATTGTTTCTAACCCATCATGTTATATATCAGATGAAAGGGCTCATTACGACGAAAATAAACATATTTTTTTCATATTTTTAAAATAAATAAATTAAAAGATATTAACAAAAATATAAAAAAATTTACCCATTCCCCCCCTTTATCTCCGAAACCATAAGCTGGAAAATTTTGAAAAAAAATTGAGTTATAGCCCCTCACCTGAACTTTACTGGAAAATTATGGAGAAACCCCTAATACTTATTTTGGGGGGCAAATTATAAAATTAAATGGCAAATATAAAATTAAAATTATTTCTAACCCAACATGTTATGTATCAAATAAAAGGGCTCATTATGACGAAAACAAATATATTTTTTTCATATTTTTAAAATAAATTAATTAAAAGTTATTAACAAAAATATAAAAAATTTTACCCATTCCCCCCCCCTTATCTCCGAAACCATAAGCTGTAAAATTTTGAAAAAAAATAGGTATAGCGCCTCTCCTGAACTTTACTGGAAAAATAAGGAGAAACCCCTAATATTCATTTTGGGGGGCAAATTATAGAATTAAATGGAAAATAAAAAATTAAACTTGTTTCTAACGTCTCATGTATTATATATCAAATCACAGGGCTCATTATGACTAATACAAATATATTTTTTTTATTTTATTTTAAATAAATATTTTAAAATATATTAAAAAAATATTAAAAAAAATACCCATTCCCCCCTTTATTCCCCAAACTATAAAACCTATTTTTTTTTATTTACATGAAAAATACGAAAAAATCTTTAATATTAATAATGGGGGCAATTTATAGAAATAAACGGAAAATAAAAATATTTTTTAACGTGTCATGCAATATATCAAATGAAGGGGCTTGTTATGAGAAATACAAATATATATTTTTAAAATTAATTGTTTACAAGATATTAACATAGATATAAAAAATTCTCATTTCTCGCTTTATTTCCGAAACCATACTATCTAAAATTTTGAAAATAATTAGGGGTACTGGGGCTCACTTGAAATTTATAAGAAAAATTATTAGAAAACCTCCATGGTAATTTTAGGGACAAATTATACAATTAAATGGAAAATAAAAATTCAATTTTCAAACGAATCATGTAATATATCAAATAAAAGACTCATTATGTGAATTACAAATATATCATATTTTTAAATCATTTGTTTAGCAAAGATATTAAACATCGACTTAATTCCCATTTTAGAAACTATACTATTTAAATTTTGAAAAATATATTTTATTTGTATTTTTAAATAATTTGAATAACAGATTTAATAATTTATAATTTAAAACTTGACCTATTGTGCCCTTTATCTTCCAATCTATAGAGCCTCAAAATTCAGACCATAGATTATAAAAGGCTTCCCTGAAAGTTTATTACTAAAATAAAACTCTAATGTTAATTTTTGGGGGCCAAATTAGAAAACTAAATACAGCGAATCTTGAAGGTGGTACGGAACCCTTACAATGCGAGTCCAACTCGCACTTGACCAAATTATTTAAGATAAAATATGTACTACTGTAATTGTCATTTAACTAGAAATATCAGCATTTTTTTTGTTTTATTTTAGGAGTGCTTTTTTCAGTACATTTCAAAGGCAGGTTTGGTGTATTAATCTCACTTGTGGAGTTCTGGAGCAAAACCAAATAATATTAATATAAAGATGCTTAGTCAATATTTTCATGAAAAATTGCCTAAATCGAAGTCAATAACAAATAATAAATTAAAATCCTATATAACGAAAACAGTTACTCTTATCAAACTTTATTACAAATAACCATAAACTAAGCATATGAAACAGAGAAGCAATCCGGCTACCACAGACTATATATTGATTCTCATGGAAAAACGTTATTAGAGGAACCTCCAATTAACATGACGCTAATGAAGCAATTAAAAAAAATTATAATAAAGCGATATCACAAGTAAAACTAGGCAGATTTCATAACATATTTAGATGACAAAAGGATTGACACAGAGCTGCTGCATCTCCAATATTATTAATTTTTATCTTGATTCTGTCCTAACAAAATCACTAGGCTGATGTAGTACAAGAAGTTTCCGTTATTAAGCTAACGACCATGTTGTTAGAGCTCAGGTCTATGATGATATAAATTACACAATGAGGAAACTTCACAATGAATACACAAAATGAGTTGACTTACCAAAAAACTGAGTAGGTGGGTAGACGCGCATAGGTGGAGACGATCAAGAACTTAGATTGAATATATAGGAATAGAGGATAGAAGATCATGGAGTCTAGGAAATGGAATGAATCCACATTTGCTGTACAACCAGGCATAAATGTATACAAAATTTTCATATCATCCAAATGTTAACGTTTTAAGTCCTAAAGCATTCTGACAATATTAGAAAAGTTGTCATTTTCCTGTGGGTTGTAATTTTGATTTCTATTAAAGAATGAGTTTTTGGATATATGGAGAAAATATAAAGGAAAAACGAACCACTGTTTCGAAAGAAAAATATTTTTTTGATTTTCAGAAGTGGAAGGGGAATTTTTGATATAAAGGAGTTACAGAATTATCTTAATAAGATTACTGAAATGTCCGACTTAAAACAAATTTCCAGCATAACTTATTTAAATGCCAAGTGAAATATAGCTATATAGAAAAGGGGAAAGAATATATTAATAACAATAGAACAGTCAAGAAATAACATGGAAAATTCTAAAGGGTGCTGGAACAAAACTGACTACAGTCTCATGCTCAGCATGTAAATATACACCATAAACCATATATTGCATCTCTGGGTCAGATACTTTTTGTGGTGGTGAATTGTTATCACTTATTTCTAAAATTGAATTTAATTAAAAACAGAATTTAAATTATCATTAATGTAAAATAGATCAGAATTTATCAGATAGCTGGTGCAATCGGCCTTCATCCGATATTTCGTGGAACTCGAAATGTTGGCCTCTCGATCCGAGAGGCGGCTGGCTGTAACAGACATTCATGGAATTTCCTCGCATCTTCGAGAACACATGAAAGAAATTTCCCGATGGCTCGTTGACCTTCCAGAGAATTCCGAGGGAAATATATAAATACGGACAGCTGGCGAAGGGATTCATCAGTATTCGACCGCTGTATAGTTAAGTAGATATAAATTGAAAATAGTTCTGTGAATATGAATTGTGTTAAAGTAGTGGAAATAAATTAGAGTGAGTTGGACTGTTTTTAAATAAATCCAAGAACTAAACAGAACCCCACTGTGAAAATAAAAACATTACAGTGGTGTCAGGTGTTCGGTGTATTTGTGAAACTTTGGATGTGGAAAATAAATAGACTAACAATGTTTAAACCAGTGAAATTGGACCAGTTGAAAGTGACTGATTTAAATAAAGAACTTGAAGGGATTTAGAAATTAGTGGAAAGAAAAGTGAATTAATACAACGGCTACGAGATGCACTAATAGATGAAGGTAATAATCCCGATACTTATTTGTTTGAAGTTTCTGGTAATGGGGACATGAGTATGCTACTTAAAAAAATTGAAGAAAATTCTAAAGCTTCAGAAGACAAATTGTTAGAAATTTTTAAAAACTTGAAAGAGGCTTTAGAAGATAAATTACTAGAAAATTCTAAAACCCTAGAAGATAAATTACTAGAAAATTCTAAGATCCTAGAAACATTACAAGAAAACTCTAAAACCTTGAAGGAATCCTTAGCACAATTACTGAAAGATTCCAAGTCCTTAGAAGAAAATTTGAAAAGCATGGTACAGAAAAATTCAGAAATGCTGGAAGAGAAAATAGTCTAGAATGAAGCTCGGATCGAAGAGCTGAAACAGGCGAAAGTCGAAAATGAACCGCGGATGAAAGAGTTAAATTACAAATATATCATATTTTTAAATCATTTGTTTAGCAAAGATATTAAACATCGACTTAATTCCCATTTTAGAAACTATACTATTTAAATTTTGAAAAATATATTTTATTTGTATTTTTAAATAATTTGAATAACAGATTTAATAATTTATAATTTAAAACTTGACCTATTGTGCCCTTTATCTTCCAATCTATAGAGCCTCAAAATTCAGACCATAGATTATAAAAGGCTTCCCTGAAAGTTTATTACTAAAATAAAACTCTAATGTTAATTTTTGGGGGCCAAATTAGAAAACTAAATACAGCGAATCTTGAAGGTGGTACGGAACCCTTACAATGCGAGTCCAACTCGCACTTGACCAAATTATTTAAGATAAAATATGTACTACTGTAATTGTCATTTAACTAGAAATATCAGCATTTTTTTTGTTTTATTTTAGGAGTGCTTTTTTCAGTACATTTCAAAGGCAGGTTTGGTGTATTAATCTCACTTGTGGAGTTCTGGAGCAAAACCAAATAATATTAATATAAAGATGCTTAGTCAATATTTTCATGAAAAATTGCCTAAATCGAAGTCAATAACAAATAATAAATTAAAATCCTATATAACGAAAACAGTTACTCTTATCAAACTTTATTACAAATAACCATAAACTAAGCATATGAAACAGAGAAGCAATCCGGCTACCACAGACTATATATTGATTCTCATGGAAAAACGTTATTAGAGGAACCTCCAATTAACATGACGCTAATGAAGCAATTAAAAAAATTATAATAAAGCGATATCACAAGTAAAACTAGGCAGATTTCATAACATATTTAGATGACAAAAGGATTGACACAGAGCTGCTGCATCTCCAATATTATTAATTTTTATCTTGATTCTGTCCTAACAAAATCACTAGGCTGATGTAGTACAAGAAGTTTCCGTTATTAAGCTAACGACCATGTTGTTAGAGCTCAGGTCTATGATGATATAAATTACACAATGAGGAAACTTCACAATGAATACACAAAATGAGTTGACTTACCAAAAAACTGAGTAGGTGGGTAGACGCGCATAGGTGGAGACGATCAAGAACTTAGATTGAATATATAGGAATAGAGGATAGAAGATCATGGAGTCTAGGAAATGGAATGAATCCACATTTGCTGTACAACCAGGCATAAATGTATACAAAATTTTTCATATCATCCAAATGTTAACGTTTTAAGTCCTAAAGCATTCTGACAATATTAGAAAAGTTGTCATTTTCCTGTGGGTTGTAATTTTGATTTCTATTAAAGAATGAGTTTTTGGATATATGGAGAAAATATAAAGGAAAAACGAACCACTGTTTCGAAAGAAAAATATTTTTTTGATTTTCAGAAGTGGAAGGGGAATTTTTGATATAAAGGAGTTACAGAATTATCTTAATAAGATTACTGAAATGTCCGACTTAAAACAAATTTCCAGCATAACTTATTTAAATGCCAAGTGAAATATAGCTATATAGAAAAGGGGAAAGAATATATTAATAACAATAGAACAGTCAAGAAATAACATGGAAAATTCTAAAGGGTGCTGGAACAAAACTGACTACAGTCTCATGCTCAGCATGTAAATATACACCATAAACCATATATTGCATCTCTGGGTCAGATACTTTTTTGTGGTGGTGAATTGTTATCACTTATTTCTAAAATTGAATTTAATTAAAAACAGAATTTAAATTATCATTAATGTAAAATAGATCAGAATTTATCAGATAGCTGGTGCAATCGGCCTTCATCCGATATTTCGTGGAACTCGAAATGTTGGCCTCTCGATCCGAGAGGCGGCTGGCTGTAACAGACATTCATGGAATTTCCTCGCATCTTCGAGAACACATGAAAGAAATTTCCCGATGGCTCGTTGACCTTCCAGAGAATTCCGAGGGAAATATATAAATACGGACAGCTGGCGAAGGGATTCATCAGTATTCGACCGCTGTATAGTTAAGTAGATATAAATTGAAAATAGTTCTGTGAATATGAATTGTGTTAAAGTAGTGGAAATAAATTAGAGTGAGTGACTGTTTTTAAATAAATCCAAGAACTAAACAGAACCCCACTGTGAAAATAAAAACATTACAGTGGTGTCAGGTGTTCGGTGTATTTGTGAAACTTTGGATGTGGAAAATAAATAGACTAACAATGTTTAAACCAGTGAAATTGGACCAGTTGAAAGTGACTGATTTAAATAAAGAACTTGAAGGGATTTAGAAATTAGTGGAAAGAAAAGTGAATTAATACAACGGCTACGAGATGCACTAATAGATGAAGGTAATAATCCCGATACTTATTTGTTTGAAGTTTCTGGTAATGGGGACATGAGTATGCTACTTAAAAAAATTGAAGAAAATTCTAAAGCTTCAGAAGACAAATTGTTAGAAATTTTTAAAAACTTGAAAGAGGCTTTAGAAGATAAATTACTAGAAAATTCTAAAACCCTAGAAGATAAATTACTAGAAAATTCTAAGATCCTAGAAACATTACAAGAAAACTCTAAAACCTTGAAGGAATCCTTAGCACAATTACTGAAAGATTCCAAGTCCTTAGAAGAAAATTTGAAAAGCATGGTACAGAAAAATTCAGAAATGCTGGAAGAGAAAATAGTCTAGAATGAAGCTCGGATCGAAGAGCTGAAACAGGCGAAAGTCGAAAATGAACCGCGGATGAAAGAGTTAAAGCAGACAATGCTCGAAGAGCTGAAACAGACGACAGTCAAAAATGAAACGTAGATAGAAGACCTAAAACAGATAATGGTGAGTGAGATTAGCAAAATAAAAGAGCAGGTATGACTACAAAGGGGAGAAACTCCACCAAAGGCCGGGAGCAGAACCAGTCCGGAAGTAGTGGAGCCGAAAATTGGCCTAGAGGGAACAAGACACAAAATGAAACCACCACAATTTGATGGAAAATCGTCATTGACTAGTTTTCGGCGCAAATTCAAGGCTGCAGCTAAGCTAAACGGCAGAGGAGAAGGCAATCGCATTAACCATTGCCTTAAGAGGGGATGCTAGAGATATCTTACAAACATTGAATACCTCGCAGCAAGAAGACTACGAACAACTGGTCAAATATTTAGAACTGAGGTGTAGGCAAACCCATTTGGAACACGTTTATCACTCCCAACTGAAAAATCGCCACCAGAAATGTAATAAATCCCTACAAGAGTTTGAAGCTGATATTGCCCGTTTGGTTCGCCTTGCCCATCCAGCGACACCGAAAAATGTGATAGAAAGGTTAGCAGTACAAGCGTTTTTGAATGGACTGCGGGACAACGAAGCCAGATAAGCTTTAACACTAGCTCGACCGACTCAATTAATGGATGCACTTGCTCGAGGCTGCGAAAAATATCTGCAGAGGTCAAGCCAGAGTCCGAATCATGAACGGAGAATTAGAAGATGGCGGAATTGATAAAGCCTTTGTAAGGAAGATAGTAGAGGAAGTCCTTACAAATCAAAGACTAATGAGATGTCGGAAGTGTCGTAAGGTAGGACATATCCAGAGTCGTTGCAAGGAGAGCAACGGAGTACCGACATCCTTGTAGGAAACTAAAGAAGGCCAAGTAAAGGGACCATCGTCGACCTGTAACCAGCGAGTCCCAATTACCAACGCATATGTCGCTTCGCTACGCAACCACGTTAACAGTGTCTTTGTAGATGGCCTTATTAAGGAAGCAATTTGCAATGCTGCTGGATACTGGTGCGACGAAAACAGTAATAAGGCCCATCATTGATTTAGAGACAATGATAAAACCAACAAAATGGCAACTGGGAACTGCGATAGGAGAAGCAGCGAAAGTCCATGGTGAAATGGAAGTTGGGAAACACAACCTTTCTACAACGGGCATAAGTGGCAGACATCGAAGACGAAGTCATCATTGGAATGGATGTCATGAGCTCCAAGGGATTCCAGTTAAACTTCAAAGATGAAATTCTGCGAGTGAATGAAGAAGAAGTCGTGCTTCATGGAAAAGATGACATAATGCTCCGAGCCATCTCAGCAGAGGATGTCAATGTTCCGGAAAGAGCTGAAATCATTGTAGATGCTTGCTTAGATGGGAAAACTAAAGCTGGAACAGTAATGAGGTTTGATCCCGAACTTCACGATAGACATGTAGGCAGAATTATTACTCGGTTGTGCTAAAGAAAGGAACAAGTTTGGGACATTGTTCAACAGTTTCCTCTGTAGTCAGAAGCACACAGCATGCAGAAATACCACCAGGTAAACTATCTGAGGAACTGGAAAGACACATCACCGATTCATCTAATTTGAAACCAAACCAGAAAGCAAAATTGAGGGACATCGTTAAAAAATACCAGGATATCTTCGATGTAGGGAACGGCAAAAGAGAACGAACTGATCTGGTGAAACATAAAATTAATACTAGGGACGCTCAACCTATTCGACAGTTCGCCAGTAAGACTACTCCTAGCTAAATTAGAAGAAGCCGACAGGATAGTCCGCGAGACGGAGGAAGGTGTTATTGAACCATCCAATAGCCCTTGTGCTTCTCCAGTTGTCTTGGTTAAAAAGACAGATGGGTCGACCCGATTTTGCGTGGACTATGGGCAATTAAACTACGCTACAAAGAAAGACAGCTATCCACATCCAAGAATAAATAGACGACTCCCTAGATACTTTGGCTGGATCCAAGATGTTTTCTACACTGGACTTGAAGAGCGATTATTGGCAGGTGGAACTTGCTAAAGAAAACCGAGAAAAGACTGCTTTTACCATCGGCTCAGGACTTTACCAATTCACAGTGATGCCGTTCGGGTTGTGTAATGCTCCAGCGACGTTTGAAAGATTGATGGAAACAGTGTTAAAGGGGCTTTCATGGAAAACGTGCCTGGTGTATCTTGACATTATCGTGATTGGAAAATCGTTTGCAGACCAGGTGAGGAACCTGGAGGAGGTATTTCGGCGACTTCGAAGTTCCGGACTAAAGTTAAGCCCGAAAACGTGTCAGCTGTTCCAAGAGGAGGTGCAATAGCTTAGACATGTGGTTTCCGCAGAGGGAGTAGCTATTAATAAACAGAAAATCAAAGCTGTCCAGGAATGGGCGATACCTAAAGACATCCACCAGCTAAGAAGTTTCCTGGGGTTATGCACGTACTATCGTCGGTATGTAGTGGGATTTGCCAATATCACCAAGCCACTCACTAGAGTCACAGTACCAGTGGGACGGGGAATGTCAGCGATCATTCGAGACATTGAAAAGAGCATTGACCAGTCCCCCTATTTTAAGTTATCCTTTGCCAGATGGGAACTTCGTATTGGATACCCACGCAAGCAATATCGGAATTGAGGCGGTACCTTCGCAGATCCAAGACGGTCAGGAGAAAGTCATTAGCTATTTCAGCAAGACCTTGAACAAGCCAGAATGGAATTACTGTGTTACTCGCAGGGAACTCTTGGCTGTGGTAAAGAGGGTGGAACATTTATACAAATACCTGTATGGTAAAAGATTCCTTCTGAGGACTGGTCACGCCGCACTGAAGTGGCCCCTGGAGTTTAAAAATTTTAAAATCCATAAGGGCAAGTGGCAAGGTGGATTGAGAGGTTGCAAGTATTCGATTTCGAGACAGAACATCGCGTGGGAACAAGCCATAAGAATGCTGATGCTTTATCGAGGAGACTATGCCCTAATGATTGCAAACATTCTCTGTAGAACTATTGCCATCGATGAACATTGGCAATCTGAGGAGATCCAGAAAGACCAGAAATTAGATCCGGAGTTAAAAGAGGTAATCCGGTGGAAGGAAGAAAACTGCTAACATACGTGGTAGGAGATTTCCCGATAATTACCAACCATAAAGTCATACTGGGCTCAATGGAACTCCCTCATCCTGGACAATGGAGTTCTGAAGTGCATCCTGGAAACTCCAGAAGAGGTCAGGGATCCTCGGAAATAGGAGACCGGAGGTTTTGCGAGAACACCATGATGGAACAAGCGGAGGACATCTCGGAGTGACAAAAACCTTGGGGAAGTTAAGAGAACGCTTCTATTGGGTAAACTGCCAAGTAGACTAGTGCTGTAAATGTACGGTTTTTGCAGCCAAGTAATGAGCCTCAAAAGCGAGCAAAAGCTCCCTTGAAGCAATATAACCTGGGCAGTCCATTCGAAAGAGTAGCCATTGATGTTGCCGGTCTATTTTTTGAATCTGACTCCGGAAATAAGTACATTGTGGTGGTAATGGACTATTTCAGTAAATGGGCAGAAACTTATGCCTTGCCGAATCAAGAAGCCTTGACCGTTGCAGATGTCCTTGTCAAGGAATAGATCAGTCGTTTTGGTGTTCCCTTGGAGTTGCTCTCAGGTAGAAATTTCGAGTCTACTGTTTTCCAAGACTATTGAAGATCAATAAGACACGACAACGACATTACACCCTCAATCCGAAGCGATGGTAGAGTCTCTGACCACCAAAGAGACTGGGACCAGTATCTTCCCTTGTTTCTAATGGCATTTCGTTCGTCTGTGCACGAGTCCACGGATCAGACACCGGCAAGTGTTATTATGGGACGAGAATTACGACTACCATGCAATTTTAAGTTTAGATGTCCCCCAGGAGAAGAGACCGTAAGTGAAGTCTATGTCAGCCAGTTACGGCAAAAGATGAATGAAGGAAGCCCATGACATCAGAGCCGAACGCGGGGATTTCCAAGTTGATAATCTTGTTTGGTTGTATAACCCGCAACGTCGTCATGGTTATTCGCCCAAGCTACAGAGATCTTGGGATGGGCCTTACCAAATTGTAAAGAAGATTGTTGTCTACAGAATAATCAAGGTACTTTGAGGAAAACCAAAGGTGGTACAATTCAATAAGTTAGCCGCTTATGCCGGAAGTCATGACGGCGAAGTTCACCAAGCCCAAGTCCGCGGCCAGTTCCAGAAGCTAAGGGAGCAAGATCCAGTGGTAGGGAAGGTCCTTCATCTCGAAGATAAACAACCAGTGGGTACCAGAGACATCTTTTATTTGGTAACGAAAACATTCTCGCAGGACAAGCCAACATACAGCGATCTTTGGAAAACTCTGGTAGAATTGAGGACTGTGATGATGGAGAACAACCTGATAAAATTGGCGGTTCCAAATATCGCCTGCGGGTTGGAAGGACTGAATTGGAGGGTGGTGAGGAGTATGATGGAAACAATCTTTCGATTCAGTGGCATCGACATCCTTGTATGCTGTCTCAATATTCGCTGCCCAGATTCGAAGACCGTTGACTGTTACTTCTACCAACCTTCCCGTTGTCGAAATGGAGAGTCCTGTAAATATCGTCACACCAGGAAGGATTCTGGGACATTCCGGGACGAAATGGAAAGGAGGGGGCAATGTTACGAGAATTCATCCGATAGCTGGTGCAATCGGCCATCATCCGATATATCGTGGAACTCAAAATATTGGCCTGTCGACCCGAGGCCGGCGGCTGGCTCTAACAGACATTCATGGAATTTTCTCGCATCTTCGAGAACACATGAAAGAAATTTCCCGATGGCGCGTTGACCTACTAGAGAATTTCGAGAGAAATATATAAATCCGGACAGCTGGCGAAGGGATTCATTCAGTATTCGTATATAGTTAGTAAAGATAAATTGTAAATAGTTCGTTGAATATAAATTATGTTAAAGTAGTGGAAATAAATTGGAGTTGGCCTGTGTTTTTAAATAAATCCAAGCACTGAACAGAACCCGATTGGAATGTCTTCGATGCACATTCCATAGAGAATATTAAAAAAAATGTATGAATTAGATGTTGCGGTTTTAGTTCAATGCTGGTTCAATGTAAGTATATAATTGACGAAGGACCTTTAGCGAAACAATCAATAAACACGTAAATTAATTCACCAAATAAAAGTTAGTCACTGACCTTTTATGTCGAAGCTCTGCAAAGGGTATTTTCTTGGTTCTTCTTTCTTCAGAAGCTAGCCCCGTGAACAGTTTTTTAGAGCTTCTTCTGGACAACACGTTACACAAAAAATAGCGACGTAATGTTCATTGATTGAGCATACAAAAAATGCGGGTTTAACAAAAAATGATGCGCTTTTGTAAACACAAAAGAAACAAAATGAAAGCGGTTTAGCGGTCGTCACGAATGGAGCTAAGAACTCGCGAAATCGTAACGCAAAAAACAACAATAAGCGTCGTCTCTTCAGACGGAATCAAAGCCACCGAGTACATTGCACGAATCTCCCAAGCGTCTTAATAGCTAGGGATCCGACCCACGAATGTCAATACTGTCTATATTTTACGCAAAAACGCTTAAAAATTAGCATTAGCGCGACGGAAAGTTTTAGAAAAGGTGCAGAAGTTTAAAAATCAATGAAGTAATTCAATCAAATTGAAAACAATACACTAAACAAATTGCGGGAACGCACCACCGATTGTGAAAATAAAAACATTACAGTAATAATATGAGACTCTTATTTCTGATGTGTTATAATTTATTTGCTTAATAATAAATACACTATTGAATATTGAAATTTTTTCGATGCAGCTTCAAGTTATGGGCCCGGGATGCCTACAATGCATTCAATCTATTCAGTATTGTTTAGAGAGCAATCGTAATTGTTTTGCTCAACGTTATGTGATTAAGATTGAGATTATTTAATAGTTCGTCTATTTAATTGTTAGGAGCAGAAAAAGTGCAATGTGTCTAATGAAATGTAACTAAGTCGCCAGATATATTTATCAAGAGCAAAGAAGTTTTCCAATCGCAACGTGCCGACTGAAATATAACTTCGTTCCAGGTCTATTAAATTGTCAGGAGCAAAGAATTTTTCGAACTACAACGTGCCGATTAAGGTGGGATATGTAAATTTGTTTCCAGCAGAAAGACGGACTTGCAAAAATTGAGAAACTGCAAAACTTTCAATAATGGCCGTTACAGAAGTTTGAAATAGCAGTAATTCTAAAATTATACAAAGCCTGGAAAGTGGTACAGACCATTGCACCCCCTACTGTAAAAGTTATGAAAAAGAATTTGAATCCTTGACAGATGGAGATGGTAAAGCACAAAGAGTAATTGTGTGTACCTTAACAAATCAAGCAAAAGTGCACTTAATGAACAGAGTGTAAAAGGTATATGTGACTGCCTCTAAGTATGAGCTACAACATGAAAAAACAAAAAAAGATGCTGCCAATGACATGATATCTCACATTTCGAATATTCGACATATAGCTTATCATCTCAGAATTATGGACGAAAAAGGTTGCTGAAGAATGGCTATTTCCAAAATTATTTTACTAGTTGTTATACCTATTTCCTCAATGCATTGGATTTTACGGCAGATGGACACAATCTGATATCTAGATTATATATTGAAGAAAGTAATGACAAGTGAAACACAAGAAAGTAGCGCTGTTGCACCCAATAGTCGAAGTACAGTTAATATCGAATATAATAGAACTAAAATAAATAAAAATATAAATAAGGGTACCTAACTCATCAAACACAAGAGAATGGATTAATGGTGGTAAAAAAAATCATTTAGCAAAGAGAGCGAAGATTCTGGAGCATCAGAGCACATGACCTGCAGAACCTGTACAAATAGCTTTATGATTAGGAGTAGCTATAAACATATGTTAAATGAACAAGGTAAATGAGTCATCAATGATTTCACCTACAGTGATCAAACTTGGACGAAAAATCACCTCACAGATGTAATATATGTACCAGAATTGCATAGAATTTGTTATCAGCTGGAGCAACACTTGACAAAGATTTTCTCAAAAATGACAAAAGTCTTAGAAAGAGTGAAGAGTCAAAACTGTAATACAGTTTTAAGTGTTAATACCTGTTCAAGAAATAAGTAATGTAGGTGTTCCTAGTATAAAAAGACAAAAATGGGACTAAAAGTTTCATGACAAATCAAAGGTAGAAATGCATAATCATAAAGTGATATATTCACCAAATAAAATTTTTAATAAGAATGATAAAGTTGAGAAATCTGATAATAATGAAGAAAAGCTATATTCAGCAAATAAAATTTGTAAGTAATTTTAAAAATATTGTTCATTAGGATTTTTTCTCCTTAGAAAGAAGAAAATTTTAGAATCAGCCTAGAACCACAATACAATGAGATTGACAACAACTCCAGAGTTGGAGTTAAAACGTCTCCAAATTCCGATAAGTATCCCACAATATACAAACCACTATTTATATACAGGAATACTGGTTAATCATTTTATTTGAAGACATCTCTTTCTCTCGGAATTACTGGTGAGGCAGAATTTCTGTACAGACTGCCAGTAATCCGGCCAATTTTACGAAATTACTACACTTTGTTCTCCATTTACAATTTTCAAATAGTTATTCTATGCAGGAAAAAGTCTGAGTATACAAAACCCTAATGAACAGACAAAATAAATAAATTTTGGATAAGAATATAAAGTTGAGAAATCAAATGCCAATGAAGTTCTATGCTTTTCAAATAAATTAAAGTTGAAGAATTAAAATTAAATCATATAAAAACGCAGGTTTATGAATCTAAAAAAAACCTCATAACAATGTGAATACAAAGTCAGGGTTACACAGAGATAAATGTAAAAAGTATTGAATTTGATTTTCAATATATGTCAAGAGAGTGAGGTCAATCAATATGCAATTGCAACAAGATCCACAAAAGTATTAGGAGAAGATAATGTAAATAGAAGTGAAGTAGGTACTTATCACAGAAAGTTATGGTCAGTCTCATACCAAGATGTACTTGTAACAGAAAGGTATGAACCCATTAACTTTAAAGATACCATAGTAAGTGATAAATGGCTACCACCAATAGATTATGAAATAGAGTTTCTAAACCAGAATCATGTTCACTTCACCTGGTGCTAATAATAGAGATACCCAATGGGTTTTTTAAATTTAAGAAAAACTAAGATGGTAAAATTACACATTATAAAGCCAGATTTGTGGCAAAATGATATAATCAATAAGCAGGCATTGATTATACTAAAACCGTAAGTCCAGTTTTAAGATACAAATCAATTAGATGCATTTAACTGTTTCTGCTAACGAGCTTCTTGAAATAAAACTATATGTTAAAACTGTTTATTTGAATGGTAAAGTTGAAAAGGATGGCCATATGAACAGAGATGTGAATTATTTGAAATACATATATTTGAAATTCAAATACAAAATGCAAAATACCTATTTTTATTTTATATTTGAAATACTTTTTTTCTAAATGTATTTTGTATTTTATTTGAAATACTTTATATAAATATTTAGTATTTATAAAATACAAAATAGTTTTGTTACATTTATAATTCATTTTTCCAATTTTTCATTCTTAAATCCAAGATTATCTTATTTATGAACGCACTGATCGTGATCGTAGTGTTGTCATTGTCAAATTTGCCAACTAGAAAAATAATGCCAACATTGCGGCCCGTACCGTACAAGCCAGAAAAAAAAAACATTGCGCGTCAGTCAACTGTCAAACCAAACCATCGTCAAACAAACTTGAGGTCAAAGGCGTGTTCGTGTGTTGATTATTAGTTTTCTTTGTGATTTTTATCAGTTTTCTTCGCTTGATGGATATAAATAAATAAAATGTAAGTAATACATTACTTTAGAAGTAGTTAAGTACTTAGTTATTGCAATTTTTACTAACATAACCTAAAATATAATTTAACCGATATCGACCAACGTTAGTGGATCACAATGATCACAATATCGCATTATTCGTGCCCATTGGATAAGCTATTATTTATTATACTCGTACACTAACTTCTTACGACAGACGTTGTCCTGTCGTAAAAAAAGTTGAGTTTACTCAATTTCTTCATTTTATCAAGCACCGTTCTTAATTTTACCGTACCTCAAAAGAAAATAAAAACTGAACCCTTATAGGATCAGGATCACACTGTTCGTCTGTCTGTCAGGCTGTGTACGTCTGTGCCAGCCGTTTACGTTACGAGTGATGATACCGTGTGCAAGGGATTCATTTTTATATGTATATTGTAGGTAGGTACAGTACAGAAGTAAGTGATATAAAACCTCTTATTTTTTCAGGGACAAGAACATTCCATTCATATTAAAACACTTCTTCAAAGACATTACAACTAATCCTGGAAGTGACGTAAATAGATCTGGAACTTACAAAAAGTGTTCGAAAACACTAAAAGGAAGTTTAAATTCTACATCCAACTTTTTGAATCATTTAAAAGTAAGTAAAATTAAAATTTTTAATTGTATTTTATTTTGTTAAACAAATTATTTCGATTTCAAAACTGATTAGCTAATAAATAGGATTTTATTTAATATGAAATAATATAATCACAGATATTCTATGCTTTAAACTATTAATTATTCTTTTGCAGAGAAAAGGACATGCTGATATATTAGCAGAGTATGAGAAACTCAAAATCCAACATAACAGGAAGAGAAAAGATGTTGGTGATGGTGATGCTAGTGAGGGATGCAGTTCATCTAAAGTATTGAAACAATCCACTCTTCCAGCCATCTTACCAAAGTCAGTTAATTTCGACAAGTTACTTGTGATTTTTTTAGTGGATGCCATGTCGCCTATATCAATTGTAGAAAATAAATCCTTTAAGGCTTTAATTGAAGGTGCACAGCAATTAAGTGTTCCACCGAAAATAATGTGCAGGCAAACATGTAATAAAAAAATTGCAGAACAATACACAGAATATATAGAAAATACAAAAGAACAATTGAGAAAGGTTGATTTTATATACACCACAGCTGATATATGGTCATCATCTAAGAGAAGCTATCTGGGCATAACTGCTCATTGGATTCATTGTGATAATGATAAATTTAATCGGAAAAGTGTAACTTTGGCTTGCAGAAGATTTAAAGGAACACATAGTTATGATAAAGTAGCTGAGCTGATTGCAGAGATTCATTCTGAATTTGATTTGAAACTGTCAAAAATAGTAAAGACTATTACGGACAATGGATCGAATATGGCCAAAACTTTTAGAATATATGGACAAGATTCAGATACAGGAATAAGTGAAGGAACTCTTATTCAAAATATTGATGTAATGCATGATAATATTGACGATGGAGATGATGATAATGTGTTAACCTTAAGACCATTTCCGGAGTCATTTGAAGAATTTGAACAGTTGCAACTGCCTAATCATGAAAGGTGTGTCACATACACATTACATTTAATAGCTTCACAAGATATGGATAAGGCTAGATCCCAAAGTAATTCATACAAAAAAATTTATGATACAGCTATGGCAAAATGTCGAGCAATTTGGAATCTATGTCCGAGATCTCCGAAAGATATATTTATATCTTGAATCAACTGGAAAATCCCCTAATTATCCATGTCCAACAAGATGGAATTCATACTATAATTGCATTCAAGATCTATTGGCAGTAAAGGGAACCCTAAATGAAACTTTAAAAAAACTAGGATTGGCCATTTTTAAAGAAATTGAAATTCAATTTCTTCTTGAATATGTAAGCTGTTCAAAGCCTAGTGCTGATGGCATCAGAAGTTTAGAAGGGGACAAAGATACTTACTATGGATGTCTTATACCAGAACTGATGAGAATGCAAAGAATTCTAAGCAGTTTGAAAATGGATAACCTTACATATTGTGATGTATTGATAGATGTTATTAAAGAAAGTCTTAATAGGCGTTTTGAGAGATTTTATCAATTAGAAGAGCCAAAAGCAAAAGATGGCATATTAGCATCATTATCTTATCCCTTTTTCAAAATGAAATGGGTGCCAAAAGCCAACAGAAAATATATCAAAGAAGTATTTGTTTCAGAAGTGAGAAAGATAAAACAAGAAGACGAAAAGAGTTCCCAAGTCCAACATACTGACTCTGATAAAAAGAAGGAAAGGAAAGAATCTTATTATATGTTTGTGGAAGACTCTGATTTTTCAGCAGCCAATAATAATGTTAATACTACTACAATAGATTTGGAAACACTACAATATTTAAAAGATGAAGACAATACCTTAGAATCCTTGAACAGGTATCCAAATGTAAAACAACTCTTCCTTAAATATAATACCTGCTTACCGAGTTCTGCCCCTGTTGAACGACTATTTTCTTTTGGTGGAATGATTATGAGGCACCATAGGCGGAACATGAAAGATGAACTCTTTGAACAAATACTAGTTTTGAAATCAGTTAATTAAATATGCTTATGCTTAACAAGGTATTTTATTTTCAAAACCTATTTTGAAAATACGTATTTTGCATTTTGTATTTAAATACTTTTATTTAAAACTATTTTGTATTTCTATTTGAAATAGTGCTAACAACGATGTATTTGCATTTTGTATTTAAATACTTTTACTAAACTATTTTTCACATCTCTGCATATGAAGCAACCTGGAGGGTTTTCAGATGCTTCTGGAAAAATATCTAAACTGCATAAAAGTCTAATGATCATTAAGGGACTCAAATACTTCTTTCATAAAATTTCTCATCCAATGTGGTCTGCAGTGTTCTAGGTTCTGTATAGACTGTTTTAATGCCGCAGAAGATAAATGAGAAGCTTTTTAAAAGGAATTTGAAATGATTGCAGATATCTCTAATATGTTTTTAGAACTGCAGATTGAAAGAAAAGTATGATCATATATTATATTTTTTGCTTTAAAAGCATATGCAAATAAAGTAATGGAAATGTTTCGTGTAAATGATGTAAATCCAGTTACTATTCCAGATAATGTCAATGCAACCATGTATATGGACAACAATAGTGCAATACACCTTATAAAGAATTCTGTTTTACACAAGGGGATCCAGTACATTGATGGGAAATTTCATTAACTTAGAGCGAAGTACAGCCAAAAAAAGTTAATCTTGGAATACATCACTACAAACAAGGCGTAGCCAGCGGAGGAGGTTTCAAACCCCCGAAAATTTGGAATTTTGGGTCTCCAGATTCAATGTTAACCAATTAATCATCTTTTTTATAAACATACATTTTAAATTTACACATTTTTATATATCCTTGAAATATGTGAACGAAAACACATTCCTTATGGAAACTGCCCCCCGGTAGATTTGGCTGAAATTTTCATACTTTATAGATCTCATAACTGATGGCTTTCCAGTTACGGTTAATTTATATGTATGGTCAGGGTATACCACAATGAGCTGAATCGATATACAGGTATGGAAAACGTTTGACTGGGGTCGGAGAATGCTAACGTTAAACAAGGACGGAACTGCTGCTATATGCATGAGACGAGGATTGTCGTTTTAAGTACGTCTGTTTCACGAGCATTCAAGGTAAAGCACGAGAATATCGTATCGTATGGGAGGCGGAGCTTCGATCGTCATAGTCACAGAGCGACCGTCCGCCCTCCGTCCCTTTTCCCGTCAGTAAGGTTTTATCAACGAAGGAGTATGATTATTTACGTAAATAATACTGATTTCGGAGCAATTTTCCTTTTCATGATTTTTGCGATGAAAAATTAATTGTCCGCTATTACGCCAGAACGAAAACTTAACATTTTTTCTGTTTTAAAAATGAAATAAAATAGATACTCTTAAAAATAAAATAAATTAGTAACTGTTAAAAAAATTGTCAATAAGAAATTAATCATTAACCTTATAATTAGTTAAAACATATCCTATGTTTTATTTTTAAGCGATTGGAATCGTCGGAATGTGGTGATAAGAAAAAAAGTATTTACCGCTCGAGCACGTCCGAACTGGCGTCACACCGACTTCATTCTCCTGGTGCGTATTGCGTTGATTGATTCAAAATTGCATGGGATTCTACCCGACCCCAGAGAACGAATTTGCACACCTGTATATGTATATGCGAAACTACTGGGGGTATTAATCTGAAAATTCGTATACCGGGAGTTTTCCAGGAGCTGGTTTCAGGTAAAATATTTTCTGTTGTCTACGACTTCCGTTTCTACCGGAAGTGAACCCAAACTTTTTTTTTAATAGAACACCCTGTTTTTATAGCATTTTTAGAATCTACTATGAATTTCAATATAATTTTATTGGAATCATCATGTCTGAAGGGCTCGTTGAAAGTTGTTTCAACTTTTTGAAAATTTTCAGATGCAGCCATCCACAAAACAATATATTTTTTTGTATACAAGGAGCACCAGTAGTTACTTTTCGAGATTGTTCAATCCATTGAACGCAAGACAATATATTATTTCTAGTCAGTTCATCAGTTGCACTGGCCTCAACTGATTGAATTCTCGATTAATTATTTATGAATACAGTGCATATATGAATTTAATATAAAAAAAATAGAAGTATGTCAAAATTACATACTTAGAATAATCTTTAGGTTAAATAATCGTCAAAGTGTCAAGCATATTTATATTACACAGACAATATTGAACGTGCGAGGTCTTTACATTAATGAATTGCTAAAGACGATACATTCAGGGAATAACCTCATTAAAACAAACCATCCACATAACACCAGACAAAAGGATAAACAGTTGCTCAAATCTGAGCGAATGAATAAAACTGTATGTCTAAAATGCATACTATATAACGGTATAAAAGTATACAATGTGATTCCATTAATTTTCAAAAAACTAACCAAGAAACAGTTCAATAAAAAAATTAAATTATACATAGCCCAGAACTATGATAGCTTATTAGCCCTTCTGGTATAATCAAAACACTAAAAATAAATTACTTTATTTAAAGAACAATACCCTTATTTACAAATCTCTATTTCTAATTCATGTTTAGTTATACTTTATGTAGTTATATTTTGTTGTTTTGTATTATTGTAATTATTTTATTCTCAGTGACTAGTAAAATGGAATACTATAAATATATATTAATTAAGGGTATGTATGGGTTAGTATGAGTATATCTGTCTGTGTGTATATATGAGTATATGTTTATGTATATAGGTACGAGTATATATGAATGTCTTGGTTAGTAAAGTAGCAGATTTTAATTGTAATGAATTTAGCACTAACTTAAATATACTTGAATGTTCTCTTGGACACAACACAAGCTTATGCTTAGGTGTTCATTTTTTTCTGTCTTATTTACCATTCTAACATTAATGTTTGATATTTTTACTTATTACTGTTACCTTGGTAATAATGTTAGTGACAATCTTATTGTAACAACTATAATTGTATTTTTTTTTTCTAATAAATTGAATAAATTGAATTGAATATTTTATCGCGAAATGAATTCCTGAAATTCCTGGATGTCGGAATTCATTTCATGATGAAATATTAAAGAGGGCCAGGTCAAAAATTGCTAGAATTTTCTCAATAAAACCTGAAGCTTAAATTATTGGAAAACAATATACGTAGTGCTCAAAACTGGCGCCGAATTCGGCTATCTCAAAAATTGTGTAACTCATTGTTTTCAAATGGTAACCTAGTGGATTTTACGCTAAACAATAAAGGGAGTTTATATTTAAAACCCCACACCTAAATTAAACGGTTTATGTATAAACTTGGATTTTCCTAGTGGTTATTAGAGATATCTCAATTATCAATATACTCCAGTCATTATATATATATATATATATATATATATATATATATATATATATATATTTGGAAATGCAAATAAACCGAGAAAGCAAAATTTTTTATATGACGTGGGGCTGTCTAGAAAAGCTTAACTTGAAATTGTCGACCAAGATTTCCTTTGTGGGTTTTCCGCCATCTTAAAAAAAGGGGGTAAAATTGGTTTTTTGATGCATTGTTATGGAGATATCGATTGAAAAACAGAAAAATTTAGAACATTTAATTTGTTTGTTGTTATTATTCTTTTCTGGTGATAATTATCGAAAAAATCGCCAAGATGAAACTTGTAGAGCGTTTTCAGATCTACAATTTCGTTTTTTTTTAGGCAAAAATTACGATCTCCAGCGGCCGCAAAAGACGGTGAGTCGGTGCGCAGCGTCGAGCGAGCCGCTCACTGGGTTGTATCTACACGTAAAAAAAACGGAATATTGTTCTAAGAATTAATGTTATTTAATATAAATAAATAAATCAGCAAATTATGGATCACATACATGGAATTTATTACACAAATCTCAAAAATTTAGAAAATTAAATTTTGTTTTTACTATTATCTTTTTTTCTGGTGATAAATATCGAAAAAATTGCCGAGATGAAACTTGTACAGCGTATTCAGATCTACGTTTTTTTTTTAACAAAAATTACGATCGATCTATTGGTTTTAATCACCGGACTTGCACAGACCAAAAAGAATATATTACCAGCAAAAGTAAATACGTCGGCAAACTTGTAATCTCAGAACAGTTTCAAACACTTTAAGACAGTTCTTGAGAACAATCTTTTCATTCACGCTTTGAGCGGTTGCGATACGACATCGTCTTTTTATAACATTGAAAAGTCGAAATTTATTAACACTCTCGGGAAGAATTTGAGCTACTGTCATCGGTGGAATTATTAAAATAAAAAGAGGTCGATCTGGTGGTCTCAACTTGCGCGGGAGAGCAATTCCTCATTGCCCTATAAGGCAGTAATAAGCAGAAAAATTCAATCAACATTTTGCGATTCCCTCGCTTCGCAAAGTCAAATAAAACGAATCACCTCGCACAACTCCCACCAACAAAAGGGCTGTCCGCCAGCATATGTTCCGGACGTATCTGCGGGTGTAAACCTGGCTCGGATTCTTCACAGATCTTGAACCAATCACCAGCACAGTCAAAACCGCTCCGCATAAACTTTTAAAACTCTTTTGTGCAAATGTAAAGGAAATGGTAACGCTTCTTGTGGGTGCAGGAAAGCAGGAATTAGTTGCTCCGTTATTTGCCTGCATTGTAGTGGGCAAATATGCAATAAGGTCGTCTGAGTCGACGTTTTCTTTAACCACGACAATGATAGAGATGATGAAGTTTCGAACATATTAGCATCATTTCCAAGGTTTCAACAACTCGAAGAGTGTACGGAGGACGAAGACCTCAATCCTAGACCATCGAGGTGACAAAAAAATGAAAAAAAGCTCTCCATTCGTTTTCTTGGTGCACAAAAAATTGTTCATAAAAAAACCAACTTTTATTGTTGTATTCCATATGCATTTATTTTGTGCCAAAAACATTTATTGAAAAAACTTTTATCCGTTTTAACGTGTGTGTTTGTATTAATGTACTGTAAACCTTTTTTATCGTTTGAACTTGTGCTTTGTATTTTTGTTTATCACAAAAATTTATTGTAAGACCTTTTATTTGTTATAACGAAGTATAAGTATATAACCGAAGTACGAAATATATGGACGAAATATGTAATCCGCCTACCATTTTTTTACTGCATAAACAAACTATTTGTTTAATAAATTCCATGTATGTGATCCATAATTTGTTGTTTATTTATTTATATTATATAACATTAATTATTTGAATAACCTTACTTTTTTTTTGTCGTGTAGATACAACGGAGTGAGCAGCTCAGTCGACACTGGGCGCGGACTCACCGACTTTGCGGCCCGCTGGAGATCGTAATTTTTGCCCAAAATGTATGTCTGAATACGCTCTACAAGTTTCATATCCAGAAAAAAGATAACAGCAAAAAACTAATTTCATGTTCTAAATTTTTGTGTTTTTCGATCGATATCTCGATAACGATGCATGATACGCGAAAAATGTAGAGCACAGAAAATGCTACAAAAAATGATTCTTCCAAAATTTTCGTATCTCGTCGGATAGCCGAGTTATTGTCAAAAAAACAGTTTTACCAGTTTTGTCAAGATGGCGGAAAACCCACAGGAAATTTTGGTCGACAATTTCAAGTTAAGCTTTTCTTTTCGATTCATTTGCATCTCTAACCTTTTTTTTCGACTAAATGACTGGACACATAGGCGACAAGAATCAAATGCTGAAGTGTCAACAAACAATATTTGCTAACAATTTGGCGTTAAAGCATAATTATTATATCGAAAGCATTTATCAGTCCCGTATAGGATTTAGTAACTTAGTTCCGTTCACGATACCCGGATAGACCAACACCCCAACACCCACTCATGACAAGCTGACGGGGCTTATTCACAATTGCAAAACGGTTGTGAAAAAGCAGAAAAAAAGGAAACCTGTTGTAGATAATGAAGTTACAGTTTTCGCATGCTTCAGATCATATCCAGAAAATTCCTCAGTAGATGCAGAAAGAGATAGAATACCTATGATCAGTATTCAGAGGATTCTAAAAAAAACATAAGTACCATCCATATTCATTCTCATTAGTTAGAATTTAAGATCAGGTGACGCTCAAAGACGGAATGATTTATACAAATTCATATTAATCAAAATTCAGGAAGACAAATCAGCTGTGATATCAACATGACCTCATAATATTGCACCTGTGAATTACTATTTAGACAATCATTTTGAAGTTCCTTGGATAGCAAAAAGTGGACCTCATCCAGATATCACTCCATTAGCCTTTTGCATTTGGGGTCGAATAAAAAATATTGCCTATCCTGCACCGCTAATAACAAGAGTAGATTGCCAGGAAAGAGGAATGCATTTCGATCACGTTCTCCTCCAGACATTCAGAGTGGCACACATGACGAATTTTTAAAAAGATTCTTAAATGTTTGGAAGTTGCAGGCACCCAGTTTGAACATTTACATAACAGTTTGTTCAATTTCTTGTTTGTTCCCGTGTTTGCGTTTTACAATTGTGAATGATCTGCATCCATTATCTAGGACAGATTAATTTTGTTTTTTAAAATGCATGAGTATTTTACAGTTAGGAATGATCTGTGTCATTGTGTCATGAGTATCCTTTGGTCTATCTGGATATTGCATACAAAAGGTTTCACCGACTTTTTTAATAACCATATTAAATTCTACATAATAATGATTAACAAATTAAAGGAATGCATATTTGTTTCTTGTCAGTTCCTTCAAAAAAGCCTACTAATAATTCAAATATCTCTAATAACGACACGGAAATTTTAATTTTTCCAAGTGTTTAAATTAGGCTTGTAATCATAAATTCCTACTTTGTAGCGTAAAGTCCACTGGTGTTGCAAAAAGATGGGGTTGCCATTTGAAAAAAATGAGATAGACGATTTTCGAGATAGCCGATTTCGGTACCATTTCTTTGCGCACTCCGTATAATTTTTTAACAGTTTCCAAAGATTTAGGAAGCTTCAAGTTTATTCAGGCAAATTTTGGCAATTTATGATCTGTAAAAATTTAAAAAAAAAATGATATAACTTTCACCTGAGGTCCTTTAAACATAATATTTTTGATTCTAATAGTTATATTGAAATTGACTGTAGATTATAAAAATGACATAAAAAACAGGGTGTTCCATTTTAAAAAAACAAAGTTTAGATCAACTTCCAGTTCTACTGATAAACCAGTAAACAACTGAAAATTTGTTAGCTGAAGCCAGCTCCTTGAAAAACCCCAGTATATGAATTTTCAGATTAATACTTCCGGTAGTTTCCCAATATCCATATTGCCACAGCTCATTGTGGTAACTCTGTCCATAAATCTAAAATTAACCATGATTGATGTTAGTTTGTTTAAGTCAGTCTGAATAGACTGTCCGAATGGTGTAGATTGAATGGGATGCAATTAAATATATGTGTTTTGTTATAAGATTTTATCACACTAAACATATCACTCATTATAATTATTCAATTCAAAATGTTCTACTTGATAATAAAATTGCCAGAGACCTAGGTATATATTTTGATAGTCATTTGAGTTTTAACTTCCATGTGAATTAATATAACCAATAGGGCATTAAAATTATTAGGCCTTATTAAGAGAACTTTACAGGATTTTAGTAATATAGCTTGCTACAAAACTCTATTTTGCTCCTATATAAGATCAGGTCTAGAATATGCATGTCAGATATGGTCTCCACATTATGCTCATTATATAGATCAAATTGAAAGGGTACTGAGAAAGTTTATTATGTTTGTGGGCTTCAAGATGGGAATTCCAAAAGAAATTTTATATGAAGAGACTCTGAAGTCAATTAACTTGTCATCAGTGTTGGGAAAATTATATTGTTAGACAATTAAAAATTAACAATTACTGAATTGTTAATCATGCCTATTGCAATTAACAATTAAATAATTGTAATTGTGAAAACTGTGATTAACAATTAATTAATTGTTAGTCATGAGTTTCCACAATTAACGATTAATCAATTGTCAATCTTTTTAATGTTTTTGATTAACAACTAACAATTAAAATTTATCTTATTATATAATGCAAGTAATCTATGTTTATTTGTATATATATATATATATATATATATATATATATATATATATATATATATATATATATATATATATGTAATTTGGTTCTGGAAAACGTAATTTATGAATTAGAAGATTTCGATGTCTTTGGAAATAATTGTATTATTGAAAGAAATGATATATTAAAAGATTCAGTTGCAGATTGTGACACTTATGTGAGTTAGAAGATTTCGATGTCTTTGGAAATAATTGTATTATTGAAAGAAATGAAATATTAAAAGATTCAGTTGCAGATTGTGACACTTTTTGTAGAAACAACAAGTATTTTACAGTTGTACAGGATGATTCAAAACACGTAACCCAGAAGCAGTTGTATATGCATCTTTACTTAAATTTGTTAAAATATAAGGCGCTGTGATTCAAAATATGTCGGATACTAAATGTTGTATTATGTTAAAATATAGTGTAGTGGACTTATAGGTAGGGTAGTTAAAAAATGGATTGGATAGCCATAAGCAGACGCATGTACACGGTGGTTTAAATATATGGTGTGGTAGAAATACTTATACAGAGTGATTCCAAAAATGAACAATTTTGTATTTGGTAGCCCATAAACAATTGCATATATAAGATGGTTGGTATATAGGAGGGGAGTGGAATTATACTAATATAGGGTGATTAAAAAATCTTAGAAAAATAATGTTTTATAGGATAGCCCACAAGGAGTTCCAATAATATGTTATGTTAGAATATCGGACAGAGTAAGATAATAGTTACAGGGGGTGGTTGATAAATTTTACAAACAAAACGTGTTTATAGGTTGATTCATAAGCAGTCACACAAGCAGGGTGATTGAAATATGGAGTGGAATGGAATTGTGGTTATACAGGGTGATACAAATATTTTTTTTATAATGGGTGGTTCATATAAGTAGTTGCACTTACAGTGTGGTTGAAATATAAAGTGGAATTATTTAAAGAGTGTTTAATAAATGTTGTAAAACCGAAATTAAAATGATTCATTTCATCTTGGGACAAATGGTTTATTTATATAGCAAATGTTTGAATATTTGGATATATGTATCCACATTTTTAATTTTTAGTGATATAAGGGCATAATTGATATCAGTTTCAACTCTGCTTAAGTTTGTTACATAACAATGTTCAATATTGACAAGAGAAGGATAAATTACTATTATGAAAAATTCATGTTTTGACGAACCTCGTATACAGTTATAAAAACTGACATGTGACGAATTTATTTTAGGTTATTTGTTATTATATGGGTTACAGAACTTCACTCGTAAATTCAAGGTTTCGTGAAAAACGTGGGAACATATATCCAAATAATCGAACACTTGCTATGTGAACAAATTTTTCACAAGACGAAATAAGTTAGTTAAAATTCCTCTATCAATTATTCGGACACTCTTTAGAATAATTCAGCTTCATAATATATTTTGCCCTCCCTGTATATGGTTATGGATTATTTATTACAAGTTTTTTCCTAAACATTTTGAACCACCTTGTATTACTATAACATTCTATATTCCAACATTCCTGTATATGCGCCTGCCTATGGTTCATTCTAAAAACTCTTTTTTTGTAATTTTTTTAAACACCTTCTTTAGATATAATTCTATTCCACACTATATATCAACCATCATAAATACACGTTTGCGGGCTACCCATTAAATTATTTCTTGTTTTAACATTTCTTTCACCACCCTGTATAACTACAATTCCTCTTCACCCTATATTACAAGCATCCTATATATGCAATTCTTTATGGGCTACCAAATATAGCATTTTTGTCCTAACATTTTTTTAAAACCAATGTATAATTAATATAATAGAATATATGTGAACCACCATGTATATGCAAGATGCATTAGAAGATTCTAATGACCCCCCAATTTAACATATTTTAAATCACCCTGTATAAGATTAATTTCACTTTACCCTATATTTCAAACAACCTGTAAATGTCACTACTAAGAGAATACCCTGCAACATTCTTTCATATTTTCTTAACCACCCTGTATAAGAATTGTTCTGTTCCGTCCTATCTTCCAACTATCATAAGTATTCAACTACTCATGGGTTACCCGATATTATTATGTTTTTATTTGTGTTCTGACCACCCTATATAACTATAGTTTCATATTTTGAACCCCCCTGTATAATTATAATTCTGAGATGGCTTATATTTTTACCAATTTGCATATGCATATGTAACTGTTTAATGGGTACATTTCTGGAATCATACTGTATAATAAGAACGATATGTATTGCCACAAAATTAACATGCAAATTTGTAAGTTTTACCCATGCAAAAATCGCCAACATGCCACTTTTTTCTATCATAACTTTTATTTTAATTTATAACCAGTTTCAACGTTGCCAAAAGCACTTCATTTTTAAGGAAAAATCTCCTTTTTTGCTATGGCTTAAAAAGAAAATTTCCGTCTGTATGAAAGCAAAATAATTGTTAGTTTTAATTGTTTATTAGAACAATTGACAAAGTTAATTGCAATTGATTTAATTGTAACACACAACTAATGCAGATTAATTAAAATAAATTAATTGCAACATGCAGTTAACAATTCAATTGTGATTAAATTAATCTCAATTAATTTTAATTGCAATTGTATTAATCACAATTAATTTTTCAATCAATTAATTAGTTTATTGAAAATTTAATTGATTAATTCCCAACACTGCTTGTCATCTCTACAGGATAGAAGGTGTTATATTTATATAAGAACCTTTTATAAAATAATAAATGGTCTAAAAGATTGTCCTGAGCTGTTGTCTATGATAAATATAAATGTCCCACAGACAACCCTAAGAGACTACAATCTATTTGATGTCACTTTCCATAGAACAAATTATGGTGTATCATCTTCCTTAACAGTGACTGCAAATGAACTGACAAGGGAAACCAATATTGACTTTTTTAATGACTCATTGAATGTGTTTAGCTCAAAAATAAAAAATTGTGATATTTCCCTAATTTTAATTTAATATCTTTATTTGTAATTAACCTTGGATACATTTTATTATATTTATTGTTTCTTATGTTATTGTAAATTTATATATCTAAATTTTAAATTTATTATAAATGGCTGGTTCATAAATAAATATTGATTCATTCAATTGAAAAACCATCAGTCCTCAGACTTTGCGACCATGAAGATATTTGTTCATTTTGTTGAGATCAACAAAATATAGAAATCTCAGCAAATCCACCAGGGGCCACTTTCCATAAGGAATATGTGAAGTCCTTTAGCAGACCTAATTGGTCCATCACCTATCAAAAAAATTATCCAAAAATGTCTGGCAATGGCTTTGATCACCAAACCTCAACCAGCTATATACTTACAAAACCACTACCTATCCAAAATTCTGTAAAGTAATGTTTAGTGCTATGTGATAAATTCAAGTGTTGTAAAGCATAAATATTTTCATATGAATAATAAATCAAAGTGATAATAGTTAGTAGTAGGAATTTATATCAGTTTTTTATAATATATAAACAGAGGGAGCAATGTAAAATTAATCAGAATATGGATTTATATCATGCTAGGCATAATATTGATGACTTGAGACTCTTGTTTTATTTGCATATAATAAATATGCTGTTGAATACTGCATTTTTTAAACATACATCAATAATTAATAAATGTTTTGACTATCATAGAATTCACTAACAAACTATAGATGTGAAAATGTACAATCTATTTTCAGTAAAATGATCATGCACCTGAAATTAAAATGTGCTTACGTATTACATTTCCGTGGCATAATGTAGCCTTCCAATCCTGGTTTCACTGGCAAATTTGGTATAATGTTAGAACAGGATCGGCACTGTATTGAGATTTTTGTAGCTTTTGCCTTAATTCCAGAAGCACTAATAACAATTCCAGGTATTTTAACAAGTCGAGAAACAACATCTGACTAAAAATACATAAAAATCACATATTTATCTTAGTTAAAACTGACTATAAACTACCTTTAAAGACCTCAAATCTGATGGATGAGCATCTGAAGACAACATAATTTGGATGTCTTCAACTTGCTCGTCACCCTCAGGGCGAGGTGTTGTTAATTCATCTGCAACCTCAGTCGTAGCCTCTTCAAAAATAGGCAAATGTTCGGCCGGTTGTTTATAAAGTTTGTCCGCCAAATTTTCATCAAAACTTCCAACGTCTTCAATATTAACTTCCAAGTAATATTGGCGTAAATTATAGTTACGTTTGAGTGCATCCCTAAAACATACAAATATTGTAGTGGATATAAAACTTATAAAGTATAAAGTCTACACCTGTATTTAAAATTAAAGTTTTCTGTGTGGAATTGTCTAATGAATTCTTTACATTTCTTCTTGACTGCCTGCAAATTAACTTGTAAATCACTTTGATTTTCATCAACAGAAAAATTGTCGCTGAAAAAAACTCCAGGATCATCAAAGCCTTCCATTTCTATCCAATATAAAAGATTTGTTGTGAAATAAAAAGAACAAAATAACAGAAACGAGATTCAATGTACTGTTTTGGCGGGAACAAATAAACCACAGATCTGACAGATCATACAAAACTAAATATCAAACTCAATTCAAGCTTCAAATGTCACTTATGAAACTTCAAAGATAGTATACAAAGGACTGCTTGATCAATGTTTAAAAAAGCGAATAAAACCTGACACCTTAACAACGTATCACCGTGTCACCGTATCTTGCCTCCGTTGAGACGCTTTTCTGAGTTTTTTGCTTTTGCTGCATCCGATTAAAATGTAACAACTTAATTAGTAAAGGTTACGGTACTAATATTAGTAGTTTTTTCCCACTCCGGCCCTGAACCATTTCGTGAGGTCTGCTTTCGGAAAATTGTACATCTATCGAGCAATTCTTTGTGTACTTTCCTCGATAAAACACAACAGTTTTCCAAGAAAATATTTAAATCGGGTTTTTTACTTCTCTGATTTATCTTTGACATTTTATCATTTAAAACTTTTCTGACAGTTCGATGATTTTTCAAAGATAGAATACAAATGTAGTCCTTCGTGGTCCTTATAAAAGGCGCAGGCAGTGCCAAAAGGAGAGCGATGGAGTTATTGAAATCGACATGAAATCAAGGAAAATGTTACAGTCATGTGCTTAAAATAAATTAAATTCTCCTGGACACCATCGGATCTAGGGGGGGGGGGGGGCAAGGGGGGCTCAAGTCCCCCCCTCTACATTAAGTTATATGATTTTTTGGTGTTTATTTTGCTCCCTTCAGTTGTGTTAAGCCCCCCCCCAAACGAGGTCAAGCCCCCTGAACGCACATTCCTGGATCCACCACTGCTGTGGAAGATCGACCATTTTTAGTCCATTTGTTTTAGTGAAAAATGTACGTTTTTTTCATGGAACTGTAAACAGTGTTCGGTATTGGTTGGCGATCCAAATCCAAATTCCGTTAATAACCATATACGAGACAAAGCGGGCATGGTGGATTTAATTGCTAATTTATTGCTGGCATTTGGCGCAAAGTACGATGATGGCGAGGTAGTCTATGATAGCCTAGCTAGGTTTCAGCAATTAATTAGCAATTAATTTTGGAGCAAGTAACGTCCCCGTAGCCTCTTTGGTTTCCGAGATATCGGGCTGGCTATGCTCGCTTGACGGTCAAGCTGAAATAGACACCTTTTCTTGGAAGAGTGGGGAGTAATTAATTATCTAGTAGCATAAGAAATTAGCAATAAATTATGGTACAGGTTAGATTTGGGCTATATGAAATGGATATTCCAGCTTGACAGACCTAGTTCCGAATGCGTTTGTTTATTTTGACAAGAATTATAAGGTGTTTATTTTATATTGTTTAACAGCCATTTTAAATCTATCACGACGTGTTTCGAAATTACTTAGTAAATATTATGCGAGTTTAAGTAATTATCAGAAAATCAAGGACCTGATGATGCAAGTGCCAATTTTAAAAAAGAATTACTTTCATATAGTAACAAAAAGATGATAAATGTTTCCGAAAATCCTCTTAGCTGTTGGAAATACAATAGAAAATAATTTAAAAAGTTGTCTGCTGTATCACGTGTAGATATTTGTAACCACCACCAGGCAGCGTTCCTAGTGTGGTGCGGGGCTAATTTATGAACATTTGCCTAATCGGATAGATCCAAAAAAGGCAGCAATCTTGCTATTTATTAAATACTAGCCCTTACCATGCGGTTTCACCCGCGTACGGAATGTACAAGTCTTTGTGAAAAGAAATAACTTATGAAACATATGGTTTATCCTATATAACAATTTTTCCAAATTTTTTGAAACACCCTACTTAACTATAAGTCCACCAATCCCTAATATATTTCACCCAAACTGCAAGTGCTTCTGGACCACCCTACATAACAATTTTATTCGACATTTTTTTAATAACCTTGCATAAGTAACTCTACTTCACCCTGTAGTGCAACCATCCTGTATATCTGCTGTTTATTTGTCACCCAATATAACTTTTTTTAACACCTGCTTATAACTCTACTCCACCCTATATTTCAGCTATGGAACTACTTATGGTATATACAACAGTTATTTCTGATATTTTTTGAGGCACCTTGTAAAGTAGAATTTCTCTCCACACTATATTTTAATCACCCTTCATGTCCAACTTTTTCTAACATTGGGTTAATCACGCTCTAAAACTTTAATCTTGCTTCGCCCCATGCTTCAGGTATTCCATATAGTAAGTTGCAACTGTTCATGCTCTATATAACAATTTATTTAAAGATTACGATCCACCCTAATGGAAATGCCTGTGGAACCCTTGGAGTGTCATAAATGTAAAAACACAGTTTGGCACCCTAACACCAAACCTTTATTTAAACACTCACCAAAACTGCAACTGCTTTATGGCCACCCTATATAACATTTTTAATCCTCTATATACTGCCAATCAGTCAAACATAACTTATTTTTAACCATCCTGTATAACCATAATTTTACTCAACAAAATACTTCAACCACTCCGTATGTTCATGTGCTTAGGGGACACCAAATATAACATTTTTTAAATATTTAACTATAACTCTGCTCCATTCACTATCTTATCTACACAACTGCTTATGGACTACTATATAACCATTTTTTAACCGCCCTGTAAAGTATAATTTGTCTCCACCTTATATTTCAACCACCCGTATATGGAACTTTTTCTAACATTGTTTTAACTACACTATATAACTATAACTTCGACCCACGTTTCAGATATTGCCTATATGCATCATGTTCTACCCTACCAAATTTTTGTATCCAACCTGTTTAACTATAAGTCTACCCCACCTTCTATTTCAACCACTTTGTAAATCCAACTACTTATCGGCCACCCAGTATAACATTTTTTTGTGCCCAATATATTTCACCAAAATTGCTATATAAGAATTTTATTTAACATTTTTTATTTCACCCCTGTATAACTGTAACTCTACAGTGTAAGCATTATGTATAAGCTGCTGTTTATTTGTCACCCAGTATCACTTTTTTAAATACCTGACTAAACTCTCCTATCTGTGCAACTGATTATGAGCTACGCTATTTCACAATGTTTCCTCATCTTTTTTCAACCACATTATAAAGTATAATTTCTCTTCACACTTCATTCACACTGTGTAACTATAACTTTATTGCGTTCCATATTTCAGGTTCTCCATATATGCAAATGATATATATAATAAATTTTTTGTACCATTTATTACCAAACCTGTATAATTATAATTCTACTCCACCCTATATTTCAACCATCCGGTAAATGGAACAGCTTGTAGGTCATAACATTTCTTTATTATACTTTTTAAACCCACCTGTATAGCTGTATTTATACTCTGCTACATATTTCAACCATCCTATATACGCAACTACTTCTAGATATAAAATCATTTTTTAACCACTCTATAAACTATAATTCCACTCGATCTCATATTTTAACCACCCTGTATAAACAACTTCTTCTAACATTTTTTCTACCCATTTCATAACTATAATAACTCAAGAACATAATTCTAAGATCGTAACTGCTTACATAACACATTTTTTCTAAAAAAAAATTATTCACCCTGTAATAAATATTCTGCCCTTATTTCAACCATATTTTATATGCAACTATTTATGAGCCAAACAATATATCATTTTGTTATCCACCCTGTGTAAATATAATTGTTCTCCGCCCGTATGAACAACCTGGTATATACAACTATTTATGGCCCACTCAAGATAACTTATTTGAACCACCCCGTATGACTAATCCCACTCCCCCTCATTTCAACCACATTGCATATATGCAGCTGCTTATGGTGGGTACACCTAATATAACTTTTTTTTAAAATTAAATCCATGTCATTCTATTCCGCACTAAGTTTCCTATATACAACACAATGTACAATTATGGTTGATTTGTCAGTTGATTTTTCCTAAATCGAAACATGTTACATTGGCATATTCCGAACTTTGAATAAAAGCTAAGCTGATTCAAGTATTTAAAATTTTGTGCTTGCGGTGGAACCAACAGAGTAATTGTGTTATCCAACATGCTATAAGTTTTTTCGCTATATCTACCGTTTCTGTCAGTTTAGGGAGATAAAATATCTACCAGATTTTAAGTCAAACTATAGGCTTTGCAACAAAAAAAGATTCAGCAAAATCAGTTCAGTAGTTCTTCCGTGATGCCCGAACAATCAAACAATCAAACAAACAAACAAACAAACATACAGACAAACTTATAATTTTATAATAGTATAGAATAGATAGATGATAGATAGTTTTCTCACTAAGATTTCACTTATATCGTAAAAAAGACTAAAAATTACTAGTCCTCTTGATTTATTTATTTATGAACTTTTTCCAAAAATTTCCCTTATTAAAAAACTTAACATCCGCATCCGACTTCTCAAAAAATTAATGAATGGACAGCAATGCTGGGGAAATTGTTGGGGCAATATTTCTGGAAGGAAAATATAATGTGCTTCTTAACATGCTTCAAAATCAAATCCATCCGATGATTGAAGAAATAGTAAATGTCAATCCCGACGAGTATAACTCGCAAGTCGTAATTCAACAGATGCAGCACCGGAGCATGATTTTAGACCAGTTCCAGATTGACTAAACAAAACTCATAGTGAGCTGGTTCCCTAGATTTAACAATCCAATGGAACATAAGATTTCTCATCAACAAAAAGTATTTGACTTTAATTTGTGATACAATTAGGGGTTCCTATTCGAACAAATGAATTTGACCTTGATATGACCTTCAAAGTCTTAGTTAAGGTCATAGTCAAGGTCACCATCGGATTTGATTATTGAATTAAATTGTGTGCTTAACATTTTCTCTTAAAATATATTCATCAATAGTTAGGTATTGAGGGGCTTCCACACTTGTAACTCACCCTGTATATATACCGTATGTCACGTTAGGAGACGCATAATAGACAATTTCCATGTTAATATTTTTCAATTACTAATTGTATTTCTATTATAGGTTTTAAATGACCAAGTGATAAACATTCTAAAAATGATTTATAACATTTGAACATGCGTTATATCATGTAAAAAAAGGTTTAGTCATTTAACGGGATCAGTCAGTAAATAAAAATTAAACCATGAAGAACCCTTCCTGCCCACTACTGATGCTAGTGCTTTTGCTATTGGTGCGGTTCTTTCTCAAGGCCCTGTGGGAAAAGATCCCCCTGTTCCATACGCTTCTCGTAGCCTCTGTGCTGCAGAGACGCGATATTCCACCATCGAACGAGAATTGTTGGCTATAGTTTGAGCTGTTAAGCACTACAGACCTTATCTTTTTGGGAGAAGGTTTACACTTCTTTGTGACTACCGTCCACCTACTTGGCTCTTTTCGATCAAAGATCCTGGCAATCTTCTAGCCACATGGCGCCTTAAGCTAGAGGAATAGAATTATAAGATCGAGTACAAGCCCGACAAGGTAAACCAAAACGCAGTTGTTCTTTCTGGCATCAAAATCAACCATTTCAAGCAATGTACCGATATCCTTTCCAAAATCAAAATTTTCGCTAACAACATGACGAAAGAATTACCGCTGAGTTTAATCGATTTGTTCAACTCTACAAAACTGAGTCAATAATCGATTACTCTAAAATTGAAATATCCAATTCTCAACTTCTAGACAAGTCCCACAAACGCATAGTTACATTCTTTTGGCAAAACAGAACTAACGACTTACACGACAATAATGTTGATGACTTTTTCGAAGAAGAACCTAATTTCAGTAATGACACTCTTAACATCATGGCCAGTAAAACTGTCAGGCATAGAAAGTACTTAGTTGTACCTTTGCCCTATGACCCTGAAACATATTTTCAAAATTATTTATAACAACCAAGATCAATTCAACGACTCCGAAACATACTGCATATAAAATAACGTAGAACTTCCCATTCTTGAAATTTTATCGTTCATTCTCTCCGACAAAGAAATCAAATTCAAAATCTTTCAAAACATTGTTACAACTCCTACCGAAGACGTAATTCCTATAATAATACAACAATTCCACTGTGGTAAAAACAACCTCCATCGTGGTTTCCGAGAATTCATCCGCGTAGTTGATAACTGATCCCTGCCGGGATCGATGGTAAAATGACGACGTTTCGGCAGAGTCACATCTGCCCTTTTCAGGTCGGTTCGCATAATTTTCGTAGCCTTCTGCTTTCGCTTCTAGTCACTCGAATACTCGAGAGAATTATGCAAACCGACCTGAAGAGGGCAGATGTGACTCTGCCGAAAAGTCGTGATTTTACCATTGATCTGTGGATTTTACGATCGATCCCGGCAGGGAAACCACCTAAAACTATATATATATATATATATATATATATATATATATATATATATATATATATTCAATTAATTGAGAAGCAGCCAGTTCACTCGAGGGTGTTAAAAAGAAATACTCTTTATTACTTTTGAAAAGCTTTCAGAATATGTTTATTCCTTCGTCAGTTCAACTAAAATTACATAAAAAATGACAGTAAGAATTGGTTAAATTTTTTGAATATAAACTTGCGAAATGCGAGGTTCTTATATATGTATATATATATATATATATATAAGAAATAAATATGTATATATATTCTTAAGTAACATGTACATGTGACTATGCGTTTGCGTATACGTATAATATTAATATTGATACGAGAATTCATCCGACAGCTGGTGCAATCGGCCATCAACCAATTCATGGAAGGGACATTATTCCGATACTTCTGGGAATCCGAAACGTTTTGTCTCTTAACAGGCCGACCGCTGCCGTTACTGGGAATTCCCTTGAAGTTTCCAGAACACATGGTTGGTTAGCTGAATAACCGAAAAAACTGTACTATACTATCATTGAAAAATTATTGAGTTTAGTGTCAGTATATTACCTGAAGAATCTACTACAAAACTGTGAAATAAGTTTGTTGATTAATTATTCCATATATCGAAAAACCGATAAATAAACAAATTAACCTATATTCTGCCGGAAAGAAGACTGTTTTTTGGGTGTTTATAGTCCAGGACGTTTTTGTGTTGATCACCAGTGGTGGAGATAGTTAGAATTTTAGTTAAATAAAAATGGCAGAAGTAGAATGCATAAAGTGTAAAATAAAATCTACTCTAAACTTAGATCATTTACCATCTAGATATAGCCTGTCAAGCATAAAATCATGGCAACGCTAGAAAGAGAGGGCAATAGAGACAGTAAGAGGCTATTTCACTTAGTGGGTGGATGGTCGGTGGACGCAGCCAATGAACAACATGCTTTATTGGAAGCAGCTCCCAACCGAGTGAAATAGCCTCTTGCCCTCTCTATTGCCCTCTCTCTCCTTAGTCTTACCACGACATTTGTGCACTGTAGGCTATCTCTAGAAAGTAAATGCTCTAAGACTCTAAAGGACAGTAAAAATCCTGTGATTTCGTGTGACGCTTGTAGAAGATATTTTTGTGGAGAGTGTTCAACTCTGAATGCTTCGGAAATAAGATGTATGCAAATACAGAAAAGGACACTTATATTCAAGTGTCTCCAATGTAGAGAAGGAAAAATGTCAAAAAATGTCGATGAAATAATTCTTGAGCACATGAAGGCAATGTATGAAAAGCTTAACAATGAATTGCTAAAAAACTTTTCAGCTGAACTGAAGAACATACAAAAGGAACTGCACACTAAATTTGAAGTTCATAAAAAATTTATTGTGGATAAAATAACTTCTGAGGTACAATTATTAAGGTTGGATAATAGCTCTGAATATTCTAGAGGTCTACAAAATATACAGGAGGAAATGAGAAATAAATGTCTTACTCAAACGTTGTTCAGACAAAGAATAGAACTACTGATGTATTGGTTGTCAAGTCAATAGAGAGTCAAGATAGCAGCAAGACTAGAAGTGAGTTGAAGCAAATAATTGATCCGAAGGAACTAGCTATTGTGGTAGAAAATATTAAAGACACCAAGGGGGGTGCTGTTGTAATCAGCTGTGGTAACAAGAAAACGAAGGATAAAATTAAAGAAAAAGTTGAAAATGAGCTAAATAATTATAAAGTAGAGGAGGGATTATTAAAAAATCCTAAAATCGTAATTAGAGGAGTAGAAGAAGAGTATGTAAATTGCCCTGATCAACTCATTTTAGATTGTCTAAAAGAGCAAAATGAATTAAATTCGGAAGAATTTGTGGTCGTAAAAAAATATAAACAGGCTGAAAGGAGAAATTATGGGAATATAATACTGGTTGTAAAAAATGTTGAATTAAAAGAAAAAATTTGTAATGAGGGAAGATTAAATATAGGTTGGAGGAGATGTTTAGTTCAAGAATTTTTCTCAGTAATAAGGTGCTTCAAGTGTGGAAGATATGGTCATATCTTTTCCAAATGTGAAAATAGTGATACTTGTTTTAAATGTGCTGGTTCTCATAGGACAAGTGAATGCAAATCTCAGTTTTTTAAATGTATCAATTGTTTTGAAGCAAACAAAAAATTTAAGAAATCCCTAAATGAAGATCACCAGGTATAAAAATCAAAGTTGTGCGTGCTATAAGCGTATGGTTCATTTGGAGGCTAATAAAACAAAAACACAATAGCAACTACAAACTATTGAACAAATAAATAATAATAGTCAACAACTCATGCCTTCAAAGGATACTACTCGCTTACTACATTTAAATTTAAACAGTATTAGGGCTAAATATTTAATGACTGATGTATTATTAAGGGATCTGGATGTTGATATTTTTTGCACATGCGAGCATTTCTGTAAAGAAAATGATATTAGGCAGATATATTTTCAGGGTTTGATATTTTGTTTATGTTTATATAGATCACCAAGGGGAAATGTTGATGTATTTCTATCTAAAATGACAGAGCTTCTGGAAAATATTATGATGCATAGGAGATATGTCATCATCTGCGGAGACATTAATATAGACTTTTGAGTTAATAGTGAGAATAAATTACTCTTGGAACAGATCTGTGTGTCTTATGGTTTACACCCTAGAATAAATGAAATTACCAGACCAAATCCTAAAGGAGGGGGATCTCTTCTTGATAATGTATTCACTAACATTTCAGAAGATATTTCACAAATGAAAGTAATCCAGTCAGTGATATCAGATCATTTTAGCCAGCTAATTGAAATATTTAGCAATCATAAACAAATCCGACCAATAACCAACAAAAGACGATTTTTTACAGCTGAAAATATATCTATATTTTCTCAAAAATTGTATTTGGAACAATGGGATAAGGTTTATTTGGCAGAAGATGTAGAAACTAAATTTAAAATTTTTTATAACAATCTTTTTTATCACTTTGATATATCATTTCCATTATCGAATTGTAAAACTCTAAACAATAAGCAAAAGTCATGGGTATCACCTGAAATTAAACGATTAAAACAACAAGTTGATGATTGGTATAAACTTTATTTAAGTACCAAGTGTGAGAATATTCTTGAAAAATTTAGAAAAGAAAGAGCTGCTTATAAAAGATATCTATCTGATCACAAGAAAGTCCAAAATGATAACATAATTGCAAACTCCAAAAATAAATCGAAATCAATGTGGGGTATTTTTAATAAAATAACTAACAAGAATAGGAAAGGGGAGGATATAAACTTAAGGGTCAATAACGAGACAGTAAGGGATCCCAATTTAATAGTAGATTTGTTTAAGACACACTTTAACTTGAGTAATTCTGAATATAAGGGCTATATAAAGCAGGAGCTAGTTGTGAATTCTATTTTTTGGATACCGACAACAGATAATGAAATTTTTAATATTATTAATGACTTGCAACCAAAATTTTCTTATGGTGTTGATAATATTCCATCATTTATTATTAAAAAAGTAGCTAAGTATATATCTTTACCTTTGTCTAACATTATTAATGCATGTTTGAGTACTGGTTTCTTCCCAGATGAACTAAAAATTGCAAAAGTAATCCCAATACATAAGAAAGGAACAAAAGTAAATATAAATAACTACAGGCCAATTTCAATTCTGCCAAGTATTTCTAAGATATTTGAGAAGGCAATCTATAACAGAATAATTTCCTATTTGAACTCGAATACAATTCTATCAGATACCCAGTTTGGGTTTCAAAAGGGAAAATCAACAGATTTAGTTATATATGAAGCATTGACGTTTATATCAGAGAATTTGGATAACAAAAATATACCTGTAGGTTTATATTTTGATTTGACAAAGGCTTTTGATATGGTTAACCATAAGCTGTTCTTGGAAAAATTGGAAGACTATGGAATAAGAGGTGTGTGTCTGGAAATACTGAAATCATATCTTACAAATCGCTATCAAATGGTAAACCTAATTAATAATGGGTCATCATACTATTCAGAGAAAATCCTGATTCAGCAAGGGGTGCCACAAGGATCAATATTGGGTCCACTGCTTTTTCTATTATATGTAAATTCTCTTTCTTCATCGCTGTCTACTCAGTATAGTAGAGAATTTCAATTTGCTGATGACACATCAGTCATTGTGGTTCATACAGATATGAGAAAAGTGGGCCAATATTCCACTAGTATAGCTGGTAAAATGAAGCAGTGGGGTGATGAAAACTTATTACAATTAAACTACTCTAAAACGGGTCTCCTTAGTTTCACTGTGAATAGAACTTACCTTGAATCTCCTTATGTAAAACTGAACAATAAGTCAATACCTGAATTGTCGTCAATAAAGTTTCTCGGTCTACAAATTGATTCCAGGTTGTGCTGGAATGAACATGTTAATAAATTAGCCTCGAAACTAGCTTCTATCTGTGGTCTTTTGAGATACCTTAGGCAGCAAATGTCTTTAACTTCATTAAAAGTTTATTATTTTGCTCACATACAGAGTATAATTACATATGGTATTTCTGCTTGGGTTTCAAGTTCCACTGCAATTAAAATATTTACCTGGCAAAAAAAAATAATCCGGTGCATGCTGGGGTTGAAATATAATACTTCATGCCGGCTACATTTTAAAGAACAGGGATTATTAACAGTACCCTCACTGTATTTTCTGCAGCTGGTTTTATTGGTTAAAAAACAACCGCTTCTGTTTACTACTAATGCCGACGTTTACACAGGAGAGATGCATATGCAGACAAGACAAGCAGGGGACTCAGAATTCCAGGACAGCATTTTTTGAAAAGAGTACTCACTACAGAGCGATAAAAGCGTTTAGGTCACTACCAAATCAGATATCCAAAATTCCTAATATTAAAAAATTCAGAAGTTCTGTCATTGTATACTTAAAAGAGAAAAGTTATTATAATTTTGAAGAATGGGTAATTTAAGGTTGATTGTAAAAATGGAAATAAAAGTGAATGAGTGATATAATTTATACTTCAAGTCATAATGACTGGATTTGTTCTTTTGTTCCGATGGTGTTCTTTCTACTCTATTTGTCTTTCTTTTTTGTGTACGTACTGTAACTTTAGATAATATATCTGCTGTAATTTGACGTTGCTATATCTGTTATTGATTTATGGCAATAAAGAATATTATATTACATGACAGAAGTTTCCTGATGGTTCGTTGACTTACCAGACAATTAAATAGTTTCTGTGCATATAAATTGTGTTAAAGTAGTGGAAATAAATTAGAGTGAGTTGGACTGTGTTTTTAAATAAATCCAAGAACTGAACAGAACCCGAGTGTGAAAATAAAAACATTACAGTGGTGACAGGTGTGGGTGTATTTGTGGAACATTTGAAGTGAAAAATAGATAGACTGATAATGTTTAAAAACGTGAATTTGGATCAGTTGAAAGTGACGGACTTAAAAAACGAACTTGAGGAAAGGGATTTAGAAATTAGTGAGAAGAAAAGTGAATTAGTACACTGGCTACGAGATGCTCTAATAAATTAAGGTAACGATCCCGATACTTATTTGTTTGAAGTTTCTGGTAATGGGGACAGGAGTATGCTATTAAAGAAAATAGAAGATAAATTACAAGAAAATTCAAAGACTCTAGAAGAGAAATTGCTAGAAAATTCTAAAAACTTGAAGGAGACGCTAGCAGAAAATTCTAAAACCTTGCAAGACAAGTTACTAGAAAATTCTAAAACACTAGAAGACAAATTACTGGAAAATTCTAAATCCTTAGAAGAAAATTTGAAAAGCAGAACTGCTTGAAGAGAGAATAGTTGAAAATGAAGCTCGGATGGAAAAGCTAAAGCAGACAATAGTCGAAAATAAAACGCGGATAGAAGAGCTAAAACAGATAATGGAGGGTGAGATCAGCAAAATAAAAGAACAGGTAGTCATAATGCAAAAGAGAGAAACACAACCAAAAACCATAAGCAGAAACAGTCTAGAAGTAGTGGACTCCAAAATTGGCCTCGAGGGCACACGACACAAAATGAAACCTCCCTAATTTGATGGAATATCGTCATGAGCTAATTATAGGCGCCAATTAGAGGCTGCAGCAAAGTTAAACGGATGGTCGGCAGAGGAGAAGGCAATCGCACTAACACTCGTCTTAAGAGGGGATGCTACAGATATTTTGCAAACCTTGAATGCCTCTGAACAAGAAAACTGCGAACAACTGGTCAAACATTCAGAACTGAAGTATGGACAAACCCATTTGGAGCATGTTTATCATTCCCAATTGAAAAATCGCCACCAGAAATCGAATCAATCCTACAAGAGTTTGAAGCTGATATTGCCCGTCTGGTTCGCCTTGCCTATCCAGTTACACCGGAAAATGTGATAGCACTAACAGTGCAAGCGTTTTTGGATGGACTTCGGGATCACGAAGCCAGACAATCATTGACCGACTCAATTCGTAGATGCACTGGCTCGAGCTCTGGAATTCGAGGCTGCGAAAAAATACCTGCAGAGGTCAAGCCAGAGACCGAATCGTTGACGGAGAATCCGAAGATGGCGGAAACGATGAAGCCTCTGTAAGAAAGGTAATAGAAGAAGTCCTTACCGAAAAAAGTCTAGTGAGATGTCGGAAGTGTCGTAAGGTAGGAGATGTCCAGAGTCGTTGCAAGGAGAGGAACGGAGTACAGACTTCCTCGTCGGGGAAACTAAAGAAGGTCAATACAAAGGGACCATCGTCGACCTATACCCAACAAGTCCCAACTATCAACGCATATGTCGCTTCGCTACGCAACCACGTTAACAGTGTCTTTGCAGATGGCCTTATTAATAAGAAACAATCTGCAATGCTGCTGGATACAGGTGCGACAAAACAGTTTTTAATCCAAACATCGTTTTAGAGGCAAATATGAAACCAACAAAGTGGCAACTGCGAACAGCGACAGGAGAATTAGCTAAGGTCCATGGTGAAATAGAGGTTGAAATGGTCTTGGGAAATACAGCATTTCAACATCGGACATTAGTGGCGGACATCTTAGACCAAGTCATCATTTATGTATTCAGTTTTTTTTAAAGCCTCAATGTGTTCGTTCGTTAAACTATAATTGAAATTGACTTGAATTACGTTATTCATGAAATATTTTGCGTTTAGTTGGCTCAAAAGCTTCATTGAAAAAATACATTGCCCGATGTACTCTCAAGTTCTCCAGTACTTCTACTTACCACTTAATTATCTTTTTGGAGAGTTTCATCATTAATGTGGTGCAAAGTGGGAGATGTGTAACTGTGGTCCAAACAGTATTTGGAAGATGTAGTATTAGATCTTTACTGTATGTTCTGTGGTATTAGAGCTTCCCTGTTTGTTAAGTTCTGATCTGGTACTAAGGGTCTTAGAAATAGCCCCACTAGTAGCTGCAATGAGTGAAGTGTACAATTTTTGTCTTAATTTGGCCTATTATATCATCTTGTCTTCAAGAGTTGTGATTTCAGCTTTTGGTCACGACTTTCGTTCTATACGCAATATTCGTATCTATAGTTATATATAGCTATATACATTGGGTATCACTAGATACTATTGACTGAAAGTAGATCTGAATTTCTAAATGACACGAGGACACCGATTACAGCATACTTGAAGAATAATTCTAAATCAATCCGCACGAATTAATAAATTTATATTTACAAAAGAACCAACTTCATATTATTCCAAATGAAAGAGTTTAAACGTCTTGGAAATATAATTAGTTATGGTGGTATCTATTTTAATATTTACGGACATTTGCCTTTATTTTTCCGATTTGTTGAAAAATAGCATGTTTTACGTTATAGAAAAATGTATTATATTTCCTTTAACTTGTTTCATTTTGTTTTCAACTATTTTCCACCTTTTTAGGGTTTCGTACATTCAAAATACACAAACCCTTATGAGACTTATAACTTATTATTTAATACTAAAGACAAAGAAAATATGTATATCAGGTCAGGAGTTTATAAGCTTATATGTTCGGACTGTAATAGCTTCTATGTTGGAATGATTACAATAAGTTTTTCTGCCCGATACTCTAAACATTACCATTCTCATAGATTACAAAGAACAGATTCAACCTTTTCTAATCATGTAATGCACATAGGACACACTTTCCCTTCACTTGAAAACATGGTGATTTTAAATTATAACAGAAATTATTATCAAACATCTTAGAAAAATTCCAAATTTTGAAATCTCACAAAAAATTCTCCGTTTTATTACTTAACGACCAGATTAGTCTTCAAAATAGCTACCTGTTTGAATTACTGATTTAGAATTAGTTTTTTCCGTCCATTATTAGATAATTTAAACTTTGTATTAATATTTCTTTTTGTATTCAAATTTTTATTTCTTAATGTTGTTTTACTTTGTTTGGTTCATACCTTTAGTTAGTTAAGTTCTTATTAATGTTTAAAATAGTTTAGTTGGTTAGTTTTTCAATTTTTCCATTGATGTGTATACGTTAGAAAATGACGTGTGAGCGTCGAAACTAGTCAACGTATCGTAAATATATCCAGTGATAGAAAACAAAGAAATTAGTTCTGTACCTTAGAAGCAAACTATGTTGTCACAAAACATAGTTTTGAGAAAAACTATTTCAAAGATATTTATTAAAGAGAATTCAAAGTTACTCATAAGAGTAGCTTATGTGGTTACCTAATAAATTCTGGAAGATATTTTTTCCATAAATAAGTTATTATTTTTTAAGTGACTTATCATAGTTTGCTTATGTTAAGTCCCTTATTGGGTTAGAATAAATAAAGTCCAAAGAAAGGTATTTATTATTCTTAAAAAATAAAACATTTAACCTATGTGTCTTTTGCACAAAACTGGTTAAGCACAACAAACTATGTATATCCTTTTTAAAAGCTTATAGCATCTATGTCAATCGACATCTATGTCTGGTCCATCACAGGCCTAAAATCAATGGAACTATTAGGACATCTCGGATTTTCGAGAGAATTAGCACACAACGCAAAAGGAATGACACCTCGAAGAGAGTATTCAATATCTCTGACAGGTGAAGTAACCTGAAAATTTTATCGTGACATCCTGTCCTACGAGTTAAGGGAGAACAGCAATTACACGGAATGGTTCCAGATTCGGAACCTCTGTGTGCTAATTCTCTCGAAAATCATAGATGTCGGTCTTACATCTCGCTCGCTCCTCCAAATTTAACGAAATGTATCAAATACATAAAGAAGTGTTCGAGAGGACATTCAATTGTGGGAAGCGCAACTGATGAAGGTTCCCTAACCAGAAGCAATATATATATATATATATATATATATATATATATATATATATATATATATATATATATATCATATATTGTTTTGCGTACAAAAGGAATGACACCTCGAAGAGAGTATATACTTAATACTGATATACTGGTATCGCCCATAAGAGGAAGGGTCATCGACTAAGAGAGACAGCAGATTATACCGTTTTACTTGCAAATCTGTTGACAGAATGTAATTGTGATGGGAACCCACCAACCACAGATCAAACAGAGAGAAAACATAAATTCACGCATTTTCGTACATGCCTATAAGGCACAAAGTACAGTAAAACGATATAGACATATATATGTCTGTATATATTTGCGCCTTTCTCTAGATTCAGCTTACAGTATATTAGTATTAGGTAAGTATATGCATTTCAACAGTTTTTGTAAATCCTCAAATTTTTTGGTTGAAATTTTTTTCAAAGTGTTTCTAATTTGTGGCAAAGATTCAGGTACATTCTGAAATAAAAAGAAATTAAATAAAATATTTATTTTCGGTTTTTAGCTAACGGTTTTCCGGGTGTCATGACGTGCAAAATCATCCTTGAATTTGGTTTTAAAAATAAAATTCCTGGTGCATCTCGCCTTAGTTGAAAGTGTACAACTTGTGAAATAAGAAAATTTTCCCCCGAATCAGTTTTCTTGCGTATGATAAAAGGTGCATGACTTCCTTCACATAAGCTTTTAAAATCCATAACTGTCACATGAAAAGATTTTTTTACACCAACTAATGTAACAAGCTGGTGCCAATCCCATGGCGTAATTATTTTCTTAGGAATGTTTTTTCGTTCCCTTTCAATTAAAGAATGGTCGCCATCAGCCTCCATGTGGGTGTGGCCTTTAGCTAAAAATTTATGGTTAATAACATTAAGGTTTCTATTCGTTTCAAGAAGAAAAAAATACCACACAATCATCTGTGTGTTTCTGTTTTGTGATGTTCAATTATCTGACCATATGCTTAATTCAATTACGTTCTCAGAAATTTCATAATCTTCAGACTATTTTCACACACAGGATGCCAGTTCATTCTCTCCTCGTCCAGAAATCTGTTCACCCCACATCATGAATTGAATCATGTATCACTAAATTGTACGTCCAAACCTTTAGGCTATAGAAGCTTTGTGAGTTGTGAAGTTCCGGGGCTGGTAAACACTTTTGTAAATCATTTTCATTTTATATATATTTCCTGCATCTTGCAAATGTCTTCATACTCTTTCTGTATTGAGGATCTAAGATCCTGCCTCTTGTAATTTTAATGAAAATATATCGCAAGTGTCATTATCTGAGTTTTTAACCGACTTCAAAAAGAAGGAGGTTCTCAATTCGTCTGTATCTATTTATTTTTTATATGTTTGTTCACCGATTACTCGGAAACGGCTCAAGGAATTTCGACCATTTTACATACATAATATTTTTACCTAATCTCATATACACTATGCCTTGGTGGAGGCGCCAGATTATTAAAATTTCAAAAATCTTTATTCGGAACGTGAGACAAGTTGAAAAGAAATTGGATTAGTTTCGCGATATCTCAAAGTGGTCAGAAATTTTTTTTCAATAACATAGCTTGTATATTTTCTTATAGAATGGGGAAAAACTTTTTACCTATTTTCTTATTATATTCTATGCCTTGGTGGAGTCGCCGGAATTATAAGCTTTGATGGAATTGCGGGTATTAACTGTTCGGTACTTGGGGTAAATTGTAAATAAGATGAATTAATCAAAATAAATGTCAGTTAATATGTATATACTGTGTGTATTCATAAATCAAACGATTTCTTTTTTTATTAATAATTTTAAGAGAAAAAAGTTATTCTTCACAAACAGATTTTTTACATGGTCTAAAACGTGTACAGTAATCATTCCATATCAATTTTTTATTAACTGTACACAAGTCATCAAAGAGGACTTTTGATTACAAATTAAAGAATCTTCATTTCTGTTAAGATGTAAAATTGTTATCAAATAGAAGTAATCTAATACTATAAAACGAGCAAAGTAAGTTTGTATACATATATTATGTATATATGTAGTTTTGGAAAAACGGCTCTAACGATTTCGATGAAATTTTCCCATTTAGAAGTTTCAATGGATAGAAATCGATTGGTGAGTCTCATCTTAGGCGAATTTAGGATGGGTCAAATCTTGAGTTCGCATGTTAATTTGACGCATATAAATATAAATTGGTGGTGTTAAATTATAATTATATAGGGTAGTTTTTAATACTGTAATGTTTTTATTTTCACACTCGGGTTCAGATCAGTTCTTGAATTTATTTAAAAACACAGTCCAACTCACTCTAATTTATTTCCACTATTTTAACACAATTTATATTCACAGAAACTACTATTTACATTTTATCTTAACTGTACAATACGACCGTCGAAAACTGAATGACTCCTATCGCCAGCTGTTCATATTTATATATTTCTCTCCGAACTGTCTAGTAAGTCCACGAACCATCGGGAAACTCTTTCGTGTTCTGGAAGCTTTAAGGGAATTCCCAGTAACGGCAGCGGTCGGCTGTTAAGAGAGAAAATATTTCGGATTCCCAGAAGTCTCGGAATAATGGCCCTTCCACGAATTGGTTGATGGCCGATTGCACCAGCTGTCGGATGAATTCGTCCCGGAATGTCCCAGAATCCTTCCTGGTGTGACGATATTTGCAGAACTCTCCATTTCGACAACGGGAAGTTTGGTGGAAGTAAAAGTCAACGGTCTTCGAATCTGGGCTGCGAGTATTGAGACACCATACCAGGATATCGATGGCACTGAATCGAAAGATTGTTTCCATCATACTTCTCACCACCCTCCAATTTAGTCCATCCAACCCGCAGGCAATCTTTGGGACCGCCAATTTCATCAGATTCTTCTCCATCATCACATTCCTCAATTTACCAGAGTCTTCCAAAGATATATGTTGGCTTGTCCTGCGAGAATGTTTTCGTTACCAAATAAAAGATGTCTCTGATAACCACTGGTTGTTTATCTTCGAGATGAAGGACCTTCCCTACCGCTGGATCTTGCTCCCGTAGCTTCTGGAACTGGCCGTACTTTTTGGCAAACACCTTGGCTATTCCTCTGGACATCCGGAGATCTCGAGCCACACAATGAGCCAGGGCATATTCTATGGGCACCTCAAACAGGTCTCGGGGTTCCTCTGTGGTCACGTCGTACTGCACTTTCTGCCCATTAGAGTACAGTGCCATACACTATTCGAAGGTCATCTCATCGGGTGGTTGGATGCTACGGACTTGGGCTTGGTCAACTTCGCCGTCATGACTTTCGGCATAAGGGGCTCACCTGTTGAAATGTACCACCTTTGATTTTCCCCGAGGTAGCTTCTTTATTCTGTACACAACATCATTGATTTTCTTCACAATTTGGTACGGCCTCTCCCAAGATCTCTGTAGCTTGAGCGAATATCCACGACGACGTTGCGGGTTATACAAGATCATCAACTTGGAATTCTCCGCCCTCGGCTTTAATGTCGTAGGCTTCCTTCATTCGGGCACTGGCATTCTCGATGTTTAACCGAACTCGTTCATGGATGTCGTTCATCTTTTGACGTAGCTAGCTGACATAGTCTTCACTTGCGGTCTCTTCTCCTGGGGGACATCCAAACTTCAAATCGCATGGTAGTCTTAATTCTCGTCCCATGATAGTACTGGCCGGGGTCTGACCCGTGGACTCGTGCACAGACGAACGATATGCCATTAGAAACAAGTGCAGATAGTGGTCTCAGTCTCTTTGGTGGTCAGAGACTACCTTTGACAAATGGCGGTTAATAGTTCTATTCATCCGTTCTACCATTCCATCGGACTGCGGGTGTAATGCTGTCGTGCGTGTTTTATTGATCTTCAAGAGCTGGTAGACGTCTTGGAAAAGGGCAAACTCGAAATTTCTACCTTGGTCTGAGTGCAACTCCAAGGGAACACCAAAACGACTGATCCATTCCTTAACAAGGACATCAGCAACGGTCAAGGCTTCCTGATTCGGCAAGGCATACGCTTCGGCCCACTTACTAAAATACTCCATCACCATCACAATGTATTTATTTCCAGAGTTGGATTCAGGAAATGGACCGGCCAGATCAATGGCTACTCTTTCGAATGGACTGCCCACGTTTTATTGCTTCATAGGAGCTTTTGGTCGCTTCTGAGGCCCATTACTTGCTGCACAAACCGTACATTTCCGGCACCACTCCTTAACATCTACCATCATGTAGTTCTCGTAAAACCTCTGGTCTCCTATTTCTGGGAACTGCAATCTGTTTGCTGTCGTTTCCCTCCTTTGGAGTTGACAGGACGCGCTTGAGAAGTCCATTTTCCAGGATGAGGGAGTTCCACTGAGCGCAGTACGACTTTAGGGTTGGTGAGTATCGGGAAATCTCTTGCCACATAGGTTGGTGGTCTTCTTCCTTCCACCGGATACTTTCTTTTAGTTTTGGATCTAATTTTTGGTCTTTCTGGATCTCCTTAGGTTGCCAATGGTTATCGACAGCGGTAGTTCTACAGAGAACAGCCCCTTTTTCTTCAGCTCGCTGACAATGTTTACAATCATCAGGGCATGGTCTCCTCGATAAGGCATCAACATTCTTATGACTTGTTCCTGCGCGATGTTCAGTCTCGAAATCGAATTCTTGCAACCGCTCAATCCACCTGGCCACTTGTCCTTCGGGGTTTTTAAATTGCAAGAGCCACATCAGTGCTGCATGATCAGTCCTCAGGAGGAAATTTTTACCATAGAGGTACTTATAGAAATGTTCTACCCCCTTTACCACAGCCAAAACTTCCCTACGAGTAACGCAGTAATTCCGTTCAGGCTTGCTCAAGGTTTTGCTGAAATAGCCGATGACTTTCTCCTGACCGTATTGGATCTGCGAAAGCACCGCACCAATTCCGACATTGCTTGCGTCGGTATCCAAAACGAAGTTCCCGTCTGGCAAAGGATAACTTAAGACGGGGGCACTCGTCAATGCTCTTTTCAATGTCTCGAATGATCGCTGACATTCCTCGTTCCACTGATACTGCACCTTCCCCTCTGTGAGTCTATTAAGTGGCTTGGTAATGTTGGGAAATCCGGCTACGTACCTACGATAGTACGTCCATAACCCCAGGAAACTTCTTAACTGGTGGATATCTTTAGGTATCGGCCCTTCCTGGACAGCTTTGATTTTCTGTTTGTCCACAGCTACTCCCTGTGCGGAAACTTCATGTCCAAGATATTGCACCTCTTCTTGGAACAACTGACACTTCTTCGGGCTTAACTTTAGTCCAGAACTTCTAAGTCGCCGAAATACCTCCTCCAGGTTCCTCACGTGGTCTTCAAACGATTTTCCAAGCATGATAATGTTGTCAAGATACACCAGGCACGTTTTCCATGAAAGCCCTTTTAACACTGTTTCCATCAATCTTCCAAACGTTGCTGGAGCATTACATAATCCAAACGGCATCTCCATGAACTGGTATAGTCCTGAGCCAATGGTAAAAGCAGTCTTTTCGCGGTCTTCTTTGGCAAGTTCCACCTGCCAATAGGGTAGAAAACATCTTCGATCCAGCCAACGTATCTATGGTATAGTCTATTCTTGGAAGGGGATAGCTGTCTTTCTTCGTTGCGTGATTTAGTTGCCGATAGTCCACGCAAAATCGAGTGGGACCGTCTTTCTTTTTAACCAAGACAACTGGAGAAGCTATTGGATGGTTCAATTACACCTTCTTCCTTCATTTCGCGGACTACCCTGTCGGCTTCTTCTCTTTTAGCTAGCGGTAGTGTCCTCGCCGACTGTCGAATAGGCTGAGCGTCCCCGGTATTAATTTTATGTTTCACCAGGTCAGTCCTTCCTCTTCTTCCGTTTCCTACATCGAAGATATCCTGGTAATTTCTGACAATGTCCCTCAATTTTGCTTTCTAGTTTGGTTTCAAATTCTTGGATGAATCGGTGATGAGTCTTTCCAGTTCCTCAGATGGCTTACCTGGTGGTATTTCTGCATGCTTTGTGCTTCTGATTGCAGAGGAAACTGTTGAACAACGGCCCAAAGTTGTTCCTTTCTTTAGCACAACCGAGTAATGATTCAGGTTCATTACTCTTACTGGCACAATCTACTTGACCCGAAACAGAGCCTTCCCCAATGCGACTCCTCTGCCTACATTTCCGTCGTTAAGTTCGGGATCAAACATCATTACTGTTTCAGCTTTAAATTTCCCATCTAAGCAAGCATCTATAATGATTTCAGCTCTTTCCGGAACATTGACATCCTCTGCTAAGATGGCTCGCAGCATTATGTCATCCCTCCCATGAAGCACCACTTCTTCGTCATTCACTCGCAGAATTCAATTTTTGAAGTTTAACTGGAATCCCTTGGAGCTCATGACATCCATTTCCATGATTACTTCGTCTTCGATGTCTGCTACTAATGCCCGATGTAGGAAGGTTGTGTTTTTCAAGGTCATTTCAACCTCTATTTCACCATAGACTTTCGCTGCCTCTCCTGTCGCTGTTCGCAGTTGCCATTTTGTTGGTTTTATCATTGTTTGTTCTAAAACGATGTTGGGCCTTATAACTGTTTTTGTCGCACCTGTATCCAGCAGCATTATACATTGTTTATTATTAATAAAGCCATCTACAAAGACACTGTTAATGTGGTTGCGTAGCGAAGCGACATAGACGTGGATAGTTGAGGCTTGTTGGCTACAGGTCGACGATGGCCCCTTCACATCCACCTTCTTTAGTTTTCCGACGAGGAAGTCGGGCATCCGTTGCTTTCCTTGCAACGACTCCGAATGTGTCCTACCTTACCACACTTCCAACATCTCAGTTGTCTTTTTTCGGTAAGGACTTCCTCTACTATCTTCCTTACAGAGGCTTTATCAGTTCCGCCGTCTTCTGACTCTCCGTCCACGATTCGGACTCTGGCTTGACTTCTGCAGGTATTTTTCGCAGCCTCGAATTCTAGCGCTCGAGCAAGTGCATCCACTTATTGAGTCGGTCGGGCAGGTGTTAAAGCTTGTCTGACTTCGTTGTCCCGCAGTCCATCCAAAAACGCTTGTACTGCTAACCTTTCTATCACATTTTCCGGTGTGGCTGGATAAGCAAGGCGAACCAGACGGGCAATATCAGCTTCAAACTCTTGTAGGGATTCATTTGATTTCTGGTGGCGATTTTTCAATTGGGAGTGGTAAATGTGCTCCAAATGTGTCTGGCCATACCTCAACTGTAAATGTTTTACCAGTTGATCGTAGTCTTCTTGCACAGAGGTATTCAATGTTTGCAAAATATCTTTAGCGTCCCCTCTTAAGGTGAGTGTTAGTGCTATTGCTTCTGCCGACCATACGTTTGACTTTGCCGCAGCCTCGAATTGGCACCTATAGTTAGTCCATGACGATTTTCCATCAAATTGGGGAGATTTCATTTTGTGTCGTGTGCCCTCGAGGCCAATTTTCGAGTCCACTACTTCTAGACTGTTTCTGCTTACGGTTTTTGATTGTGTTTCTCCCTTTTGCATTATGACTACCTGTTCTTTTATTTTACTGATCTCACCCTCCATTATCTGTTTTAGCTCTTCTATCCGCGTTTCATTTTCGACTATTGTCTGCTTTAGCTCTTCCATCCGAGTTTCATTTTCAACTATTCTCTCTTCGAGCAGTTCTGAATTTTTCTGTACCATGCTTTTCAAATTTTCTTCTAAGGATTTAGAATTTTCCACTAATTTGTCTTCTAGTGTTTTAGAATTTTCTAGTAACTTGTCTTCCAAGGTTTTAGAATTTTCTATTAGTTTGTCTTCTAGGTCTTTAGAATTCTCTAGTAATTTGTTCTCTAGCGTCTTAGCATTTTCTACTAATTGATCTTCTAACGACTCTTTCAAGTTTTTAGAATTTTCTAGCAATTTATTCTTGTAAGGTTTCTTTTAAACTTTCCTCCATTTGTTTCAATAGCATACTCAGGTCACAGTATTAGAAACAAATAAGTGTCTGGATTGTTACCTTCTTTTATTAGAGCATCTCGTAGCCGTTGACTAATTCACTTTTCTTCCCACTAATTTCTAAATCCCTTTCCTCAAGTTCTTTTTTTAAGTTCGTCACTTTCAATTGGTTCATATTCACTGTTTTAAACATTGTCAGTCTATCTATTTTTCACTTCAAAAGTTCCACAAATACACCCACAACTTTCACCACTGTAATGTTTTTATTTTCACACTCGGGTTCTGTTCAGTTCTTGGATTTATTTAAAAACACAGTCCAACTCACTCTAATTTATTTCCACTACTTTAACAAAAATTTATATTCACAGAAACTACTATTTACATTTTATCTTAACTGTACAATACGACCGTCGAAAACTGAATGCCTCTTATAGCCAGCTGTTCATATTTATATATTTCTCTCCGAACTGTCTAGTAATCCACGAACCATCGGGAAACTCTTTCATGTTCTGGAAGCTTTAAGGGAATTCCCACTAACGGCAGCGGTCGGCTGTTAAGAGAGAAAACAGTTCGGATTCCCAGAAGTCTCGGAATAATGGCCCTTCCACGAATTTGTTGATGGCCGATTGCACCAGCTATCGGATGAATTCTTGTAACAATACGTTAGATGGTCCATAAGATTTGCTATGCAGGATGGTTAAAATACAGCGTCGGGAGTTATAGTATACAGAATTGTTAGAAAAAAGGAAGAAAAAATAATTATAACTCATAGCTGTTGGACATTAATGATAGCGGAGTACAAATATTGTTATGAATGATGGTTAAAAAAATGCTAATAGAATTTTACACATGTAGGGTAACTCATTAGGAATTTCATCTACAGGATGGTTGCAATATAGGATGTACTGGGTAGTTAAAACATACTGAGGTGTGAAATTAAAGTTATACAGTGTGATTTAAAATGTATTTGCACAAAAATATTATATTTGACAGCCTATAAAAAGTTTCATGTATACGGTGGACAGGAATTATAGTTATACAATTTAAAAAACTGTTATATTATAAATATATCATAGGGTAGCAGGCAGCGACGTGCATTGCATATATATAATGGTTCAAATATAGGGCGAAGTAGAATTATAGTTACAGAGGGTGATTAAAAGATTTTAGAAACAAAAGTGTTTGTAGAATGGCCCAAAAGCAGTCGCATATACAGGATGGTTAGAATATGGAATCGAGTGGAACAGTAGTTATACAGAGTGATTAAAAAATGTTAAACAAAAATGTTTTAATGGGTTTCCAACAAGCAGTTGCATATATAGGGTGCTGGAAATATAGGGGGGAATAGAATTGTAGTAACACCACGTATTAAAAAAAAATAAGAAAATAGTATTTTATTAGAGTAGTGGGTGGGGCACTTGAGGACAAAAAACACGTGGTCTCAAAATGCGGGGGCACTTGAGGACACCTAACGGCAAGAGCGCTAACCTAACGGAACTTCCGGGAGAAGGCGTCAGGACACCTAACGGCAAGGGAGCTAACCTAACGGGACTTCCGGGAGGAGGCGTCAGGACTTCTGTCGGGCGTCGGGACGCGTCGGCTGGGAACGGGAGCGGTCGTAGGTCGGGGGTACGCGGGGTCGCGGTGGCATGCGGTGTATAGGGAATGCGGTGGCATGCGGTGCGTGACGTCATTCGGGAAACGGACTGGCTCGTGTCGGGTGCTTGTCGCAGGTTGTATCACAGCCGGGTGCATTGGCCGTGGCAGATACAGTAGCAAAACACATCTTAAGAACATATGGGATGAACGAAACGTATTTTGAACAACGAAATAAATTATCATATGCGCGAGAGCGGCAACTCGTTCGAGTCTCTGCTTTCGTCGGATAAACCAGGGCCACGAGGGCGCCTAGTCCGGGCGTTAGATCTCTTAATATAGATAATTCGGCAATTTTAAGCAAAAAAATGTACCGAAAATGCATCATGAATAATTAATAGGTTCCCAAATATTTGGTAATTAGCATTTCATTACAAATAATAAAATAATTCAGATTCAATGAAGGCAATAATAAAAGATAAGCGAAACCGCAACAGCATGTTGGTGAACTGATAAACATGCGAAACTCGAGCACTGGTTGAAAGAGCAGTGGCTGATTGATTGTAAACAAGGAAATCGTTAATTATAAAAGTAGATGCGGTTTTCATTGAAGAGATAATAGTACTTAATAATGTAAAAAATAAATTCGTAAATGGTGTGTGAAGGAGTGTTGTTGTAGAAGGCTCCCGATGTGATGTTGCTATCGAGATGAATCGTTGGATTTTGTATCGAGTGCAGGGTAATTCGAAAAGAATACCGTTGGAGAAATGATTGGAACCACTACAAAAGCTAGAAACAGACCGTAAAAACGACTAGAAACTTAGAAACTACTGATTGAAACCGTACAAAAGCTAGAAACGTCCCGTAGAAACGACTAGAACCTTAGAAACGGCTGGTTGGAGCCATTACAAAAGCTAGAAATGTCCCGTAGAAACGATTGGGATAGTAGAAATGGCTGGTTGGAGCCGCTGCAAAAACTAGAAACGTCTCGTAAAAACAACTGGGATAGTAGAAATGGCTGGTTGGAGCCGCTGCAAAAACTAGAAACGTCTCGTAAAAACAACTGGGACAGTAAAAACGGCTGGTAGAATAGTTGAGGGCTACTACAAAAGCTAGAAACGAACCATAGAAACGGCTTGGCCCGTCGAATGGCTGAAGGCCCGTAGAAACAACTTAGTCTGTAGAAACGCCTGAAAACGTAGAAACGACTAGAACGATCCATAGAAACGCAAGGAAATAAACATAAATACCTTGATGTTGATATATCATATGCTGCTCTGAAATAAAATTGTAAATACAAGACACTGTTTTACTGTACCAAAAGTACTTCTGATTAGAACATTATTATCTTTCTCTCTCTCTCTAGCTTCATTTATTAAAGAAAGAGATCGGAAATCTGATAAGAACGCCCTGTAAACAGGGCCTTCCGGTCTTGACGTCATAAGCTGCACTCTCATTGGCTGACCACCTGCTAACCATCAGTTTGTTTATCTTATATGCTTATAAAGAACAGATATGTCCTGATTTCAAAGTTTCCAAAGCAGGATTCCGTTTCATATTTGAGGAGTGTCTTTATGCCACTAGAAATACTAGAAATGGTTGGAGCCGCTACCGAGGGTAGAAATGTTTGAAACCGTTACAAAGGCTAGGGCTATAGAAACGACAGGAACCGTAGAAATGACTGGTGAGGATAAACAAAGTCACTACAAATGCTAGAAACTGTTGCTACAAATGGTTTGAAACAAAACCGTTGGAAAAAGTAGAGACCAGGAATGTTGGAAATGGGATAGTGGGAATAAATATATAACTTTTTGTAAGCCAGAGGTAGGAACAAACAAATCTTTTCTAAGTCAGGTACTCAATTTTTCAGTGGTACATAAAAACTTTTTTCTACGTGCACAAAAATTTAGACATCAAAAAGAAAACATCAATCGTTTGCTACAACAAACAAATGTTTCTATCACATATAACTTTTTCTAAGGTCAGTACAAACAAATGTTTTCTAAGTACACAAAATGTATGTTTCTCCCAACGAATTGTGGATATGAGAGTAAAATGAACAAAGTATTTGAAAAATTTCACAGGTGTTTCACCTATATGTCTCTAACAGGACCTTATAAATGCTAGAAAACTGATAGTAGAAACGTTATAACAGAAGCAAGAATGATGGAAATGATTGGTACAGGAACGCTACAAATGTTAGAAATGGGACCCCTGCAAATACTAGAAATGACAGGTACAGGGACGTTACAAATGATAGAAAAGATATGAATGGTAAGAACAATCCCAGCGCAAATAAATGCGATAGACTGCTGTATTTAATTAGTATCCGCAATAAGGATGATGACGTAAGATGTATATGAAGCAACAAGATGTCCAACTGCCTATCGAAAATTTCGACTTTGTTGAAGAATCGTTGTCATCACCAAGTCGACACGGACAATTGTTACCAAATTCTTAAAATAATATTGATTGTTGTACTGTTTTTTATCGATTTAAGTGCTTCAACAGCGTCTTAATATTATAATATTATTAGTATTCGCTTTTATAACGAACCAAAGCAGATAAAAGGAACTTGTGTGTGTGTTTTCAGAGATCTAAGGAAATATGGCAATGTTGCTCCATCACTTTAATCATATAACTAAAATGACGCTTTCAGAGATCTAGGGAAATCTGGCAATCATGGACCCTCTTAGAGGGCTTTCCGGTCATGACGTCACAACTAATTTCCAGAGGTACGTTGTAGCAAACAACCTCAAAACGGAGATAACAAAACCATCGTCTCATCAAAAGTTTCTCTTAAAAAAATGCAACTCAACAAACAAGGTAATTTAACGCGCATATGAAACGTAGGAACAATTTGCTTCATTTATGAATTACTAATAAATTAAAAATATTCTTGACTGCTAATTTCATTTAAATAATAAACATAAATAAGGTCACTTGACAAAGTTATTATAGAACAAAGACGAAGCTCATACTTACAGCCCTGCCAGACCCCTAGAAGGCTTTCGTGCACGATTATGGCTTGCTAGCTTTCGACATGTTGAAAGACAAAGCAACGAACCACCACACGCAGCCGAAACTGAGAATTTGTCACTGGAGAACGCTACTAGACCCAGTCACAACCAAAACAATCCCGGTAGCAAAAAAAGACAAGTTCAATTCATCATTCCACATGCTTTTAACCCTGCTTTGATATATACAATGAAGATAAAACAGCCAAAGCATTCAAAAGTTTGTAAACGGAGCCACAACAAAATTCGTAGCATCAAATTAATATGTTTTCAGATAATTATATGCGTATTAAATAATCTAGTGCAAGACTTAATGGTTGAGATTATTTCATTATTTATCATAGCTGAATATTTAGTTCAAAAGGCAGCCATTCAACATTGCACACAGACAACACACCACCGAAAAAAGAAAATTATTTAAAAGAAATGTTGTAAAATACTGAGTAGAAATTCTTGTTAAATTGAAATTAATCCTACAAATATTCTAAAGATATACCATGTTTGTGCTTTATTTGATATCTGCATCACTATCAATTATTGCGGTTTTTTAACCTTGGTGAAGATGTTAGTGAAGGTTATAATTTGTCAAAACAGAAGGATCCATTAGAAATGAATTTATTCGTATCTTAGAGTATCAATCAATCATTTGAAATACTGTAAGGGTGTTTGATGTAACAATATTGTTCTTCCAATAACACTTTGCTCTGAATTAAATTACTGTTGGTGGAAAGAGTTGTCAATCTAAACTGTGAAATAAAAGTCACATGGTTTAAATATTTTTTGTTTTGAATCATGTAGATACAGAATTGAACATGGAGGGTCTGTCACATTCAACAGGCCAGATAATTTTGGTCAAGAATAGGTGGACTTCATTGTCAACAAACAAAAGCCCTTAAACCATGTGTTGGCATGTCATCCTTCAATATCAATGTGAATAACACGAATTTATTTGTAAGATGTACGAGTGTGAGATAATAGAAAACATATTCCTATGCACGAGTGTATACATAATGAATAACATTTAAGAAAACGTAACCAACCTATTAAATTACACACATACAAATTTAAAACTAGCAACTCACAGGGTTACAATTGTGAACACACTAGAAGCAATATAAGACAAAAGAAAGCTGTAACCAGCCCTTGTCTTATCCAATTATAATTATCGGTCAGCATCGATCTCCATCACAACAAATAACGGAAACATAATCCATAAGTTTATAAGGATTTTCATTTTGCAATCACATCAATAAATATAAAGCCATTGACAACGAAGTCAGAATAGACTTTGAAACGTTTGGTATTCCTGCAATATACGTAGTTTTATTTCTATTGTGGTGTTATTCCCCAAAGAAACATATAAGTTATCAAGAATATGCCACAAACAACGTTTAGAAGACAATTTTGAAGAAAATACCAATACTTAAAGTGAATACTATGAATCATAAATATTTTAATACTAAAAATGAAATTATTGATCAGGGAACAGACTTGCTAGAATGGTTTGATAATCACTTAAAGGATCCAATTACAAATTCCCTCGAAGAATTTTTCTGTCCAAAACAACCATTTCATGACTGAGTTGGCTGAACTTAAGCAGATTGTGATACAAGTAAAGAATACCGCTGAGGTTGAGATAATACAAATGCAAAAAGAACGACTACAAGTGGAAGAAGAGAGAAGCAAAGCAGATCGTTATCGTATGCGAACTGATGAGGAATGAGTTAATGCTTAAAAAGAACGTATTCAAGCTGAGGAAGCACGAGCCAAAGCCGAACTGCATCGAGTTCGATTAGAAGAAGAATCTGTCAAGGCATCGGAACGTCATCATGAGGTTCTGAACGTTATTTCTCACAGAATACAGTCTCAGGTAGTGAAACGCTTGAGGAACGAAGTAGTTCATCGTGTAGCTCCCAAGTCCATCAAACGCGAAAAACAGAGATGAATGGTTCTGTTAGCTCTTTGTAATAAGTAACCAACCAATGATGAACATGAGTAGCTTATGACGTTATGAGGTTAGGGTAGGTTAGGTTCGATCGAACCTAACCTAACCTCAACTCCTTTAATCGATCTTAACCTAACCTCATAACCTCAGTTGATACCTTCTAACCTCCCTGTTTGAAGGGCCTCCCTGCCCTTTTACTATGACGTCATAAGCTACTCATGTTCATCATTGGTTGGTTACTTATTACAAAGAGCTAACAGAACCATTTATCTCTGTTTTTCGCGTTTGATGGACTTGGGAGCTACACGATGAACTACTTCGTTCCTCAAGCGTTTCACTACCTGAGACTGTATTCTGTGAGAAATAACGTTCAGAACCTCATGATGACGTTCCGATGCCTTGACAGATTCTTCTTCTAATCGAACTCGATGCAGTTGGGCTTTGGCTCGTGCTTCCTCAGCTTGAATACGTTCTTTTTCAGCATTAACTCATTCCTCATCAGTTCGCATACGATAACGATCTGCTTTGCTTCTCTCTTCTTCCACTTGTAGTCGTTCTTTTTGCATTTGTATTATCTCAGCCTCAGCGGTATTCTTTACTTGTATCACAATCTGCTTAAGTTCAGCCAACTCAGTCATGAAATGGTTGTTTTGGACAGAAAAATTCTTCGAGGGAATTTGTAATTGGATCCTTTAAGTGATTATCATACCATTCTCGCAAGTCTGTTCCCAGATCAATAATTTCATTTTTAGTATTAAAATATTTATGATTCATAGTATTCACTTTAAGTATTGGTATTTTCTTCAAAATGTTACTAATTCTGAACTTGAACATAATTGAAGCATAGTCCAGAAACATCAATATATCTTTATGCTATTTGTTAGTTTTGATCCCAGTTCGAACAAGTTTTTGAAATCGTGAAACAATGTCATCCCTTTGAAGTCTATTAGAATGTTTATTATTTAAGCCCATTCAAATTTTTTACTGTTTCAGCAAAGTCCGAAAACGTTTTAAATAACCAACCATGTTTTGTAATTTTTCATGCTTAACTTTTTGCAAGGGAATTATTATAATAACTATCATTGCTGGTTTTGTAAGCGTTATAGAAAGACTTCATTAGTTTACTCATTTAATGTAAGAGTGGCGTTCGTGTAGTGGAAATATTTTCACTACATGAAAGTTGGATCGAAAGCTTTTATAATGTAGTTCCAGTGCAGAATGTTTTTGTCTTATATATTTCTCTTTGTCCTAAATCATTTTGAGAAAGTCCATCAAAGAGAGTAAGTGACTTTTCCATACATTGTATTCATTATATGGATTATTTTACCAATCATGAGTTTATTACATTACAGAAAATTTTATTCATATGTTATTGCTAAAGTATGTATGATTGAATTGATCCTGATTACAATTGATTTCAATGGTATATCATTTGAAGGTAGCTGCTTTGTACGTTGACATTTTTAAAGCAATATACTAGCATCAAGATTCAATATATATGGTTGAAGTAAACTTTTTAATTTCATACAATATCCTTATAAACTTATGGATTATGTTTCCGTTATTTGTTGTGATGGAGATCGATGCTGACCGATAATTATAATTGGATAAGACAAGGGCTGGTTACAGCTTTCTTTTGTCTTATATTGCTTCTAGTGTGTTCACAATTGTAACCCTGTGAGTTGCTAGTTTTAAATTTGTATGTGTGTAATTTAATAGGTTGGTTACGTTTTCTTAAATGTTATTCATTATGTATACACTCGTGCATAGGAATATGTTTTCTATTATCTCACACTCGTACATCTTACAAATAAATTCGTGTTATTCACATTGATATTGAAGGATGACATGCCAACACATGGTTTAAGGGCTTTTGTTTGTTGACAATGAAGTCCACCTATTCTTGAACAAAATTATCTGGCCTGTTGAATGTGACAGACCCTCCATGTTCAATTCTGTATCTACATGATTCAAAACAAAAAATATTTAAACCATGTGACTTTTATTTCACAGTTTAGATTGACAACTCTTTCCACCAACAGTAATTTAATTCAGAGCAAAGTGTTATTGGAAGAACAATATTGTTACATCAAACACCCTTACAGTATTTCAAATGATTGATTGATACTCTAAGATACGAATAAATTCATTTCTAATGGATCCTTCTGTTTTGACAAATTATAACCTTCGCTAACATCTTCACCAAGGTTAAAAAACCGCAATAATTGATAGTGATGCAGATATCAAATAAAGCACAAACATGGTATATCTTTAGAATATTTGTAGGATTAATTTCAATTTAACAAGAATTTCTACTCAGTATTTTACAACATTTCTTTTAAATAATTTTCTTTTTTCGGTGGTGTGTTGTCTGTGTGCAATGTTGAATGGCTGCCTTTTGAACTAAATATTCAGCTATGATAAATAATGAAATAATCTCAACCATTAAGTCTTGCACTAGATTATTTAATACGCATATAATTATCTGAAAACATATTAATTTGATGCTACGAATTTTGTTGTGGCTCCGTTTACAAACTTTTGAATGCTTTGGCTGTTTTATCTTCATTGTATATATCAAAGCAGGGTTAAAAGCATGTGGAATGATGAATTGAACTTGTCTTTTTTTGCTACCGGGATTGTTTTGGTTGTGACTGGGTCTAGTAGCGTTCTCCAGTGACAAATTCTCAGTTTCGGCTGCGTGTGGTGGTTCGTTGCTTTGTCTTTCAACATGTCGAAAGCTAGCAAGCCATAATCGTGCACGAAAGCCTTCTAGGGGTCTGGCAGGGCTGTAAGTATGAGCTTCGTCTTTGTTCTATAATAACTTTGTCAAGTGACCTTATTTATGTTTATTATTTAAATGAAATTAGCAGTCAAGAATATTTTTAATTTATTAGTAATTCATAAATGAAGCAAATTGTTCCTACGTTTCATATGCGCGTTAAATTACCTTGTTTGTTGAGTTGCATTTTTTTAAGAGAAACTTTTGATGAGACGATGGTTTTGTTATCTCCGTTTTGAGGTTGTTTGCTACAACGTACCTCTGGAAATTAGTTGTGACGTCATGACCGGAAAGCCCTCTAAGAGGGTCCATGATTGCCAGATTTCCCTAGATCTCTGAAAGCGTCATTTTAGTTATATGATTAAAGTGATGGAGCAACATTGCCATATTTCCTTAGATCTCTGAAAACACACACACAAGTTCCTTTTATCTGCTTTGGTTCGTTATAAAAGCGAATACTAATAATATTATAATATTAAGACGCTGTTGAAGCACTTAAATCGATAAAAAACAGTACAACAATCAATATTATTTTAAGAATTTGGTAACAATTGTCCGTGTCGACTTGGTGATGACAACGATTCTTCAACAAAGTCGAAATTTTCGATAGGCAGTTGGACATCTTGTTGCTTCATATACATCTTACGTCATCATCCTTATTGCGGATACTAATTAAATACAGCAGTCTATCGCATTTATTTGCGCTGGGATTGTTCTTACCATTCATATCTTTTCTATCATTTGTAACGTCCCTGTACCTGTCATTTCTAGTATTTGCAGGGGTCCCATTTCTAACATTTGTAGCGTTCCTGTACCAATCATTTCCATCATTCTTGCTTCTGTTATAACGTTTCTACTATCAGTTTTCTAGCATTTATAAGGTCCTGTTAGAGACATATAGGTGAAACACCTGTGAAATTTTTCAAATACTTTGTTCATTTTACTCTCATATCCACAATTCGTTGGGAGAAACATACATTTTGTGTACTTAGAAAACATTTGTTTGTACTGACCTTAGAAAAAGTTATATGTGATAGAAACATTTGTTTGTTGTAGCAAACGATTGATGTTTTCTTTTTGATGTCTAAATTTTTGTGCACGTAGAAAAAAGTTTTTATGTACCACTGAAAAATTGAGTACCTGACTTAGAAAAGATTTGTTTGTTCCTACCTCTGGCTTACAAAAAGTTATATATTTATTCCCACTATCCCATTTCCAACATTCCTGGTCTCTACTTTTTCCAACGGTTTTGTTTCAAACCATTTGTAGCAACAGTTTCTAGCATTTGTAGTGACTTTGTTTATCCTCACCAGTCATTTCTACGGTTCCTGTCGTTTCTATAGCCCTAGCCTTTGTAACGGTTTCAAACATTTCTACCCTCGGTAGCGGCTCCAACCATTTCTAGTATTTCTAGTGGCATAAAGACACTCCTCAAATATGAAACGGAATCCTGCTTTGGAAACTTTGAAATCAGGACATATCTGTTCTTTATAAGCATATAAGATAAACAAACTGATGGTTAGCAGGTGGTCAGCCAATGAGAGTGCAGCTTATGACGTCAAGACCGGAAGGCCCTGTTTACAGGGCGTTCTTATCAGATTTCCGATCTCTTTCTTTAATAAATGAAGCTAGAGAGAGAGAGAAAGATAATAATGTTCTAATCAGAAGTACTTTTGGTACAGTAAAACAGTGTCTTGTATTTACAATTTTATTTCAGAGCAGCATATGATATATCAACATCAAGGTATTTATGTTTATTTCCTTGCGTTTCTATGGATCGTTCTAGTCGCTTCTACGTTTTCAGGCGTTTCTACAGACTAAGTTGTTTCTACGGGCCTTCAGCCATTCAACGGGCCAAGCCGTTTCTATGGTTCGTTTCTAGCTTTTGTAGTGGGGCCAACCATTCTACCAGCCGTTTCTACTGACGCAGTCGTTTCTACGAGACGTTTCTAGCTTTTGTACGGTTTCAACCAGCCGTTTCTACTGTCCCAGTCGTTTCTACGGGACGTTTCTAGCTTTTGTAGCGGCTCCAATCATTCTCCCACCCATTTCTACTGACGCAGTCGTTTCTACGGGACATTTCTAGCTTTTGTAGCGGCTCCAATCATTTTACCAGTCGTTTCTACGGTTCCTGTCGTTTCTACGAGCCTTTTCTAGCATTTGTAGAGGCTTCAGCCATTCTACCCGTTGTTTTTACGGTTAATGTCGTTTCTACGGGTCATTTCTAGTTTTTGTTGTGGCTCCAACCAGCCATTTCTAAGTTTCTAGTCGTTTCTACGGGTCATTTCTAGTTTTTGTAGTGTCTTCAACCATTCTACCAGTCGTTTCTACTGGCCCAGTAGTTTTTACGAGACGTTTCTAGTTTTTGTAGCGGCTTCAGCCATTTCTACCAGCCGTTTTTACTGTACCAGTCGTTTCTACGGGACATTTCTTAGCTTTTGTAGTGGCTTCAACCAGCCGTTTCTATGGTTCTAGTCGTTTCTACGGGTCATTTTTAGTTTTTGTAGTGGCTTCAACCATTCTACCAGTCATTTCTACTGGCCCAGTAGTTTATACGGGCCATTTCTAGCTTTTGTAGCGGCTCCAACCAGCCATTTCTAAGTTTCTAGTCGTTTCTACGGGTCATTTCTAGTTTTTGTAGTGGCTTCAACCATTCTTCCAGTCGTTTCTACTGGCCCAGTAGTTTTTACGAGACGTTTCTAGTTTTTGTAGCAGCTTCAACCAATTCTACCAGCCATTTCTACTGTACCAGTCGTTTCTACGGGACATTTCTAGCTTTTGTAGCGGTTCCAACCAGCCGTTTCTATGGTTCTAGTCGTTTCTACGGGTCATTTCTAGTTTTTGTAGCGGCTTCAACCATTTCTACCAGCCATTTCTACTGTACCAGTCGTTTCTACGGGACATTTCTAGCTTTTGTAGCGGTTCCAACCAGCCGTTTCTATGGTTCTAGTCGTTTCTACGGGTCATTTCTAGTTTTTGTAGTGGCTTCAACCATTCTACCAGTTGTTTCTACTGGCCCAGTAGTTTTTACGAGACGTTTCTAGTTTTTGTAGTGGTCCTTAACTATTCTACCAGCCGTTTCTACTGTCCCAGTTGTTTTTACGAGACGTTTCTAGCTTTTGTAGTGGCCCTTAACTATTCTACCAGCCGTTTTTACTGTCCCAGTTGTTTTTACGAGACGTTTCTAGTTTTTGCAGCGGCTCCAACCAGCCATTTCTACTATCCCAGTTGTTTTTACGAGACGTTTCTAGTTTTTGCAGCGGCTCCAACCAGCCATTTCTACTATCCCAATCGTTTCTACGGGACATTTCTAGCTTTTGTAATGGCTCCAACCAGCCGTTTCTAAGGTTCTAGTCGTTTCTACGGGACGTTTCTAGCTTTTGTACGGTTTCCATCAGTAGTTTCTAAGTTTCTAGTCGTTTTTAAGGTCTGTTTCTAGCTTTTGTAGTGGTTCCAATCATTTCTCCAGCGGTATTCTTTCCGAATTACCCTGCACTCGATACAAAATCCAACGATTCATCTCGATAGCAACATCACATCGGGAGCCTTCTACAACAACACTCCTTCACACACCATTTACGATTTTATTTTTTACATTATTAAGTACCATTATCTCTTCAATGAAAACCGCATCTACTTTTATAATTAACGATTTCCTTGTTTACAATCAATCAGCCACTGCTCTTTCAACCAGTGCTCGAGTTTCGCATGTTTATCAGTTCACCAACATGCTGTTGCGGTTTCGCTTATCTTTTATTATTGCCTTCATTGAATCTGAATTATTTTATTATTTGTAATGAAATGCTAATTACCAAATATTTGGGAACCTATTAATTATTCATGATGCATTTTCGGTACATTTTTTTGCTTAAAATTGCCGAATTATCTATATTAAGAGATCTAACGCTCGGACTAGGCGCCCTCGTGGCCCTGGTTTATCCGACGAAAGCAGAGACTCGAACGAGTTGCCGCTCTCGCGCATATGATAATTTATTTCGTTGTTCAAAATACGTTTCGTTCATCCCATATGTTCTTAAGATGTGTTTTGCTACTGTATCTGCCACGGCCAATGCACCCGGCTGTGATACAACCTGCGACAAGCACCCGACACGAGCCAGTCCGTTTCCCGAATGACGTCACGCACCCCCGACGGAAGCACCCGGCCGATCGCCTGCGAATTCCCTACGCAGCGCATGCCACCGCATTCCCTACACACCGCATGCCACCGCGACCCCGCGTACCCCCGACCTACGACCGCTCCCGTTCCCAGCCGACGCGTCCCGACGCCCGACAGAAGTCCTGACGCCTCCTCCAGGAAGTCCCGTTAGGTTAGCTCCCTTGCCGTTAGGTGTCCTGACGCCTTCTCCCGGAAGTTCCGTTAGGTTAGCGCTCTTTCCGTTAGGTGTCCTCAAGTGCCCCCGCATTTTGAGACCACGTGTTTTTTGTCCTCAAGTGCCCCACCCACTACTTATTAGGTAGTTCAAAATAGTGGCAAATGTCCGATTATTTGGATATATGTACATTGATCATGAAACCTTGAATTTACGAGTCAACCTTGGTCACCCAGGTACTTATAATTAAAAACTGCATCTACCTACACTATTGCACTAAAAATTGTATAATAAGTATTTCTTTAATTTTTCCAGCACTACAGTGATGATCAGTATGGTGATCTGGGAAACTAGCGGAGATAGAGCAATGGTTAAATTGGGATAGATTTGCAGTTTTACTGGCCAATTTAATGACACTTTCGGAATTTTGTAAAAAGTCATGGTTCACTAGATATTTTGAAAAAACGAAATTCTGGCGATTTAGTCAAATCCCTCTAGCTCCTTTGTTTTTGATTATATAAAAAAACTGTAGAAATCAAAATTGAAGAGAATATTATTGTCATGTCCTCGTTTGCGTGACAGCCCTCGTTTTCGAGATATGACACAAACTTATCTTTTTTTGAATGGAAACCAAAGTTGGCTATGACCTCAAAAAATCGGATATTTTTAGAGCTTTTCAACGATATAACTTGATATAGTTATTCTTAAACATAACGGAGATATGGATGCTTTTCTCTCTTATTTTAACTTTTAACGTAGTTAGCCATGAAATAGATTGATTTATTAATAACTATTCCAAAAAACATTGAATGATTTTTTTATTAGGTATATCAGATATAACGATAAACTAAATAAGTAGGTACTTACTAAAAACTTAAGAAATTAAAGTACATAATAATGATTACAATTTATGTTCGAAAAGTCCACCATTGTTCCTCACAGACTGCCAATCAATTTCTTCAATTGCTTGTAATACCACCTCCATTAGGTCACCAGCTGTCTCATACTTTCTTTTGTATACTTTGTTTTTTAACGCACCCCATAAATAGAAGTCTATAACTGCCAAATCGGGAGACCGGTGTGGCCATTCGCGTGGGCCATTTATTCCTATCCAAGAGTTTGGATAGATATTATCTAAGTGTTGTCTTACTAATAACGAGTTATGAGCAGATGCTCCATCGTGTTGGAACCACTCAATTTCTAAATGAGTTCTCAAATTCAAATTATGCAACATGTCTTGAAAAGTGTATTGCAAGAAATGCAAGCAGCGCTCCCCAGTAAGTGATATGATACCACACCAAACATTAAAACCAAATTTATCTGGGGTCGTCTTTGTTTTACATGTAAAGGGTTTTCTTTAGCCCAGATATGCTCATTGTGTCTATTGAACATACCGCAGTTAGAAAATCTAGTTTCATCTGACCATAACACCTTTAATGGAAACTGTGGATTGTCAAGGCACATGTCTCTAAATCATGTACAAACCAAAATACGTCGATATTCGTCACCAGCATGCAAAGTTTGAGAAACTGAAAGTTTGTACGGGTGGAACTTGTGCGCTTTCAGTACCTTAACTACAGTTCGTTGAGATGTGCCAGCTTCTGCCGCAATCTCCCGAGTTGATGTAGATGGATTCTGATTTACCATTGCCAAAACATTTATTTGTGCTGCTTCGTTAATTTGATTATTATGCTGCTTCGTTAATTTGATTACGTTCCTTTGGTGGTTTAATAAAAGATCCATATCTGCGTAAACTATCGTAAAGCCTCTTAAATGTACATAGAGCAGGTTGACGACGATTAAAATATCTATGAAAGTATTCCTCAGTTGCACGAACTGAATTTTTATGGCATGTGATATAACATTCCACCATATTCAGTTTTTCTTCGTTAGAATATTCCATTTTATCACGAAAACTTGTCAATTCAGCACTACTAATGGAATCACTCTCAAATGAGGAAACGTCAAAGTGAAAACAATCTTTTTCATACGTTAAAAGTGAAAATAAGAGAGAAAAACTCCGTTATTTTTATGAATAACTAATCGAGTATTATATCGTTGAAAAGCTCTAAAAATGTCCGATTTTTCGAGGTAATAGCCAACTATGGTTCTCATTCAAAAAAGATAAGTTTGTGTCATATCTCGAAAACGAGAGCTGTCACGCAAACAAGAACATGACAATCATATTCGGGATTCAATTCCCTTCAATTTTGATATTTACACTTTTTTTATAAAATCAAAAACAAAGGAGCTAGAGGGATTTCACTAAATCGACAGAATTTCGTTTTTTCAAATTATCTAGTAAGCCATGACTTTTTACAAAAATCCTAAAGTGTTATTAAATTGGGCCAGTAAAACTGCAAATCTTTCCCAATTTAACCATTCCTCTATCTCCGCTAGTTTCCGATATCTCCATAATGATCATCAAAAAAAAACTCACCCTGTATACTAGATTTCAAAAAATATGTCAATTTTGTTTAAAAGTGAGCTTTATTTGTTTATAACATCTTAAATTGTAATCAAGCAAAGTTTATTAGAATTGAAAACTGCATCCAATTGTGAGGTATTATTAAAAATTATAGTAAATTGAACGTTGATTGGAAATAAATCCAAATAAATGTCAGTTAATCAACTTTAAGGTGAAGATTCTCAGTTGGTTTCTATAACAGTGTGTCTTCATAAGTTGCATTCAAACGGAAAATGCTCTTATGAATATTATTTAGACAAAAAATTATTCTACATAAAAGATTTGCATAGTCAGAAATATACACTGTAATCATTATATGTCACTTTTCCAACTGTATACGAAGTTTGTCAGCAAATAAGACTTTTGCTTAAAAGTAAAATACCTTTATTTTTCAAAATATATAAAAATCTTGTCAAACAGGGGTAAAAAAAATTATATTAAAAAAGCATTTAATTATGCCATATCACTAAAAACTATATAACTGATCTTCATGTCACTTTTCCAAATTGTGTAATAGGTTTAATAAAGAATAAAAATTTTGTTTAAGTTAAGTACTTTTATTTTTAATAACAACTCAAATTATTATCAGCCAAAGTTAATTATAATTAAAAACTACGTCCTATTATTATGCTATATCAATTAAAACTGTACAACGACTTGTTATAAGATTCCGCGGAGGGGAGACTATTCAATGAATGTCAGTATAATTAACAGACGTAAAGAATGATGATACTCAGGTCATCTACAATATAGTGGGTCCACCTAAGTTAGAATCGTATAAAAAATTTTCTTAATACATATACATATCTACAAAACAAGTATATTCCTTATCTTAGGCAATATCGAAAAAGTTAATTAGATTTGAAAACTTCTTCCAATTAAGCCATTGCATCACTGTCAGGTGAAAAATATCTTATTCAAAAGCATCATGTAATTTCTATATTAAATGAAAGAGCTCATTATGAGAAATTCAAGTATATTTTTTTTCAAAATTTTAAAATAAAATAAAAAAATATATATATATAAAAGCAAAACTCGACTCACTCCCTCCTAGGTATATCTCCAAACTACTGAGCAGAAACGTTGGAAAAAAAATAAGAATATGGGACCTCACTCAAAATTTACAAGAAAAGTAGAACACAAATTCTAACATTAATTTATAAACTTAAATGGAAAATAAAACATTATTTTTTAAAAGTGCATCCGTAATATATCAAATGAAAGGAATCTTCATAAAAAAAAAATATATATATATATATATATATATATATATATATATATATATATATATAATCTGAACTTTAAAAATAATTTGATTAAAAGATGTATTAATTTATTATTTAAAATTTGACGAATTCTTCCTTTTATCTACCAAATTAGTGAGCCTAAAATTGAATTAAAAGATTATATAATGCTTCACGGAAAATTCATTAGTAAAATAAAGAGAAAATCCTATTCTCAATTTTTGAAGTTCACGTTAAAAAATTAAATAAATATATGTATAAAAGTTAAGCGCATTATCTAGCAGATCAAACAAAACGCCTTGTTAAAAATAAAAGTGTATATTTTTCATAAATTTAAAACGCTTAATTTAAAAGCTAATGAGGAAAATATAAGAAAATCGACTCATTCTTTGCTTGTCTGATACTGGAAACTTATAAATATATAAAATGATTTACTTTCATTATAGCAAATCTCAAAGGTGAGTTCAACTCGCACTTGACCACATATTTTATCATATTACCTACCCAATATAAGTAGTCTTTGATATTACCTATTAATTGGCTTACTAGAGTTTTCAAGGAAAAATTAAATTATTGTGACGGGAATTCATCCAATATTTCCTGGAATTGGCACCATTCATATTGTTCTGGCGACCCGTGGCCTGCGGCTAGCGCTATGGATATTCATCGAATGGTCAAGAGAATTCCGAGAAGAAATATATAAATATGGAGAGCTGGCGAAAGGATGCACTGTGTACAGTATTCAATAGGCATATATTAAACATATGTGTGAATATAAAATAAATTAGTGGAAATAAATTATCGTAAGCGCGAATGTGTTTTTAAATAAATCCAAGAACCCTAAAAGAAAATGAAAACATTACATCATCTATCCTACTGAAAGAGAGAATTGAAAAGTTCTATAATATCAATTAGTGTCATATAGAGATAAATGAGTTCAGTGACTCTGATCCAATTCAATATACCTAGGTATCAGCTTTATATACATATTACGATTTCTTTATTTTAGTCATCATATACCGTAAAATTTCTTCGTGCTATTTTGCCTGTACATACAAGTCCGTTCTCGAGAAGGCCAGGTTGGTTTATCGTCGTCCAATGAATCATTTCACAAGACGCGGCTTTCAAAAGCGAACCAATCAGTAACCAGTTTTTGAACCGCCGATGTTCGGGTCTCGATTCGCGTTGAATAAACCACTTGGTCTACGAGTTAGTGCTTTACGTTAGTTTTTTGTTTCGCGAACGCGCTCAAACCTATTCGTTTCGCATTTAACTTTCTGAAAATGTTCACTTAATTTTCTTAACTCGTTATATCGAGTCAAGATGACAAGCTTTAACAAGAAATTTGTTAAAATGTCTCCCCCACCAAAAACTCAGTTTCATTATGAAAGTTTTCATTATTTACGTGAACGATATTTGATTTGTTTAAAGTTATCAATATATATGAACGATTTGTATAATGTCCATCAAAAGAAAAATGCGACCAATCAAAATTCGTTCTGATACTCTTGTTAATGATAGAGAAATTGAAACATTTTTGTGCGTCTCTATGAATCGGATCAAGATTAAAATGAGGAAACTGTAAGTATCTTTTTATTGGCTTGATTTATATAATGTATAATAATCTTAAAGGATTGTGTAATTTGACAGAAATGTTTGATCACATTAGGGACACATATTTATTTGGTTTCCATTATTTAAACTTTATTAATATGAAGTTAACGCAATATGTCGTGGGTTTACAGTTACCATTTCGCTTGATTTTGAAAAATCCTTAGTGAGATTTGACATGAGTGATTGGACATTGTTAAATAATTTGGTCAAGTTCATATTAACTGTTCCGTACCACCTATGAGATTTATTAAAATCTCGGTAAATCATAATATACAGGATGTAACATACTGCACTGCAGAAATTTTGGTAGATGATAGAACTGATCAGTATAAATAAAAAAGTCATACTTATAACATATGTCAAAAAGTGTATTGTTTACGAGAAAAAAATGTTTAAAGTTGTGAACCAGTCACTGCATCAAATTTATCAACTAAGCAATACAATAAGCAAAATCCTTTACCGTTCGTATCAAATGAGGGGATATTTGAAACAAAAATAATTTATTTTTTCAACAGAATTCATGGCAACATCGGATTAAATTTGCGTTCGTATACGGCAATAAAGGAATTTTATTACCAATGTTACGATTACAAAATTACAAAAAAGTAAAGTGATATTTGTTTTGAATATTTTTGAGGTGGAGACAGTTTTGTTTCAATTTAAGTTTTTGTTGAAATCTCTTATAATGCTTCACTAAATCAAACATATCATAGTGACATTGTTTTTTCATTGAATTTCTTCTTTTGAAATAATTTATTAAGAATCTATTGAACTTTCTTAAATCCTTAACACTTAAATACATTTCTCTTTTTTAGTTTACTCTTTCCGTTTGGCAGTCTTATTCACGCACGGCAAGGTTGCCAAATGTATTGAAATTCCCAAAAACTTAATAATGGAATAGTGCCTTAACTATTCACGAAGGTATGTTGTTGTTAGGAGTTTTTAGTTCATACTGACCAGTACTATCACCTGCCAAAATATCTATACTGCATTATGTTATGTTACACCCCGTATATCGGGCCTTTTTCAAGAATTTCAAGATAATCTATCCTATATTATTAATGTCAACATCGAGAGCCCTCTAGATATACAAGAAGTAGATAACACAACTCTCATATTTTAAACGTACCTACCTACTTTGCATATTAATGTATTTTTGGATTTATCATAAAAGTTTTAAGAAATTTAATATGTCTATTTGTTTTCGAGATATTTACGAAATTCTGATTTCATGCAAAACTTTTTATCAGACGTCCCAGTGAATAAATTTGGGTGAACTTTTTTGGATAGGTACTAAACAAAAATGTGGATTTGAAATATAATTAAATTCGAATTGGAAATTGATACAGGTTTTGTTTAACTTATAGTTAACTTATTATCGACCAAAAAGAGTGATTTTAATTCATATTAGGTGTTCTTACACCTACTTACAGTTTTTTCAACAAACACATTAGATGCTAAGAGAAATTATTGAATTATTGTGTACCTACTTACACTGACTTAAGAATTAGAAAGCTGTGTACTTATTGTTATCAAATTTCTATGTTATCTATCACTAAAAATTTGCTACAAACGTAACGTGTCATTATCAACTGTTATAAACTAATACAAACTGAACCAACAAAAATACATGACAAAATTATGAATTGTTTTCTGAATGATATTTGCGGCATATTTTTCATGTATTAAAACATTAAAAATTATGAATTGTAGTGAAGATACTAAAAATAAATTAAATTGCATTACATGATCGTAACAATACAGGGAAATGAATAAAAGTTAAATAGAAACATTTTAGACATTAATGAAATATGATGAAGCTTGAGTATTGAACTGACAAAGTAAGACAGTTCAATTCTGTTATACATGGTTGAAAGCTTTGTTTATATGCTATTCAATGACTTATAAATCCAATATATAAAATCTAGAAGACCTAGGAAAAATTCGTTAACGTCAATCGATTGGTCGTAGTCGCTAATACAAAACCATCAAATTTCATCAAATTTGTTTACGAGATAGCAAAATATTGCAATTTTTCTAAAACTACAATTGTTTGTTTTTTCTCGATATTTTGAAAACTTCAGTAGATATTTTTAATTTCGATACAGCTTCTGATTGGGCTTGTAATAGCGCAACTTTTTTTACATTCAAGCCACTCTTTATCTCTTACCGTTTCGGAATTCTCCATGTAGTTGCTGGGACACATCGTATACAGAGTATACCACAATAACCTGAGTCGAATTGTCTATGGGAAACTACTGGGTGTCTTAATTTATAAATTGGTATACGGGACTTTTTCGAGGAGCTGGTTTCAGTTGTTTACGTCTTCCGATTCTATCGGAAGCGGACTTTGTTTTTTTTAATAGAAGACTGCTTTTTATAACATCTTTAGAGTTTACGATGAATTTTAATATAACTTTATTGGAAACATCACATGTCTAAAGGGCTCCAGTGAAAGTTAGTTAATTTTTTTTGAAAATTTTTACTGATTCACAAAAAAAATATTTTTTTGGAAACAAATGGTAACTCTTTTTTCTGAACGTCAGTGAACTTTACGCTGAAAAATAGGAAAGAGTTTATGCTTACAACCCCATACCTAAATTAAACAGTTTTTGTACAAACTTGGAAAAACTCAAATTTCCGAGTGATTATTAGAAATCTAAATAATAAGTGGGCTTTTTTGAAAGAAACGACAAGAAACAAATGACCATTACTTTGATTTGTAAATTATTTATGAGAATTTAGTCTAGGGAAAGAGAACGAAATGCATTCCTAACTCTTTTCTGGCAATCTTCTTTTGTTGTCAACAAAAAAATGTAATGGAGCGATTTCAGCAGAACGATATTGTGGGCTATGCAAAAATTTTCAAAATGATTGTCTAAATAGTTATTCACAGCTGCAATATTATGAGATGCAGCTCCCTCGTGTTACCACAGCCGATTCCAGGTCAAATCTAATGGATGTAAATATTTCCCTAAAATTGCGAGAAATCTTTGACTTAAAAATAAACGGAAAATATTTTTTTATATCACATTTCTATCTTCATTAAGCTTACCATTGAAGCATTGAAACTCCTATAACGTTGAACCTGCCTTTGTCTAAATACGTGTAGATTAGAATCACTCCACTAATGTGAGTTGGTTGAATATTCCATTTTACATAAAATTTGCCTCATCTATCCAAACCGTTTTGTGTAGCAAAATGTTCCTAAATATTTATTTATATGAACTCGCAAAATTTATTCCTTCTTTGAGCTCTTAAATTCTGAACTAATGAGAAAAAAATACGGATGGTACTTATGTTTTTTTTAGAATCCTCTGCATCTACTAAGGAATTTTCTGGATACGCACTGAAGTATGCTAAGACTAACTTCATTGCCTTCAATATCTACGACAGGTTTACTTTTTGAAGAGAAGAGAAAAAAGGAGTTGCCATTTGAAAAAAATGTGTTCCACCTTTTTGGAGATAGTCGAATTCGGTGCCAATTTCTGAGCACTCCGTATAATGTTTTTGAACAATTTCCAAAGATTTAGGAAGTTTCAAGTTTTATTCAGGCAAATTCTGCCAATTTTTGACCTAGCCCTCTTTGTTTTCAAAACATTTTTTTTGTGAAGGGCTGCCAAAATTTTCAAAAAAAAAACTTTCAACTGTAGCCCTTCAGACATATTATGTATCCAATAAAGTTATATTGACATTCACCGTGGATTCTAAAAATGATGTAAAAATAGGGTCTTTAATTTAAATAATTTGGTCAAGTGCGAGTTGGACTCGCATACTAAGGGTTCCGTACCACCTTCAAGTTTCGCTTGAATTTTATAAGAATACATATGTATTTAGTTTTCTAATTTGGCTCCCAAAAATTAACATTAGAGTTTTATTTTACTAATAAACTTTCAGGGAAGCCTTTTATAATCTACTGTCTGAATTTTGAGCCTCTATAGATTGGAAGATAAAGGGCAAAATAGGTCAAGTTTTAAATTATAAATTATTAAATCTGTTATTCATATTATTTAAAAATACAAATAAAATATATTTTTCAAAATTTAAATACTGTAGTTTCTAAAATGGGAATTAAGTCGATATTTAATATTTTTGCTAATATCTTTTAAACAAATGATTTAAAAATATGATATATTTGTAATTCACATAATGAACCTTTTATTTGATATATTACATGATGCGTTTGAAAATTGAATTTTTATTTTCCATTTAATTGTATAATTTGTCCCTAAAATTACTATGGAGGTTTTCTAATAATTTTTCTTATAAATTTCAAGTGAGCCCGAGTACCCCTAATTATTTTCAAAATTTTAGGTAGTATGGTTTCTGTAAATAATAATAATAATAAATAAAGCGAGAAATCAGAATGATTTATATCTTTATGTTAATATCTTGTAAACAATTAATTTTAAAAATATGAAAAATATATTATTTGTATTCCTCATAATGAGCCCCTTCATTTGATATATTGCATGATGCGTTAAAAAATATTTTTTATTTTCCTTTTAATTCTATAATTTGGTCCCCAATATTAATATTAAATATTTCTTCGTATTTTTCCTATAAATAAAAAAATTAGGTCTTAAAGTTTGGGGAATAAAGGGGGAACGGGTAATTTTTTAAATATTTTTTTAAATATATTTGAAAATATTTATTTTAAAAAAATTAAAAAATGTATATATGTTTGTATTAGTCATAATGAGCCCTGTGATTTGATTTATTACATGATCCGTTAGAAACAAGTTTTAATTTTTTATTTTCCATTTAAAATTCTCTAATTTGCCCTCCAAAATGAATATTAGATTTCTCCTTATTTTTCCAGTAAAGTTCAGGTGAGGCGCTATACCTCCATTTTTTTTTTCAAAATTTTACAGCTTATGGTTTCGGAGATAAGGGGGGGGGATGGGTAAATTTTTTTATATTTTTGTTAATATCTTTTAATTAATTTATTTTAAATATATGAAAAAAATATATTTGTTTTCGTCATAATGAGCCCTTTCATTTGATATTAACATGATGCGTTAGAAACAATTTTAATTTTATATATTTCATTTAATTTTGTAATTTGCCCCCCAAAATTAAAAGTAGAGGTTTCATCTTATTTTTCCAGTAAACTTCAGGTCAGACTCTATACCTTTTCAAAACTTTACGTTTTATAGTTTTGGAGAGCAGAGGGGGAACGGTAGATTTTTTTAGTTTTTCCCCCCAGAAGTACCCCTAAAATCAAAATTTCTTGTGTTACTATATGTACTCCTGATTGGGTCACCAAACTATACATTGATACCAAATTTCAACCTCTTCCGTCCAGTAGTTTAGGAGAAAATTGCTGTGATGTGACAAAGGCAGAAATCCGGAGAGATATTATAATATAAACAAAGTCATAGACCTTTCAAACATTCAATCCTCGAAAAAACCCGTTTCTTCACTTATTTGGAAAAAGTAATTCCGGATCTTTTTAGGGTTCCGTACATTCAGTGGACGGAGACATTTATACAATCACTCCTGCGTCTGTCCGTCGGTCACAGCCAATTTTTTCCGAAACTACTGGATGGAAAACATTGATATTTGGTATTGACGCATAGTTTGGGAACCTGATCACGAGTGCATATGGTAAATGGTGAAATTTTGATTGGGGGTACTTCTGGGGACAAATTTTACATAAATCGACTATTCCCCCTTATCACCGCAATATTTGAACCTGAAAGTTTGAAACACATTTTGGAAAAAATAGGTTGCCCAAAGTTTACAGGAAAAATAAAGCTTTAATCGAGATATGAATTTTGGGTAGAATTAAATGAAAAATTTAAAATTTAATTTTCCTCAAACGTACCATGTGATATACCAGAGAACGGGCTGGCAATGATAAATACAAAAACATTTTTTCCATAGTTCTAAGTTAATTGGTTCAAAATATATTGACAAAAATATACAAAAATTAAAATCTCCCACCTTTATCAGCGGCGACACTATTGAGCGTAAATTCTGGGAAACAATAGTGCCTCAGGTTAAATTTACAGGAACAATAAATATGAGAAATACAAGAATTTTTTTAAATAATTTGTTTAAAAGATATTAAGAAAATATACAAAATTCGACCCATTTCATCACTTATCGCTGAAACTACTAAGCCTAAACTTTGGGAAAAAATTAGAATATAGGACCTCATTCCAAGAAAAGTAATGCAAAAATTCAAATATTAATTGGAGGGATTTTACAATTAAGTGAAAAATAAAACAATAATTGTCTTTTAATCCATCATGTATGAAAGGGACTCACTCAAACGTACAAATAGGTTTTACTAGTATTTTTTATTCAAATTATTTAACAGATTTAATATTTTTTTATTTAAACATTTAGTAAAAATATAGGCGTTCACTGAAGTTTTACTGGTAAAACAAAGCTAAAATCCTAATCTTAATTTTGGGAGCCAATTTAGAAAAGTAAATAATTTTTTTTAATCAAGTGCAACATGCAAATTAAATGAAAAGGCTCGTTCTGTTTGTGAGAAATAAAAGTGTATACTTTTTATAAATTTAAAAGGTATAGTTTAAAAGATATTAGGGAAAATATAAGAAAATCCACTCTCTACGTGTCTTAAACTAGAAAATTAGAATAATATATAGTCTGACACATTTCAACTGGTGAAACACCTGCAAAATCTTTATTAGTTGGTCGATTTTTTGTGACTTTAAAATTATAAAAAAGATACAATTTAAAAAACGGTCACACCTCTGATGCGAACTGACCTTCAGTCTGCAAGGTTATTTAACGTAAGTATATGAAAACTTATATTTTTTAGTAGTAGGTATACATAATTTATAAAAAGCTCACATATGCTCAAATATTTGCTTATACCTCTTTTTAATTCAATTTCAACAGTAAATTTCTTTCGTTTAAAAATGTCAAAATATTAAAAATTAAAAAAGTCATATCAAAAGATTTTATAGGGACAGGGTGGCACTAGGTCACACTGTATATTAAGGTATACTTACATTATAATAAATCTAAATCTCAAAGTTGGTAGAAACCCTTAAGTATGCGTCTTCACTTTATTTAGAAATTTCTATGTTTATTTACACATTTCTATAATACAACATTCAGCTTCTGAAGGTTTTTCTTTGTTGTTCACCTCTTTGCTACTAGATGTCGGGATAGGGACTAATACTTCAATTTTATTCATTCCCCCTACACACACATATACCAGGCGCTGGCGCCATTGTTGTCGAGAAAACTCCGCCGCCTGGTGCTTTAGCAGAAAGCGACGTTGTGTATGTACGTAAAAGGTGCTCATATTTGCGTTCATTCTGTGGTTCATTCGCCTTTTCATTTCCTGCCAAATGAAAATTTACTCCAATTAGTTTTCTTTTATGTCTGCCGGACTCAGTATTAATATAGGTTCGTAATATTTTTTGTGAATTATTCCTCGTGTACGTTTGATTTGTTTATTTCAAAACACTCCAGTGATTATCATCTATGTTCAGTGTTATAATGTTTTCCAGTAAACAAGAAAAATACATTTGGTGCGTGTTTATTGAAAGAAAAAGTTGAATTTTACGTGACATATTCGATTTGTTAAGGTATCTGTGTGCTCTTCAAACTGTTTAAGACGGCTTCAGATATGGTCAAAAGGTTAGTGAACAGAAATACATACTTTTGTGGTTGAGTTTCTGATTGGCTGAAAATTGAGCTGATAATCTCCTTTTTGTTTCAAACTAGAATATAATTTAGTGAATTCTGATAAGACTTTGCGATGAAGGAACGCATCTCTGAACTAAATTGTTGAGAATTTTTTGATTTGTCAATAATTTTGACTCGTATTGTTTAGTGCCCTTTCATGATTTGTTGTTACTTACTTAGTACGCCAGATAGTTGTTGATAATGGCAAGATTATTAACTCTTTTTATTCTTACTTTACCGGTGTTGGTTCTAACATTAAATAAAACTTCACAATAATTTCTATAAATGATCCGCAGTTGATTTATGAAATACAAATTGCGAAACTGCGAACCTATTTTTTCTTTTGACTTTTTTGCATAAAAACAATCCGGTAAATACTGAAGAAATGTTCCAGGTTTTACTTTAAAACATATTTTTAAATTTATTACAATTGGGAGGATTCTTTGGATATAAAGAAGTCATCACAAATACCTATGAATTTAGCCTACATTTTTGGGATTAATATTTAAGTAGATAGGTAATACATTTGAATAATTCCTCTAAAGGTTGTTCGAAGTGAAAACTGTATGCAAATTAGACAAAAATATTTAATACTTTTTTAGAAAGGTATTAGTGATAATTGAAATCCTTAATATTCTTGAAATATGCAAAGCACGATCATTAAGTATATGTCCTCAACAAGGAAACCTTGAGTAAATTCACAATTGTGATTGAAAATTCAACAATTTTTTAAAAGTTTATACAATTTATTTAAAAATACATCATCACAAAGAGGCATTCATTGTGTTGGAAATTGTAGTGTTAGAAAGAATTGTTTTTTATTCTTTATATAAGAATATAAGTTACCGTAGTTGAATTCCCGGAAACCACCTAAAACATTTACTACCCGCGAAAACTTAAAAACATATATATATATATATATATATATATATGACAAAAATAAGCCGCACAATAAGGTAAAATTTTGGAAACTCGAAACTTGCCAATTTAAACAAAATGGATGACAAACATTGCATCTGTATGGATTGTCAAAAGTTTATACATATTCCAATTACAAAATATGTATGTTGTTTATTTAAAGCTAAACAGGGTAGCCCTATAAACATATAAAAAAATACCCTGAATAGATAACCTCCTTTTTGGAAGTTGGTTAAAATACTCAAATAGCTGATACATTCTTAATCTTGGCTGGTAGAGTGTTTTTGTATTTGAAATAAATATAGTTATAGTGGATTTTGTAAATTCGACTAGAGAAAAACTCTTCTTCTTGTTCCCTAAAAATTACTGAAAGCCAGCTTCCCCTTAAATAGAATTTTCGCTAAATGTCACATCAAATCTCTTTTAACTTAAATAACTAATATTATAATTCCCATACCTGTAGTATTTTCAGTCCCCAGTAGTAGGGAATTTTTCTTACGTCAGTTGCCTCCTATCGTTAAACTGAATTTTCGCAAAATGATATAACCGGTTTGTATTTATTTTAGAAGAGAACTTATGTCAAGATTCACACCAGTATTACTTTCAATTTCTCCGAAATTGTATTCTCCATAAAACAATTTTAGTGACCCTCATTTCACCCATTCAATATTTAAATTCTCGCAAAATGACGAATCACCTATTACTTCACTTAAAAACTTCTTAAATTATAGCTGTAGGCACTTTAGGTTTCTGAAAATAGTATTTTTTCAAAAAAACATTGCTCCATGTGTCCCCTATGGGATAATTGAATTTTTACAAAATAATGAAACTCTCTTTTATTTATTTGTAGAGAATAGTATGCATACACCAATTTTGCACGCCTGTGTCATTTTTTGTTTCCAAGATATTAAATTTAAGTAAAAAACAATTTAGACACCCGATTGCCTATATAAGGCTCAGATAGAGAAGCTTTCTACTAGTGAAAATTCTTAAAATCGGTTCACAGCTTTTAGAGATTACCCCATAAAAACAATCAAACACATTTTACATTTGTGTATTAGTGTAGATAATTTAATAAAGAGAAAATTAATTTTAACAGATTGCGAGCCCCTTCTCCCACTATATTTGATGGCACCTAGTTAGAAAACCCTTTTCAACTTTTAGTTATAAATCTATTATCAATTAATTTGCAAGACAAATCCTTGTCCGACCTAAAAACTACACAAATTAAACATTGCAAATAATTTGTCTTTAACATATTGTATATATATCTAGGTATATATAATGGTTGTGATGCGATGGCAATTAGTTGGGCACAGTTGCACTTTTTCTTATTTTTGGGGACAACAAACCCATTTGACCGTTAGACGGAAGCAACAATCGTGAGAGATTCCAAAAAGTTGGTTATTCTGCACTTCAAAGTGAAAATAATCGATTTTATTTGCTGAAGGAATTTATATTGGAATTGATTCATGCTTGTACAGTTGAATTGTGTTAGGTTGTAATAGATATGGATGAAAATTCAACTGAAAGGAAATTAATTTTCACAAAATAAATGTTTTCAACCTAATGTTGATTGTTACATAAAAGTTACTGAATGATTATGAATAAGAATTATCGATAGCTTCTTTTCTTTTGAAAACTTTGAATTTATTGGCTCATTTGTTCAAGATACTCATTTGCGTAATTAATCATGTACACTTTGTACGAATGTAATGTGGCGTTTGCTTTATTGACAAAAGGTATCAAATGCTACGAAAGGTCTTAAGTAATATACAGGGAGTAACATAATGCATTGCAGATATTTTGGGAGATTATAGAACTGATCAATATAAATTTAAAAAGTCTTATATATAACATTTGGCAAAAAGTTTATGGTTTACGAGAAAAAAATGGTATGATACGTTTTAGGTACCTAGACTTTATTTTTAATTTTAATGTAGGTGAGTAAGTTATTGTTACTAAGTGCTTATTCAGGCAAGGCAATGTTAAAACACAACTCAAAGTTGAAAATATTTCCCTTCAGTAAATCAAACATATCATATTGACATTGTATTTTCATTGAAAGAATTTAAGTATTAATAAGAATCTATTATTGCGATTATTTTTTACAACTTTCGACGTGGATTAAAGTCAGCAAGAGTGCATGGATGAACTTAATTTAATTTTTGACGATGAAACTCCATCAAGGACCACTGTTTATCGATGGTATGGTGAATTCAATCGAGGTCGTAGTTCACTCCAAGACGAATTTCGTGAAGGTCGTCCAAAAACAGTTGTTGTTCCGGAAACCATTGATGCTGTGCGCGAACTGATATTGCAAGATCGTCATGTGACCTATCGTGAGATTGAGTCAACCTTACACATTAGTGGGACCAGCATACATTCAATATTGCATAAACATTTGAATGTCAAAAAAATTTGTTCGCGTTGGATCCCACACAATTTGTCAATCGTTCAAAAAAGGCTCGTGTCGATTGGTCGCAAGAAAAGCCCAAAAAATACGATCGCGGTGCTTCAAAACACGTTTATGACATAGTGACAAGTGATGAATCGTGGATTTACGCGTATGAGCCCGAAAGTAAACAGCAGTCGACTGTATGGGTTGTTCGCGAACGAAGCACTTCCAAGCAAATGAACGCCTGTTTTTTCAGAAAAACTGGACATGTCGCAACCGTAACACTAGAACAACGCAGAACAGTCAATTCTGAGTGGTACACAACCATTTGTTTGCCAGTTGTCTTCCAAGAAATGAGAAAAACCAACCCCCGAAGACGGATCACTCTTTACCACGACAATGCGAGCTCTCACACATCGGCTCAAACAACTTCATTTTTGACCACTCAAAACATCGATTTGATGAGTCATCCGCCGTATAGTCCTGACTTGTCACCAAATGACTTCTTTTTATTCCCGTACGTAAAAAACAAACTGAGAGGTCAACGTTTTTCGACACCTGAAGAAGCGGTTGCTGCGTTCAGAATGGATGTTTTGGAGATACCTCAATCAGAGTGGAAAAAGTGCTTCGACAATTGGTTCAAACGCATGCAAAAGTGAATAGATCTTCATGAGGAATATTTTGAAAAACAATAAAGCGATTTTCGATGATTAATATTTGTTTTTGTTCTCTAATCCCTAAATATAAAAGGCAGCCCTCGTATAAATGAATGGAATAAATAAAAAACTACATATTTCTAAAAATCATCATAGAAATTTAAATACATTTCACTTTTTTAGTATACTCTTTCCGTTCCGCACAGTCTTATTCACACACGGCAAGGTTCCCAAATGTACTGAAATGTCCAAAGACTTAATAAGCGAATAGTACCTTAACTATACAAGACATATGTCTTTGTTAAAAGTTTTTAGTTCACGCTGACCAGTAACTATCACCTGCTAAAATATCTGCATTGCATTATATTACACCTTGTAGAATATCAAAAATAAGACAAAAACATGAAAACAATAATTAATATGAAATTAAGTTTAAAAGCATGCTTTAAATGAAGCATACTCGTATATACATATACAAACTGGATTTGTATGTATGTAACCGTTAAGTTCTTGATGAATGTTTTTTATGGGTGAGAATATGAAATATCAATATATTCCATACCGGTTTAAGTGATTTTACTGTGATAACATACTTCTCGCTACTTGATTCGTCGATTCATTTGGATGTATTCCAAATTGTTCCAGGTCCTCAATTTGTTTTTTATTTGCCAGTAACTCCTTTTCTTGATACTTTTTCAACAAAGGACAAGTTTTACTGGTTTACATTTTTCTTGGGATGTTGTCTATTAAAATTGAGAGTCAAGATTAATACTATCTGCTCACGTTGAGCCAGACTATAGAGTATCGTGATCACTGCAACTTTAATCAGTTATAAAATAAAACTTGATAGTAGGTATATCGAAATGAAAATGACATATTCTCAACAACATTGGAGCTCAAGTAGGGTTTTTATTCTCAATTAAATTATATTATATATAAATTAAGTATATCGGTCAACATTTTTCGCAGCCATTCCGTTGATGTATCCAAATCCCAATCGCAGAATAATCAGACTTCTACAGAATGATTTCGAAATTATATATTTACTCTTTTCATCAACATGCTATATCCAATAGAGGGCAGGAGGACTATTTTTAGAATAATTAACATTAATGCCAAAAAGCCTAAAATGTCAAAAGTAGCAAAAATATTAAAATCTCAAAATGTACACAAAAAATGCCAAAAATAATAGAAAAGGGGAAAATGTCGTTACTTTACTAGTGAAATACGTAAAAACGTCAGAAATGTCCAAAATGTCAAGTGACAAAAATGTTGAAAATGACAAGAATACCAAATGTGCAAAATGTATTGAGTAAACTAAAATATGTAATGTACAAATCTGAAAACATAAAAAATGTTGAAATATTACCCAAATACCAAAAGGCACATAAAATAATTTGATCAAGTACGAGTTGGACTCGCATACTTAGGGTTCCGTACCACCTTCAAGATTCTAATATTCCAGTTTCAGACAAGCAGGGAATGAGTGCATTTTTTTATATTTACCCTTATATCTTATAAATGAAGCATTTTAAATTTATAAAAAATATACATTTTGATTTTGCACACATAGACTTTTTATTTATCTGCTTCAGGATTCGCTTGATTTTTATCAGAATACATATGTATTTAATTTTCTAATTTGGCCCCCAAAAATTAACATTAGAGTTTTATTTTACTAATAAACTTTCAGAGAAGTCATTTATAATCTATTGTCTTTTTGAGTTTTGAGGCTCTGTAGATTGGAAGATAAAGGGCAAAATAGGTCAAGTTTAAAATTATAAATTATTAAAACTGTTATTCAAATAAATACAAAAATATATTTTTCAAAATTTAAATAGTGTAGTTTCTAAAGTGGGAATTAAGTCGATGTTTAATATTTTTGTTAATATCTTTTAAACAAATGATTTAAAAATGTGATATATTTGTAATTCACATAATGAGCCTTTTATCTGATATATTACATGATGCGTTTGAAAATTGAATCTTTGTTTTCCATTTAATTGTATAATTTGTCCCTAAAATTACTATGGGGTTTTTCTAATCATTGATTTTCCGTTTAATTCTATTATTTGGGGGCCAAACAATAGAATATATTTTAAAATATTCATTTTAAAAAAATTAAAAAAATATATTTGTATTTGTTTCGTCTTCATTGTTTATTTAATGAATATTTATTTAGTTTTTTGCGGGTTATATAAATTGGATATTCAAGTGCATTAGACTGAATGTATTATTTATTTATTTGCTGGAATTAGGTTTGATATCCTTAAATTCCTATTATTTTCATTTCTTCCTTTACTATATGTTGGAAAAAAAACCACATACTTCCTCGTTGAATGGGTCAACGAGACTTTCGCATCGTCTCTCGTGCCGAACAGTTCGCAAATATAATTTTTATGGTCCGTGACATATGTGCACATTTTATGGACGGAACTACATACTGGATCTACATATAGTATTTACATACACCCTTTTACCTTTCTGGTAAGTCTGCCTAATTTATCCTAATAATTGTAAATTGTACCGTTACATATTTATACACTGGAAACATTCTATGCAATATAAGATTTTAACTTCTCCCAAGCAGTACTTCAAATACCACATTTTTTTGGTCCTTTCGACTCAAGATTACGCTGTTTATTTTACTATATAAATAATTTGTCGAGCTATTGATAATTGATTTATAAAGCCACACATTATCCTATAGAAGTTAAAAGTTTATAAAGGTGTTTCCAGCGTGCGCGAAAACATTCCGTTTTTTGCACTGTGTAACAATTTGTATATTTACGAATGTTATAATTGAGCTGATATAAGGGTTTTGTTTACTCATTTACTTTTTATACTCACGCTTTGTTGTCGTCGAACGAAGACGAAACTTTTTCTTACCGACATTTTTGTTGATTGGTGTCTTTTTACCTCTTGTTTTTTGGAAGATATATTTACGAATTTGAAACTCGAATTCGTTTCGATTTGAATAAAATATCTTAACTATATGTTGCAATGGCCGATAATAAATTAAAACGTTTGTACGCTTTACGAAATTTAGAAATTAATAAACTTGATTCAATTGGAGAGATTGCAGATAAATTCGTACAAGGAGAACTTGATTCATCTAATTTTATCGTAGCTTGTCGTAATTTAAATAATATACTAAAGGAATTCGATAAGCATCATCTAGAAATTATAAACACAATTGCCGTTAAAGATGATGCAGATTTAAATGCAGAAGAAATAATTAGAAGGAAGTTTATACTAGGTTTCAATAAAATTGAATCTTTATACTACAATCGGGTAGAAGTACCTAATGAAAATAAAAGTAATACATTTTCTTCATCTAATGTAAAAGCAAATTTGCCGAAAATTAACCTTAAATTTTTCTCTGGTGAAAATATAAGTGAGTTTCCTACTTTTATCGACATGTTTGATACGTTGATTCACAACGATGCAAATATCTCAACAATGAATAAATTTAGTTATCTTTTATCGGTTTTAACGGGTCCTGCTTTAGAATTGGTTAAACGGAATCGATTCATAGCGGACAACTACCAAACTGCATACAACAGTTTAAAAGAACGTTATTCTAATAATCGAGAACTTGCAATGAGTTATTGGAAAGAGATTTCTAATTGTGCTTCATTAACTAATGATAATCCACAATTTTTAAGAAAACTCTTAGATACATTTGGTCAAAATTTAGCTGGTTTATCCACTATGGGATTCAATACGGAAGATTGAGATTTTGTAATGATGAATATTTTACTTGAAAAATTAGATTATAATTCTCAAAAGGCATTTGAATTGCACCATGTTTCAAATGAAATACCTACATATCATAGTTTGTATAATTTCTTGTTGAAGCATTGTACGGCTCTTGAATCATTTGTTAGAGCAAAAGGCTCCAAGAGTTCACATATTCAAACTAATTCACGAAAAAATACTTGACAAAATTCTCGTTTAACGTCTTCTCTTTTTGCTAATACATCCCATAAACCAAATTGTTTAATTTGTAATGCAGACCATTTACTTTTTAACTGTTCTGAGTTTTTAAATAAATCATCTCAAGACAGATTTAAGTTTGTTAAACAACGAAAGTGCTGTATTAACTGCCTTGCTCTTGGGCACACGGCTTTCAAATGTTCTTCAAACAAACGTAAGAAATGCAACAAAAAACATCATGCAATATTACATTTTGAAAATAATACTGTACGCTCAGATGACGTTCCTATGCGGGAAAATGCGTCTTATTCTGAACTAAATGATCGATCGGAAAATACTATGCAAATACCTGCTAGTTTATCTAGCGTTGTAAATACTATTACAATTTTATTGTCTACTGTTTTACTTCAGGTCCGTGATAAATACGGTAACCTTTTATCTTGCAGAGCATTGATAGATTCAGGCTCACAAGTTAATTTTATAAGCAAATCTTGTGCAAATAAATTATCTTTAAACAAGCATCATATATCCACATCCATACAAGGATTAGATACGATGCGTACTTTTGCTAAATATACTATACAATGTGAAATCTTACCAGTCGGTAAGGAACTGCCTTCTTTTCCGATCAATGCTATTGTACTAGACAAAATTTGTTCTAATATGCCTTCCACGAAGGTTAACACAAGACAATGGACACACTTAGATAATCTAGTGTATGCTGATCCCGAATATCATTGTCCGGGTGAAATAGATATTCTTTTAGGAGCAGAACTGTTTCCATATATCCTTCGTTCTGGTTATATACAGGGAGGATCTAACGAACCTTGCGCGCTCAACACGGTCTTTGGTTGGGTTGTCATGGGGAAAATTGGACAACATCTTTCACAAGAAGTTAAATCTTTTTTTGTACAACAAAATGATTTTGACTTAGATAACACTTTGAAAATGTTCTGGAATGTTGAACAAGTTCCAGAAACTAATGTTCAATCTCCAGATGATATTTATTGCGAAAACTATTTCTATGAAACTACTAGCAGAAATGCAGACGGTCGCTTTATCGTCTCGCTGCCATTTAAACAAAATTATACTAGCTTCGGGGACACACGTCCTCTAGCTTTACAAAGGTTCCATAACTTGGAACGCAAATTTGCAAAACACGAGTTGTTTAAAATCTCTTATAATGAATTTATTCAAAATTACATTAACAAAGGAAATTTAATGCCTATTAATGAAACTTCTAATTTCAACAATAATTGTTTTTATTTACCACATCTTTGTGTGATCAAACATGAATCTACAACAACTCCTTTAAGAGTTGTGTTTGATGCTTCTCATCATGCACAAAACTTTCCGTCGCTAAATGACGCGTTGTATGTAGGTCCTAAACTACAGAATGATTTGATAAAAATTCTACTTAACTTTCGTGTACATAAATTTGTTTGTACTGCAGACATCAAGAAAATGTTTAATCAAATTTTGGTTGATCCTAAACAAAGGAAATTTCAAAGAATTCTTTGGCGTTCATCGCTCGAAGATCCTGTTCAAGATTATGAATTAACTACTGTAACTTTTGGTGTAAGCACTGCACCATTTCTTGCTATTCGTTCACTATACGAATTGGCTAAATGCGAAATTGATTTTCCTTTAGCTTCTGAAATTATTTTACACAATAGTTATGTAGATGATATATACTTTGGAGCTAACACAATTAACGAAATATTGAATTTAAAATGTCAATTAACTACACTTCTAGATAAAGCTTGTTTTGAACTTGGAAAATGGGCTAGTAACACACCAGATATTTGACAGGAAATATCTACTAATGATATTCAACAAACATCATCATCCTTTGATAAGGATACACAAAATACAATAAAAATTTTAGGTTTGCAATGGAATCCACAAACTGATTGTTTTTCTTTTGCAGTTAAACATTTTGATTCTGAGTGTACCAAGCGTAAAATATTATCGCAGGTTGCCCGATTATTTGATCCGTTAGGTATTTTAACACCTTCTATAATTATTGCAAAATTATTAATTCAACAAATGTGGATACTGGGTTTAAATTGGGATGACAAACCTCCGGATAGTATCATAAATGTTTGGACAAAGTTCTTGTCTGAAATTAACGTGATTACAAGTGTGCAATTATCGCGTTACATTAATTTCAATGACATGGTTTCCTGTGACTTACACGGATTTTGTGATGCCTCAGAACGAGCTTACTGTGCAATTGTTTATTTGAGAATTTCATATAGTAATCAATATAATGCAAAAACATATTTACTATGTTCGAAAAGTAAAGTTGCACCTATTAAAAAACTATCCATTGCAAGACTTGAATTATCTGCTGCTGTATTGCTTTCTAAATTAATTGCTTATGTATTATATATCTACCAAGATAAAATTAATTCTGTATTTGCTTGGTCGGATTCCTCTATAGTACTTTCATGGATAAAATCTCCTGCCTATAGATGGAAAACTTTTGTAAGCAATAGAGTGAGTTACATTCAAGACAGAGTTGCTCCAAAGAATTGGTATTACATACCATCTTCATTAAATCCTGCGGATCACGGATCACGGGGATTATTTCCAAATGATCTTTTAGTTAATTCTACTTGGTGGCATGGACCTAAATTTCTTGAACTACAACAAGAATGTTGGAACCTGCCTACTTTACATTTTAAGGAAAATTCAGATATTCAGTTAGAAGAAAAAATCAATGTTTTTATTGCTTCGTTAGCTGAAAGTTTTATTGATTCCTTATTAAACAATCATTCTTCACTTTTGAAAATCAAAAGAATTGTCGTTTTTGTTCTGCGGTTTGCATACAACATTAGAAACAAATCAAACAAATTGTTAGGTTTTATAAGTGCAGAGGAACTGAGTAATGCTTTCATTGTTATAGTTAAACGAGTTCAATTGCTGCATTTTCAAAACGAACTTAAACAAATAACACAAAATAATGTTACTACTAAGTGGTTGAGAAAACTCAATCCTTTTCTAGATGAAAAAGGTATAATTCGCGTTGGTGGAAGATTATCTCAATCAACTTCACTAGGGTTTAATAAAAAATTTCCTTTATTAATTCCGAATAATTGCAATTTTACAAAGTTATTGATAAGAGAAATTCACATTAAATACTTACATGTTGGTATACAAACCACTTGTAATATACTTGCTCAAAACTTTTGGTTGATTGGTGCCATGAAATATGTTAGGAAAGTTCTTAACAATTGTTTTGCTTGTTGGAAAACTAATCCAAAACCTTATCAGCCCTATATGGGTTCTTTACCAAAGTTTCGTATCTCACAATTAAAACCATTTTCAACCGTTGGAATCGATTTTGGAGGTCCTATACCTATACCTATGAATAGACTGCGCGGTTCCAAATCTATTAAAGCGTATATTTGCGTTTTTGTTTGCTGTTCTACAAAAGCGATACATAACGAGCTTGTGTCTTACTTATCTATGGAAGCGTTTTTAGCAGCTCTTCGGCGTTTTATAGCTAGAAGAGGTCGGTGCTCTACAATTTACTCGGATTGCGGTACTAATTTTGTAGGATCTAGCAAATATCTGAGAAGTATTAGGCACGCCGTGGGTGATAGAGAAAACATTGAATGGAAATTTCATCCACCGTCTGCTCCTCATTTTTCCGGTCTATGGGAAGCAGGCATAAAATCTGTTAAAACTCATTTGTTGCGAGTAGTAGGTGAACAGATACTTACATACGAAGAATTATATACTGTTTTAACTCAAATTGAAGCTGTTCTTAACAGTAGACCGCTTTGTGCAGTTAGTACGGATCCCAACGATTTGAATGCTTTAACTCCTGGTCATTTCTTGACTTTGGAACCTTTGACTGCGTTGTCTGATCCAGACTATGCGGATTTAAAAATTAATACCCTTTCTCGTTGGCAACCTTTGCAACGTTTACATTACGACTTCTGGAAGCGATGGCAACAGGAGTATCTTCATACCCTTCATCAGAGGGCAAAGTGGTATAGGGATTCAATTCATCCACCTTCAGTGGGTTCTTTGGTACTTATAAAGAATGATTTGAGTTCTCCTCTTAAATGGCCATTAGCACGTATAATAAAAACTCATGCAGGTGCCGATGGCAAAGTTAGAGTTGCAACTTTACATACAACTAAGGGAACAGTCACACGTCCTTTAGTCAAGCTTTGTCCTTTACCAGAGGGATAAAAGGCTCCATACCCTTTTATGTGGGGGAGAATGTTTCGTCTTCATTGTTTATTTAATGAATATTTATTTAGTTTTTTGCGGGTTATATAAATTGGATATTCAAGTGCATTAGACTGAATGTATTATTTATTTATTTGCTGGAATTAGGTTTGATATCCTTAAATTCCTATTATTTTCATTTCTTCCTTTACTATATGTTGGAAAAAAAACCACATACTTCCTCGTTGAATGGGTCAACGAGACTTTCGCATCGTCTCTCGTGCCGAACAGTTCGAAAATATAATTTTTACGGTCCGTGACATATGTGCACATTTTATGGACGGAACTACATACTGGATCTACATATAGTATTTACATACACCCTTTTACCTTTCTGGTAAGTCTGCCTAATTTATCCTAATAATTGTAAATTGTACCGTTACATATTTATACACTGGAAACATTCAATGCAATATAAGATTTTAACTTCTCCCAAGTAGTATAACTTGAATCAACACCTCATATAAATTACAGTCCACTTAAATACATATGCAAAAATGGCGCTAAATGCTACAGTATTCGTTATAATGGGCCCTGTGATTTGATATATTACATGACCCGTTAGAAACAATTATAATTTTTTATTTTCCATTTAATTCTAGAATTTGCCCCCCAAAAGGAATATTAGGGGTTTCTCCTTATTTTTCCAGTAAAGTTCAGGTGAGGGGCTATACTTCCATTTTTTTCAAACCATTTTTTTCAAAATTTTTCAGCTTATGGTTTCGGAGATAAGGGGGGATTTGGTAAATTTTTTTATATTTTTGTTAATATCTTTTAATTAATTTTTAAAATATGAAAAAAAATATATTTGTTTTCGTCCTAATGAGCCCTTTCATTTGATATATAACATGATGGGTTAGAAACAATTTTAATTTTATATTTTCCATTTAATTCTATAATTTGCCCCCCAAAATGAGTATTAAGGGTTTTTCCTTATTTTTCCAGTAAAGTTCAGGTGAGGGGCTATACCTCATTTTTTTTTCAAAATTTTCCATCTTATGGTTTCGGAGATAGGGGGGGGGATGGGTAAATTTTTTTATATTTTTGTTAATCTTTTAATTAATTTATTTTAAAAATATGAAAAAAATATGCTTCTTTTCGTCATAATGAGCTCTTTCATTTGATATATAACATGATGGGTTAGAAACAATTTTAATTTTATATTTTCCATTTAATTCTATAATTTGCCCCCCAAAATAAATATCTTTTAATTTATTTATTTTAAAAATATGAAAAAATATATTTGTTTTCGTCGTAATGAACCCTTTCATTTGATATATAACATGATGGGTTAGAAACAATTTTAATTTTATATTTTCCATTTAATTCTGTATTTTGCCCACTAAAATTAAAAGTAGAGGTTTCTCCTTATTTTTCCAGTAAACTTCAGGTCAGGACCTATACCTCTATTTTTTTTCAAAACTGTACGTTTTATAGTTTCGGAGATAAGGGGGAGGGTGAATGAAAAAATTTTTGTATATTTTCGTTAATATCATTTTAAATAATTTTTTTTAAATATGAAAAAAATATATTTGTGTTCCTCAGAATGAGACCTTTCATTTGATATATTACATGATGCGTTTGAATTTTTTTATTTTTAAATTTTTATTTAATTCAATAATTTGCCTCCCAAAAATAATATTAATGGTTTCTCCTTATTTTTCCTGTAAAGTTCGGGCAACATTCTATATTTCCTATTTTTTTTCAAAATTTTAGTCCCAGTAGTTTCGGGATCAGGGGGGGGAACGGTCGATTTTTTTTAGTTTTGCCCCCCAGAAGTACCCCTAATATCAATTTTTTTTCTTTTACGATATGTACTCCTGATCGGGTCACCAAACTATACATTGATACCAAATTTCAACCTCTTCCGTCCAGTAGTTTAGGAGAAAATTGCTGTGCTGTGATAGAGGCAGAAATCCTGAGTGATATTATAAGGGTATCCGTATATTGTATATACGGAACCCTAAAAATTAAAAAGCCATTACGTAAAATGTCAAAAAGGCGAAAAATATTAAAACACAAGGTGAATAAATTGGAAATAGTAAAAATGTAAAAAATGACAAAAACACCTAAAATGAGAAAAACGTCAAAAAGTCTAAACTAACTGCAATATCAAATATTAAACATCTCCAATTTGACAAAAATGTTAAGCTCCACAAATTCATTAAGGCAATACTATATTTTTAGAAGCCGTTGGAAGCAAGTCGCTGCTATATAAATTTCGCTCAAGAAAGATGACATTAATATCTATCGTTTTCACAGCCAAATCTAATAATTGTAGGAAATAAGAAAAATTTCAAATGCCAAAAAAAACAATACATTCTTAATATACAAATGTTGGGCGGACTGCTAGTTTCACAATAATTGCTAATTACTTCACCTACTTGAGGAGTAGCCTCAGTTCGAAACTGCTGTGGTTGGTTGCATCGTGTGGTTCTGAAAATGTTGTTATCCTAGTAACTATTGATTTCAGTTTGAAATAATTGTGAGGAGGGTTACCGCAAATTGCTACAAATATATATATATATATATATGTATATATATATATATATATATATATATATATATATATATATATATATATATTTATATATATTTGTTTTTAAGTTTTCGCGGGCACTAAATGTTTTAGATGGTTTCCGGGAATTCATCCGCGTAGTTGATAACTGATCCCTGCCGGGATCGATGGTAAAATGACGACGTTTCGGCAGAGTCACATCTGCCCTCTTCAGGTCGGTTCGCATAATTCTCGTAGCCTTCTGCTTTCGCTTCTAGTTACTCGCATACTGAGTTACTCGAGTATTCGAGTAACGAAGCGAAAGCAGAAGGCTACGAGAATTATGCGAACCGACCTGAAGAGGGCAGATGTGAGTCTGCCGAAACGTCGTCATTTTACCATCGATCCCGGCAGGGATCAGTTATCAACTACGCGGATGAATTCCCGGAAACCATCTAAAACATATATATATATATATATATATATATATATATATATATATATATATATATATATATATATATATATATATATATATATTATATATATATATCAACAATAAACCCCTTTGGTACTGTTCATAATATGAAGTTACTGGCTTTACTTTTATTAAGTAATTTGGTTTAAGAATATTTATTTATTTATTAAAACCAGTGAAAAGTTTACAATGAAATATTATTATTCCTGTACTTGCCTGGTACACTTAAAGTTAACCCTTAAATAAGTAAATTAAACTTAAATCATACAAAATTCAACCTTACAACAACTAATACAAATCAGTAATAATTTTAAATATCACAGTGCAATATTGTATTTATTTTTTAGTACCAAGTATAATAAATTAAATAATCTTTTTGTTTTTGCAGTATTAATTATGATTAAGTATCCATTAAGCCATTTTCTTTTTGATTGTTTTCTTATAGTTCACCATGTATTTATATGCATTTGGTAACAAATTGAATATTTTTATTGCATTGATATAGCTGTATTTGGTAAAAATAGTTTGATTTATTTTAAGTATTAAAATACGTTTATTTCTATTAACACTAATGGCGGTTGTGTTTTATAATTTAATAGCAAATAATTGCAAAAGATTTTGGTTGTGTTATGAGATGTTTTTTCCAATATTGGAGTAATCTGTATACGTAAACTATTCAAATACTTTTCTATTCCTTACTATGTTATCGGTATTAGTGTCCTAAATAACTTATAATTATGTGAAATTTTAGGTACAGTGAATTCAAAAGAAGAATGACACATTTTATGATAGCTACTGATTTCACCACCTTATAAGAGTAAATGATTCATTTGCCATAGGAATACTACCAATTATTCTTTAATTATTCATCCAACTATGATTATTCGTAGAATAGTTTCCTTTCAGTGATGTCTTTTTACAATGCATTTTCAAATGTTAACAACATTAAAAAATATTTTGAATTATTTTCAGTAAAACAAATATCACTTCTCAGTTTTGTGGTGGATAAACATGTGTTAGAATTTTCATTAATTATTTCATAGATAAGGGCCTGACATGGGCTGCCATTTTTTTTGTTTCTCAATAGTTGATAGTTGTTTTCAACAAATATTGAAGATGAGAGACGGCAGCAGTTTTATCACTAATACTAACTGCTAATTAATTCCTTTTAGAATATCTGTAAATGCTATGTACATCATACATATTGGGACATTTTACAAATAGTCTTGACTATCTCAAACTCGTTTATAACATTATGCACTTCCAAAGGTATTATGTTTTTATCACAATAACTACACTGTTCAAAACAATTAAAATAACTGTTAGGTTTAGTATTTTTAAATAATTAAATAAATTTGCATTTGAAGTTAAGAAAACTAAAGTAGAATTCCGATATGTTTTAAATCAGTAGGGTGTTACTCAGTTTACAGGCAATTCTGAACGTAAACTCCAAGTTTAATTTTGAGGAACATATCAAATGAAAAGACTTGTTATGACAAATACCAATATGGTATATATTTGTTATTTGTTACTTTTATTTTCTACTAATCAGCTGGCGATAATCACTTAAACTTTCAATTGAAATTTTGTTTCGTAAGGTAGTGAACTTAATGGAAATTTAGGTTTTGAACCAGCTAATGTCGAATTGGTTTGGCAAGAATTTCAAAAAAACAATTGATATTATAAAATGAAGCTTAATATATTGTTGCGCTGCTCTGACTTTTATGGGAATTACCACCGAGAATCATGCTTGGGTTATTGTTCAGTTAAGAGGTGACGTGTAGAGGGATGCATTAGACACTGAATTCAATGAATTAAGTATGGAACGACTAGGCTGCTCATCCTAGTCGTTACCATGAAAAACATTAGGCAAAAATTACTTATTTTGTAATTTTCATTACATTAATTTATTAAAATAAAGACTTTATGTAAATGATCGCCAGTAATGCAGACAATTTTTCGAAATTGTTCAGCTGTATTTTGTTCTTGTTACAAATTTCTCATCCTCGTCTATTACGAAAAATGTCTGAGGTGAGAAAATCCCAATAAACAGCAGGTTGAATAAATTTTTATTATTAATTTTATTTTCATAAATCAGTTTAACAAATGTGTAATTTACTTTTTTTATATAGAATCATTCTCACATTGCATATTACAGGAAATATGCATATATTGTCTTATACATTTACAGTTTCAAACAAAAATAAGAACTAAAATTCATATTGGTAGTTTTACATTTACCGCATAATAAATAGTCACCACTAAGTGCACAAATAATGTTTACAAGGCTTTGAAAGAGAGAGCAATAGACGGGGCAGTATTTAGTTCATTGGCTGCACCTCCCAATCGAGTGAAGTAGCCTCTTGCTCTTGATCTATTGCCCGCTCTTTACTCTTGGCGCGATATTTGTGCATTGAAAGGTACTGCCAGAAGTATATGCTCTAAGTGTGCCAAATATTGCACGCACCAATGTTTTACTTCTCTTTACTACATAAATCACAAAACTATAACTTTACATGCATGAATTAGAATTTGAGACTGATACAAACACTTTGGGCATATACTTCTGCAGGTAGCCTGCAATGCACAAATATCGTGTCAAGGGTAAAAAGAGAGGGCAATAGAGAGAGCAAGAGGCTATTTCATTCGATTGGGAGGTGCAGCCAATGAACTACATAGTGCACATAGCTCATTAGATGCAGCTTTCAATCGAGTGAAATAGCCCCTTGCCCTCTCTTTCTAACATTGGCACGATATTTGTGCATTGCAAGCTACCTCCAGAAGTTCAAGCTCTATGTATGTACAAAAATATTTCCAAAGAGTCAACGACCTCTGTAATTATTTGGCAGTTAAATGTGTTTTTTAATATCATGACGACGAATCAGCTGCTGTATTTATGTAAATTTAGATACATGTTTGAGTTCATCCACGTAACTTCGTACTTGATGTAAATTGTTTTTGTAAAATAAATACTTTTAGCAACTTCATCATAGTGGTAAACTGCTATAAAGTATCCATAATTCTCCAGAATTTGGATAAAATGAAATGAATCTTTTGCATCAAACTTTAAATTTAAGATTCTCACATATTTTCGAAAATTTAAAACTTTTTGAGAAAATCTCAGCATCTTGAAAATTGCATGTCATGAGTCACGTATCCAGAATTTTTCTTCTACATCCCATAGAAACGAAGTTTCTAGAAAAAAACTGAAAGAAGTCTATTTAACCGACTTCCAAAAATGAATATTACCGAAAAGTACCATATATAATTTTCTTTAAGAAATTTATCTTTTTTCAGAAAATTGGCAAAACAGTTACTATGGGATAGGGATGTAACGAATATTCGCATTCGCATCAGCGAATATTCGCGTATTTTTTAATATTCGCAATCGCATTCGTATTCGCGGTTATTCATACGAATTTTTTGCGAATGTGTTTGACAGTGAAAAGCGAAAATAGTTTATTATGATGTTATTCATTAAGTACATTGCACACTGTATAACTTACTTGTCATTTCAAAAGTTAAGTACAGATATTAACTTGTACTTGCTATGTGAATTAACAGTTGTATGATGACATAAATTTATTTATAACTTTAAAGAAAAAATACACTAGTTGTTTCTTCTGGAATCCTCAAATGTACATGTAATTAAGCAACAATTTAATTGCTAAGTAAAATTAAGCAAGTTACGTCAGTTTCATAACATGATATAGGGTTTTATGCCCAAGTGAATTTTGAGATCTAGAAGTTAGAGGGAAAACTAGCTGCCAGAGAACCTAAATCAGGAGTCATACTGCATATAACGCCGTTTCCTTGTGATTTCTGGGACAAAGAATTCGTAGATTCACGAAAACCTGTCAAAGAAATTATGATACCAACTATTGGAGGTTCAATCAGTTGAGGGGAGCGCGACTGATGAAGGTTCTGGACTAGAAGCAATATATTTTCAGTATTATATAAGGTTGTCCAAGAAAAACGAAATTTTATTTTCATTTTAAAACATTTTTATTTGTGAACTAATTTTAAATAAATAAGGCTTGTTTAAAAGACAATTGATGCTGCTGCTAAATCCACAGACACCATTACATAGTTATTGAAATTGTCCCTTTGTCTAAAAAACGGTTAATGGTGTTTCAACTCTTTTTTTTTGGTTGCTAGGAAGATATACAACCTATCGATTTGTGCTGTTGTTAAAAAAATTATAATAAAACATTTGTCATTAAACCGTTTCTTTTGGATATCTCTTCTACTTCTAAAAATTTTTAAAAGGTTTCGGCATCTTAATAGTCTCCTAGCTTTAACTTCAGGACCAAGTTTAAATTTGACAATTTGTGGAACGCTCAGACTAGCTCCAGGCCTTTTGTCAGGGCTAACTGCTAAATTCGAAGTAAACAGAATATTTTCCCAAGTAAACGAGCTTTGCGCGGTTTGGGCCGTGCGTTGCGTCAAAGTGACAGGCACAAGCTGAAACTGGGGTCGAAAACAAACCACTGAGCGATCTCCGACAATATAAAATCGCTACAAAAGCACTAATTGAATTTCCTGTAAGGACACAATGAAGCTTTGTATATGTTTACAAGGGACACATCCTATAAGTTAGATAAATTGAAATAAAAGTACCATAACTGTCGTACTTGCGTTCTTACACTCTTTGGGCACCTGCCTCCTTTGCGCCTGGCAATTGTGTTAGGTGAAATTTCTTAACAGAACTGTAAGTTATGCTTTTTTTATTATATCGCCTAGCAACAATTTGTAATAGAACTCGCCATGTATCCTTTTCTAATTTAAAGTATTGATGCAAATTTCATCGTCATTAAGCTAGTACCATTTTCGCAGCTGTCAATTCTAATTAGCAGCGATAGCCAACGAAGCGAAATTTTTCATTACGCCAAGTTAATTTTGCAAAATAAGAGAAATTAGCTATCAGGATGTTAAAACATACCTTTATCTTGTCATAAGTCAATTATTTTTTGACCGATTCTCATGCACTCAATCTGATTTTACTTAGAAATAAACAAGCTGGCAGAATCTTACTTTTAAAGCTATACAAAGGTTAGACTCGTTCGTCACTTTGCTTTTGAAACTGATTTTAAAAATATATAGTCTGACACCATCAATTGTCTCCTAAACAAGCCAAATTAAATTTAAATGGGTCCATATAACATCACAATCAAATTCCGTTTTTTTTTGGCAACCATATACAATTTTAGTTCATATTTGGCTCATAAACATAATTATTTAATTTTTCTGCTTAATTAAAAATAAATACATACAAACTTCTTATAAATTCTCTCATAAACCAAAAAAACTTTGTTGGTTCACTTTAATATGTTGACAGCTTAACTGTTGAAAAGCGTTGAGCGTAAGGGTTTCGTGTTGGGATACAAAATTTTGTGTTTATACATCTGTGAGACAACAAAGGTTTTCAAAGGTATTTCAGTTTATGTATTAAAAATAGAAGAATGACTTTATATAATAATTACTAAGCACAGAGTAGTTTATTATTTTTGATTATATAAAAATAAGTAAATTTTGATCTGATATTCGCATTCGTATTCACGAATATTAGAAGAGAAAATTCGCATTCGTATTCGCGAATATGGAAAATCCGACATTCGTTACATCCCTATATGGAACTGCAATTCAGTAATGAATCTTCCCCGATTTCAGTGATTTCTCTAAAATAGCGCAATCAATTGGATATTTTAAATTATATTGTATAAAGATCTATTCCGACTAGATTCCGTTTTTCAGAAAATCTAAAAATATGTTCAAAAGACGGTAAACGTCAAGTTAAATAAATATCAAATAAATTTCTCCCCAAAACTCATTAAATGTTAAGATATGTCATGAAAGAATATTGATCGTACAGGGTATTTGTAACGGTTTTCATTTTGATTCATTTGAACTTCTTTATTAAAAATAAATTACAAATTATAAAATATTAAGGTGGATTCAGAAGTAAATAAATACATTTTTCTACAATGTAAAGCATTCTTTTTGCAGCAAATCGGAAAACTAAAGGCAAGAGTCCGTAAACGTCAAAGAAAATATCAGATAAATATATTTCCAAACTTAAATGTCAAAGCAAAACTGTATCAATTTAGCTGTTGATGGTTTGGTGTTAGGTTACAAAACTTTGCATTTATACATCCCGTATACTATTTAATTAAAATTGAACGTCAAATTTTATTTCAAAATCCGCTTTGATTACTAAATAAATATTTATTGATGCTAGTCATTCTGTCCTTTATATTATAATACACTGAATGTCAGATTAGTGAGGTAAAACATCACCCAAGTTATTTTTCAAGAATTCCTATACATTTTAGCTACAAGTAGATATTTTTAAAAATTCATAATACTTTACTTAAAACATCAGATCTACTTTAAAAAAGAAAAAGCATTTATTCTACTAGGAAAGTGGTGAACTCGTAAGAGCATATACGAGAATATATCCACTACTGAAAAGTCAAACATGAAAAATGAAAAATAACGTCTGTAAATATAACTTTATAGAGTTTATTATCAAATATACACTTAATTTCTTGCATGTTTAACAATAATATTTAACCTAAGTGTACTAACGTAAGTGATAGTGCTGTTTTACAAAATTTTAATAATTAATAAAATAATATATATATATATATATATATATATATATATATATATATATATATATATATATTTGTTTTGTTTCAGGTGAGTTATTTCCTGATAATTATGTGTGTTTGGTAAGCTAAAATTTAACGTTAAAATGTATGTATGAACTCTATAAATTAACATATGCCCGAAAATCTGTGTATTTGTCATTTTTTTATGTTAATTAATTGTTTATTGATTTTGCAAAAACAAATTTATTGACCTGTCAATATTTCAAACAATTTGTTTCCTAGGAACATCGTAGGTTGAAATAATATTCTAATGTTTAACATTAGCATGAGTTGTTAAGAATGTTACTTAGTCGTTGCTAAGTTTTTGCAATCAATAACACCTTGAAGCGCCTTAATATTTTTTTTCATAAAGAAGAACCTTGTCTTGTTTAAAACATTATAATTAATACACTAAAACTCGACGATTCTGAAAGGATTTGGCTTATGTACATGTACTTTCAGACATATTCTTATGTACATAATTATTTAATATCGACAATGTATGCACCTACAAGATCCATTTATTATATATAAATTTATTTTATATATTTTTGTATGTATGGGAAATACATGAATAATAATATAAAAAAAACTATATAAAGTACCGAGTTATGGATATTCATTGATTTTTTAGTGTCAATCTAGGTGTTACATTTCCATCAGATAACTATACAATAATAATGTTCCATTGCCTTTTTGAAAACTTTTGTGATGGTATGTATGATCAATGGGATAAGGGATGCAATTTACTTATTGCTTTTGGAGGTAAAAAACAAGCTTTATATTCCGTATCTTCATGTTTTTTTACATGGGCTGGCAGAAGATTATAGCATTCTGATTTTATTTGCAAAGTTGTCTTGAACAGTTTTAACCACTCTAAGAATAGGCGGCCTGTCATCTAGGCACGAGAATTTGTATCATTACGTACAAGAAATGATCGGACGTAGTTTAAACAAGGTAGAGTTTTCGGCTTGCAAATAACTAATAACTGTAACTTCTCTGATCACTCAAATTTGATTATGAATTAAAATATTGGACACTTGGTAGCATGAAAGTTTTTAAGAGAAATTTGAAGCACATTCCCTAGAATTTTCCATATGGAGTTTTATTTTTGGGTTAGGATTTAATGAGAAGTGTAGAGCTCTATAAAATTTAGCCAAATAATCTGACAGTTATAGTTATAAAGCTTTACATGGCAAAGATAGTACGAGCATTTTTCATGAAAAAATGTCAAATTGAACGAATTTGTTTTTTTCCCTAATTTACCTACGTTGTTAGGTAAATCCAAGCCATTTTATGTGGACCCCTGTGGGTTCACCTGGACCACTTTGTGTACCTCTGGTCTAGGTATTTTAAATTTAATAGATTTTTTTGGGAAAACTTTTATTGTTGACACACTCGTGGTATAGTTTTTGTGTTGTTCATATCCCATTGTTTTTTGTATTTGAAATTCCAGACCTCTGAATTTTGCTGTTTTTGGCCTGTTTAATCTGTGAATGGGGACTGCAATCTCAATACAGCTTGGAATTGTATTGTAAAACCCATGTGGTATTCTCACTTATTGTCATAACTTGAACTTCAGTACTAGTTCCCTGTGCTATGTTTTTGGCGGTCCATAAAGTCGTTCATTAAATTGAGTTGCAGTGCCTGACACCCTCCTGTAATGTGCTGTATTGCTTCTGGTATCTGGCAACCATATCGAAACATGTCGCTGTTTGTAGACGATAGTTTTTAGTTAGATCACCTGATTTTATATTGACAGTAAAAAGGCTTTCATTTCAGGTAATCTTTGACCTGAGATCAATCATGCTCTTGGTTAGCCTTGTTTATATGTCTTCCATTCCAATTGCATAGGTTATGATCAGTTGATTTGAGGCGTTGAGTTATTGACCTAGCATACCACTCAACGTAGATCAGAATAGCCTTGGAATTTCTGGAACCGAATACGGAAATCAGAAACTTGTTTATATAATTGCTCACATATAGCTGTGAATCCTGTTTCTCCTTCACCCCGTGGTAATGTTCCGACCATAAAACACGTCTATTAACTTAAACCCGTCCTGTAGCTGTTGTTTTTAACCGACTTCCAAAAAGGCGGAGGTTATCAACTTTTTTTTGTGTATGACCAATGATTATTCAAAAACGCCTTTTGATGATTTAAACTGAATTATATTAAGAAACATCACAGAAAGGTCCCATATAATTGTCTATAACATGAGATTAACGGTTTTCCAGAAAATCAGAAAAAATTACATAAGGGATTAGATTTCAGTGAATTTTAATGAATTTTTACTGTTTTCTCTAAAACGGCGCAAGCAATTTGATTATTATTAATTGTATTCGGCAAAGATATGTTCCAGCTTCTTTCTGTATATTTTTCTATAACGTAAAACATACCATTTTTCTGAATATCGGAAAAATATATGCAAAAAAAACTGTAAACATCATGGTAAATGTCAAATTTTTAAATGTCAAGATATGCCATGAAAGTATATCATACAGAGTGTTTGTAATATGTTTCATTTTGATTCATTTGAAGTCACTTCTTTTTAGAGACGAACTTAAGGGGCTTATAGTTGCGTAAAATGGCAGAAAATTTTCCATTCGTTTATTGAAACGAAAATTTGTTATGCCGGGTATCTCTTTTGTATGGTATACGGTTATAGGTGTGTGCGTGCCTGTATGTGATATTAAGTCGTTCATAAGCAGTTGCATAGAAGGATGGTTGAAATATAATTTGGAATTGAATTAGCTATACAGGGTGGTTCAAAAAATATTGTATTGGGTGGCACATAAGCTGCTTATACAAGTTGGTTGAAATAAGAGTGAAGCAAAACTACAGTTATACAGAGTGGATATGTGCGTTATAGGACTGAGTATAATTGCAGTTATACAGAAGGCTTCAAAAAATGTTAGAAGCAGTTGAACATACAGAATGATTGAAATATAAGGTGGAGTAGAATTACAGTTATATAGGCAGTTAAAAAAGTTATATAGTGTGAAACATAAGTAGTTGTAGTAGTTATATAAGCATAAGCAGCTAGGATATTTGAATTATAGGACGGGGTATAATATCGTTACAGACATGGGTTCAAAAAATTTAGAAGCAGTTGCATATACCGAGTGGTTGAAATATATGGTAGAGTACAATTATAGTCATAAAATTTGTTATATAGTGTAAGTAAAATCATCGGTATACAGTAATAATTTAAACAATAGAAAAATAGAAAGAGTCAATAGTATGGAGAGGAATCATACTTATACAGGCTGGTGTTAAAGATATTAGGATAGTTTTTATTTCAAGTCAGCTGAAGTCGGTTCTTTTTTAAATATAAATTATGTAGTTTAGCTTTAACGCGTCATTATTATTGGTATTAACAAAGGTACAAAATATTGGTTGCTCGAAGTTTCTTCGTGTCTGCGAGTTATAATTAAGGTTTGCAAGCAAAAATGTGTTATTTATTAAACCAAGTCTCAGACTATTGAAAACGAAAGTATTTTTAACATAATTCTAAAAAGGAGGAGGTTATCAATTCGTCGGTATGTTTTTTTATGTATGATTATTCAAAAAAGCCTTGGGCAATTGATTTAAAAGGCATTTTATTAAAGAATATACCATATAATTTTCAATAACCTGAGATAGACGGTTTTCCACAAAATCAGAATAAGCATGGCAGTAATTAAGGGTTGTTTTCTGAACGATACTTGTGGCATCTTTTTCAATGTCTAAGTGTTTATTGGGAAATAACACCACACTTTAAAGGAAATTGCTGTATATTCCAAACGTTTCGGGGTCTAGATCAGACCCCGTTGTCAATGGCTAAGAAACTACGGATTAAAAAGATACAATTGCAAGATGTAAATTTAAATATTTGACAATGTTTATTATTTGATTTTTGACGTAACTAAGAGAATTTTATTTGTAATATACAGGGTAGCACAGAAATTTCTAAAGATCATATAATCATAAAGTTCCTTTCAAATTGGAAGAATTTGAAAGGGAGATCTTCAGAACTTTATGTGGCGCTCCTAGGTGCGACTTTCTTATAAGATAGTGCATTCGCCAAAAATGCGACCAAAGAAATTTGTTGATTCAGTGATCCCATTAAAATCATAAGGGAAAACCTAGGAAAAATCTTATGAACTATCCCGATATTGGATTGTTCACAAGGACATGATCATTAGCAATTTCTTCCTTAATCATTGCCGATGATATTTCAAATTGTATTCTACAAAGAGATGTTCCAGCGTGATTTCGAATATTTTTCTATAACGTAAATCGTACCATTTTTGTGAAAATCCTAAAAATATGTGCAAAAAAAACTGTAAACATTAATGTAAATGTTAAATTTTCATCATAAATATCTAGCTTAAATGTCAAGATTTGCCATGAAAATATATCGTACAGGCACAATGGCACAAAATATTCCATTAGTGTATCGAAAAGAAAAATTGTTAGGTGAGCTATCTTTTCTACACGGTATACGGTGGTAGGTGTGTTTGTGTGTGTGCGTGCAACGAAATTCAAGCAGCAAGAAATGTGCGCAATTGAAATATAGGGTGAAGAAAAGTACACTTATGTCTAACTGTACCTGTCGGTAGGTTCAAAAATAAATGTGATATTGGGTGGTACATAAACAGTTCCATATATAGGATGGTTGAAATATAAGGTGGAATAGAATTAAAGATATAAAGGGAGGTTCAAATTTTTTTATATTGGGTGGCATATAAGTAGTTGCGTGTACAAGGTGGTTGAAATAAGAGTGAAACAAAACTGTAGTTATACAGAGTGGATCAAAAAACTTAAAAATGGTTAAATAGGCATATGCAGTAAGGATATACAGGATAATTTAAATATAAGGTGGACTGGAATTATACTAATAAGGGTGGTTAAAAAATGTTTAATAATGTGGAACATAAGTACTTGCTTATACTTGACATACGTGCGAAGTAAAATTATAGCTATACAGGGTGACAATATAAAAATAGAAACAGTCAATTGGGTGGAGAGGAATAATACTTATACAGGGCGATTGCAACGTCGTGTAGAGTTGAATTCTAGTTGTAGAGGATGATTCTGAAAGATAGACAAATAATTTATATTGGGTAACCAATACACAGAAACATATACAGGGTGGTTGCAATATAGGTTGAAATAGAGTTACACTTATACGAAGTGGTCCAAATAATAAAACAAATAAAAAAGTTAAAAAATATGTGGAAAATGTAGAAAAAATATAAATTAGAGAGGGAGAGTAAAGAATACGCTAAAATAATCAATATAATTGTACCTTAAATCAGATAAAAAAGAATATATGTCAGAAAATAGTTATTGATTGCACACAGTTTCTAAACGGTTTTTATTTTAAGCCAGTTAAAGGCGGTTCTCTTTTAAATATAAATTATAAACTTATACGTTAAGTTTCGTAGATTGAAAAAAAGTAATTCAAATAAGCACTCTCACATTAAATTTTCAAAACGGCAGTGATTCGGGGAAAGTTTTCTTTTAATGTAAATTTCGAAGGTCTACAAATTTGAGGACCATAATAGGCTTAAAATACCTTACATACACAAATGATTGTTTGAAAATCATAATTAAAAATTATTTTATCCCCAACATATAGTGTGTAATATTTAAATAGTGTTTAAATAATGTTTATGGGCTTGTATTAGCTATGGGTATGAATCATTTTCAAATAAATCCCAAGATAAAAGTAAAACTAGCGAACGATTACGACTATGAAATGGTTTTTCTCTTTATCATTAACCAGATAAAATAGACTTTGCTGTAAATGTAATATAAACATAGGGCATTATTCAAAACAGGTAGTTCCTGCAAACTGGATTAAATATTTTTTCAGTTTCAGTTCGTTTTATTCTGGATGATAAACTTTTATTTCGATCTATTCGTTCGACTTTTAATTTTTAAAAATTCTAATTTTTTCAGAATGTTTTGCTTGGAGCAAAAATCGGCACATGTGCCACTATCCAGTTGCGGTTTGTGGCTATTCAGAGTGGGCCAGAACTAACCATGAACCATCAGTCATGTTGTCAATGTTTCATAAACTTAAAGAATTTTATATATTAGTTGCACTCTAATTAGTCTATTTACTTTTGGATATTTAATTCTGTGGCTGTGAATCACTTAGATAGTAAAAATGTTTTGTATGCCTTCAGCAAGAACCAACGAGAAGGTTAGAGTAATTTCTTTTTGAAAAGTCACTAAAAACAAGATTCCGCTAAAAACACTTCGAATTTCTTATCGTATCTCAATAGTTATTTGGCAAGCTGGTGAAAGTTACCTTAATTTAGGGAGTAATGAGGCTTTTTATGACCTAAATGCTTGTTCCTCAGTGGCTAGATGGCGTTTTAGAATGGCTCTATTATCTGTATTACCTCTTAAAATATTTTTTCATTGAGCCGAATTAATGCAACTCTGAATATTTTGTTTCCCAATAATTTCAATAATGAGTAGGTGCCCGCGTATGTTCCTCAGATTGTGCATATGTTTGTAAGGACACAGAATAATCAAACCCTGAAGTGAAACTCTTTTCGGAACCTTTGACGCTGTCGGGTCAAGATGTTAAATTTAATAATAATTAGTTTACGAATTTCAGATAGGTGGTGCATTATTAACTACATACGAATATCGTGAGTTGAGGAATTAGTATAACTTGCCTTGAGCTCATACATAAATTTAACTGGAGCTGTGTGTTGGACCAATTGACTTATTTTTTCTTCTGAGCTCTGAAAGTTAGTTCGTTTTCAACAACATTAGGGTATCGTAAGTTGCAGAATTAAGTATAACCTCGTACATAATAGGTCTAGAGTTTTGTCTCGATCCATTTATCTGTTAGGTTCATTTATACTTTATTAGCTTACTGAACTTCCGATAGATGGTGCGTTACCATCCACTTACGAGTATCGTGAATTGTGGACTTAGTATAACTTACCAGGATCTCATAGGTAATGGCTCAAGAACTTTGTCTCAGACCAACTGACTTTCTGGGTTACTCTTTACTTGATTGGTTTACAGGGTGTCTGATATGTGGCGCGTTATCAACCGCATACTGGTATTGTGAGTTGTGATTAAGTTTAACTTATCATCTGCTCTTAAGATAATGGGTCTAGAGTTTTGACTCATTATAATTGGATTCTGCGTTAATCTCATCAAAATAATAGCTTTAATAGACAGATGGACAAGACACTGATGACAAACTTTTGTTATTGAGAGCTATTCCCTCATCCTGCACTTCCCGAAGTGGTGGAGAGAGAAAAGTTTCCATAAAGAAGAACCAAAATTAGCGCAAATAACATAGACTAATAAAAAAAAACCGAAAAATTGTTGTATAACTAAACTTATCTCAGTCCATTAAAATTAATCCACCCAGTGACGAAGTATCTGAATAATTAATTGCTAACGGGACTTAGGAGGAAGGTATACATACTTTTTGATTGTGTGGTTTGTGTATCCGTTTCGTCGTAGGGCGGAATCAACACTGACCAATCAGACGCGACGGAGGCATATAAATATAAAGCCCAGGTAGATCACCTTTCAGTTCACGATGACAACGCATTGAGAATGTTTAGTGAGACCTGGGAGAAACGTCTGCGAGTTTTAAACTCTAGTCGTACTAACGAATGGATGTATTCACGGACAAATCCTCCTAAGAAAGTGGCAGATTTATTTGCTACAGAATTTTCCAATTCTTTTTCTCTTGAGCCTGAAATCAAACTAGTTAACAGCTCTGTTCTTCCTTTTATCGAATCAACAATTGAGACCATAAAAATTACCGAAGAAAAAGTTCTTGTCGTTTTTAGAGAGAATCGTTTGAGTTGTAGTACAGGACCAGATAATATTAACCCTGTGCTTTTTGGAAGATGTGAAGAATCATTGATATGCCTTTAATAATTTGTTCAAGCATTCTTTGGAAGAGTATTGTGTTCCGTCTGATTGGAAAAACTCAATAGTTGTTCCAGTCTTTAAAAATGGTGACAAGTTAGTAGCCAGTAACTATCGTTAAGTTAGTTTAACTTTCTTTCCTTACAAATGATTAGAGAAACTAATTATTCGGGATTTAACTGATTATTTCATTACTAATGGGATTTTAATTGAGACACAACACGTTTTTTACCAAAACGTTCAATAATAACTAACATGCTATACTGTGTTAATGCGTGGACCAAAGCTGTTGACAATTCTGAGGCAGTTGATGTGATTTATCTAGACTTTAGAAGAGCTCTTGATCAAGTCAGTTATTGTATAAACTTGAACAATATAGTGTTCGGGGAAAACTGTTAGACTGGATTAAAGACTTTTTAAGGTGTCGGTCGGCTCGCGTTCGGGTGAAAGAAAACACATTTGAATGTGTTTTCTTTTACAATACTTGAGTATTGTAGAACAAAAAGATATAATCTGAAGGAAGAAATTATTAAGGCAGTGACTGAACACCAGACCGTTATAATCAGTCGAAAACCAGGGTCAAGAAAAAGTACTCAGTGCAGTATTTAGCAGAAGAAGGTTTCACAGCTACAGGCAAGATTTGTTGCACTTCATCAAGAAAATTTGCTGCTATGTCAATAGCGAAGCGAGTAGCAGATAATTCGGATGTATTTTAGGCCAAGAAGTCGGATATACGATTCGATTTGAAGATCGTACAACAACTAAAATTATCATAAAATATATGACGGAACATACATAAAAGTGCCATACAAACCACAATCTGTTTTAGAAAATAACAACTACAAGCTGTACTGGGAACGCACGATACTGACCGATCGGCGTGTTTCTCAGAATAGACCAGATATAGTTTTAGTAGATAAAGTCTCTAGAAAAACAACGTTATTGACATAGCAGTCCCTAACAACAATAATATAAATATTAAAAAGGCTGAAAAAATAGCCAAATACATGAATATCACACGAACTGTACCAGTTGTTATATCAACAACAGGAGTAGTCCTAAAACTTCTACTAAATAATTTAAAATACCTCGGTCTGGACGAACATCTTTACCAACTAATGCAAAGAGCCGTTCTATTAGGAACAGCCCGGACGGTCAGAAAATTGATGGGAAACTGCCACGACTCCAACCACGGACTTTATAACCTGGCAAGGGCTCCCACAGAGCTAAACCCTTTTGATATCTAGTATAAATGGGGTTTAGTGAATTTTCCCCTAGAGGCACGATTTGCATGCCTTAAGAGAGGGAGTGTTCTGCAATACACCGTATGGTCAAGTCAAGGAACATAATAAATATTTCTTAATATGAAAATTAAAAATTGTACAAAAAAAATTAAAAAATAATAAAACTGAATAAACAAAAACTATACCACTGGACAATAAAAAATGTTATAATATTCATCTTCGATTACAGACCTCAATTTCGGTATGAGTCTGGAGACATTGGTTTCGGGAAGTCCTTAGGCTTTCTAGATTGAAGTTCTCATCCCCTGGCTTTTTGACGTCTTTAATAATTTTAGCTGAAATAATGTTATAATTGTTGTAATCGTTGCGTATGTAAACCAGTATATGTTCCTGTTTACGAATGACTGATTGATAAAATTGTCGAGATAGTGATAGTCAAATAGTGATTTAATTTATGACAATCTATGGGGAGTTCTTCCATGTTCAAGTCGCCTAACTTTAGGGGCTTGAGTTCTGGGGTAGTTAGTTTTTCTTGATGAAAACAGCAAGAGTTGTAAGGGATTAACACAGGGTACGGATTGTCAGAAATCTTTATACATTTTTGAGGTTCTGCTTGGATTTTTGTTATTCCCATGAAAGCACTACAGTCTGTTTGTAAACTAATAACACCATTAATTTGTCCTCGTTTGGCTTTTCTAGTGTCCATAAAAACTTCCGAGAAAATCTAGTTTTGATTGAATCGGAAATTTGGGACAACAATACGGAACGCACTTATGTCATGAAATGTGAAACCTGGGATGGATCGACAGAGTTTCCTAGAGTTTGTAAGCGTTGTGACATAAAAACTTAATTGACATAACCTGCCATTTATTTTTATGTTTTTAGGAAAATCACACCACACTTTGAACTAAAAGCTGTATATATAAAAAATCCAAAAGTTTCAAAATTCCCATCTGACCTCCTTGTCAATGATGTTATAAATTGTGTTAACAAAATATAAATTTGAAATTGTAAGTTTTTTTTTCTGACAATATGTTTTAAATATAGTGTTTTTTGTAGTTTTTTTTAAGTATGGTGTTATTTCCCTAAAAACATGAGAAGAAACGATAATATGACACTGATAACCTTCAGAACACAGGGCCTTGCAATTTTGATGTAACGACAAAATGGACATGTAATTTCAAAAATTTATTCCTAAATGGTTTCACAGCGTTACAATCCGGAGTTGTGGAGACCTTTGAAACAGGATATTATCATAACTATATATGCTCTACTAAACATTAATCCTTTCAAATATATCTAAACATATATTTACATACATTACATTATACTAATCATATGGATTCTTAAAAAATATTTAGCCTAGTTTTAATGCATATGGAAATATATTTCACGAAAACATTTTTATTTACGTCAAACCAATGAATGTAAAAGCAAACACCATACGTTTTACATTGGGAGCACAATCTATTTTTTATATAAGTATTTTAAAAGCTTACAAGTATGCAACAATTATTAATTCATTTTAATACTGAGAATTGATAATTTTGGGTAGAACTTATATGAGGCATAGTGATATCAAGTGAATTAACTCAAAAATTCACAAGAACAAATTCTTTTGATATTATCAAATTCCAAGTTCCAATACATTTAACCATGTAGTATAGTTTTTGCAACATTTCAATTACTTTTTCCAGAATTTGGCGATGGATCTGATTAGGTTAATTCCTACTGCTTATACAGACGTGAAGGTGTGTGATCTTGAGGTGGCTAGTTGTAAAGTTTTATGGTTCATTGAAACTATATAATTTGTTAAATTTTTACTTACCTAGTATTCTTTCAAACAATATTTGGAAATTTATAAAACTACCCAGTTTATTAGCAATAAGATAAATTATAATGTTATCATTTATCTGCCGCTAATCTCTGTTAACATATGATTCTATTAAACGTAAACGTGGCTGAATGCTCTACAAGCACAAAAAAACCAAGCTATTCAAAACACCGATACTAAAGAAGAGATGCACTTTGACTACAGTTCAAGAGAACGAATCCAATCAACTAAAACTTTAATGGATTTGACCAGTGACATCATTAAATCTACAAATGTATTATTGGGATAATATAAAAAATTACATTCGTTTCATACATGATGTTATTGCCTAGCTACTACTTGTATACAGTCTAAAATAGGATGTTTGTTTTAATTACCCTATATTTATTTTTAATTGTGTTAAAGTGTAAATATTTGAAAACAATGAAATTAATTTAGTTTACATACATTTTCTAAGCAAATTTTATAGAAGTAATTTCAAAATGATTGTTCAGGATATCCTTGATTACGCTGTCTATGCATTTCTTAAATATTCGCATATAAATCTTAATTGAGAAATAACATGTCTTGAGAACAGATATGGTATCGGCAGCATTGATAATGTATTTACTTGTTTAAACATAGTTATTAGAATTTGTGGATTTTTGGGGAATTACACCATAATTTTGCCTATTCATTGGGTTTTCTCTACTCCATTTTTTTTCCTGCAACAGATAAGTATTGGAAAAATGTATATGGACAACAAAGTGTAGTAAGGCAATTTCGTAAAATTGCCTAGATTACTGGATGTCTGTACAGATATTCTTCCTCAAAGTTGTTCTGAGAGAAAGAGAACTCTACAAAATGATCAACCAGTATTCCTGTATATAAATAATGTATTGTATACTGTGTTATATTTATTTGTATTTGGAGACGTTTCAACTTCGACTCTGGAGCCGTTGTCAGTCGTTTAGTATTTTATTTCGAGTTTGTTTCTAAAAAAATCGTTATGATATTAAAAAAGTTCTAGACCAAATAGTTGCCGAGATATTTCTTTCATGGATTCTCGAATACTCGAGAACTTTAACAGCGTCAGCTGCCGGCTACGAGGCGTCCATAAAGTACCAGATGAATGCGGATTCCACGAAATATCGAATGAACGGCGAATCCACGAAATATCGTATGAATGCCTATCACAATATTTTACTTTTCTGGAATTGTACTTTATGGCCGTTGTTGAACACATGTTCGGGAATTTGTATATAGTTTAATAGCAAATAAGTATACAAAATTGTACATTTAATCACCAAATATATGTTCATAGTAGGCTTGATATTTCTGACACGATTGCCTTTTTTCTTCTTTTGTATTAGTATAGGTTATGAAAATTATTGTTGGGAATATACTTCCGTTAATTTCTTTTGGAAAGATGGTGGGATTTTTATTTGGCCAAGCTTGAAATAATTTCCTAAACCGTTACGAGTACTCAGTCAATTCTAGACAAGGTCAGACAGACTAATTTCTTCGGAATGTCAATATTTTTACTTAACGGTACGAATCAATGAACAAACAATTATTCTCACTTTGTGGGAAATTTTACCATGCCATTCATTTTTTTTTTTGTTAACTAAACTTTATTGTTGAATGTTATTAGTTAGCTTAGAAAAAAGTGTGATTACCAAGAAAAGTTTGTGGTTTAACGGTGAAATTGTTAATTTTAATTTAAGAAACTAAAGCTGAAGAAACATGAACATATTCTGAATGAAATTCGAACAACAAGAAAAATGTTTATTAATTAAACTTTTTACAATAACTAAATGAATATTTTTAACTATAAAGCAGTCACATAAGGACGAGTTAGTTGGTTTATTAATGTCTGAGTGTACCACTCATCTTGAACTAAATTTCATTAATAAGTAAAAGTTGACAAAATAGGGTTAGGACACTTTCCCAGTCTTTGACCCCGATGCTCGGAGGTCACGAGGTGCACCAAGAACGAGCGATATCTGTGGAAAGCCAACGATGTCATGATAATTTTCAATACAAATGAAAACTGTGACATCTTCTACCATAAAAACTAAAACAGAGTGGATACGGTGAATATATGGATGATCACTTCAAGTTGTAGCAAGAGGTTTCAGAAATTGCAAACCATTGTGGGCATCTAGAAAACCATATCAGGTCTCTAAAACAACTCTCCATTATTGCGTTTATATTTAACCATACCATAGAAACTGGAATGAATAATGCGTAACTACTCACGCACATGAATGAGCTACAGCACTGCAACGTTTGGATTACACAGTAACACATGGGTAACCCAGAAGTCAATCATATTCGATTTTTTTTATCGTTGGTCATGTTTTGTATATAAAGTTAAACCAGATTAAAAATAAGAGGGAGGAAATACAATATAGCAAATAGCAGCTACAGCATTCACTTGGTGGGTTGATTGTTGGGCAGACAAAAACCGAATTCAAATTGAACAACCAGTACTACAGTGTTGCGTTGGTAATAGTAGTTACAGAGACGTATATTACGCCTAATATTGGAGAGTGTGAATAAGAATTTATAGGATATAATAAGTTTACAATTTTTTTTAGACATATTAGGGTAGTGGTAGATTTACGAGGGTGAGATGTATTTTTTACATATTGAAGAAATTGTGAAGGACGATTGTGCAAAATTCATATTCAAGATAATAAATAAATTCTGATTCCACAGTTAATAATGTAAGATCTAGATATAATTTTCATAATGAGAGATGTAATAAACTCTAGAAAAATCATTAGTAGTGGAGGATTAAATTTAAATAATCAGCTGCCGTTACTTGTGGAAACTGCACCAAACCTAAAAATTTGCAAAAGTAGATTATCAAAAATTTATTTGAATTGTAGCTTTGAGTTATCGGGTTCTGGTTGCAGTAGAAGTGTAGAAGTATGTGTATATATTTATCTGTAATAGTGTTGATGAGGTGATATATAATATAGAAAACAAATGCGCTCGTCTACATGATTGCAAAGGGCAATTTAACATTGAATGTTACAGAAACATCAACACACGTTTGTTCTTTAATATACGGATTATCTTATAATTTTTAACACAATGTTTTACTTTAAATGATGAATGTATATGTACGCCTTTCAACTTTACTACAAATTTAAAGGGTTGGTGAATAATTACGACTGGTTGCGTTCTACAATCCCTCCTAACAAATGCTTGATTCTTTTTACTTGTCCAAAAGGCTTTCTCGCAATTAATCTCTCTCACTGTGTGAACTGACGTCAATCTCAAGATAAATGGGAAGTAAGTTCTCGGTCTTGGTCAATGGCTGCGCTTGAAAAAAATATTCTTGTCTCGCTTCGGGCTATTCCCGGCAGAAAGTAGATTTCGATTCACTGTACATTATGTTGAGATTGTGTTCGCCTTGTAAGCCGTTGTATTACATTTTTTGGTAATTACCTTTAGGACATCACTGATAAAAGTGATCTATAAAATGATCCGCAAGCTGCATTTAAAATTTTAGTAAAGGTGATAATTTTTTTTACAAGATATGTAGGATTTTTGCGTAATAAAATTTAACTATATATTTTTGATTACAACTTTTACTCGCGGCTTCACCCGCGTATTATGATAGATATAATACTACCCAAAATATTCAACGGTATTTTTACGACCGCGAATAAACCAGTCTCTTCCTTTATTTGTTTTTTTGAGATGTCTAATAGACTACGCAAGGAAGCTGAAGTATTTGTACAAACACTTGCGACTAATAAAATTATATCTTATAATTAGAATAGGAGCTCACCTTATATTGGGTGTGTTTAATTGAAAAAAATTTATATATATATATCCCTGTCTACAATACATATCAGTTTATAAGCTAAATCATTAGATATAGATTTCATAAGAATTAATAAGAAAATAAGCTGTCTAAAGTTTGTAAAGTTCCGAAAACTAAGAATCACCCTTTTGTCTGTTGGTGTGTTGTCGGTTAATATTTAAGCTACTAACATTTTTTTGGCTTAGGCACTATTAACCACTGCTAGGTGATTTTTCAGTCAATCAGTGCGGTACCTTATAAAAAGTTGAAATATAAAACGGGCTGCACAAGAAAAGTAATAGACTACAGGCCCGTGTTAAAAAAATGATGGGTCATTTGAACCACCAGATGACCTATGTAGAACGATATAAGAGCATAAAATAATAAGATTCAGCATTATGCCGTTACTTGTAAACTGTCCAACTGAGTGCAGATGAGAATTCAAAAGTACAGGTAGAGTGAGTATATTTTGGTCATATATTTTTGTACGGCATTCTTACCATCGATAGATCCATGAAAAATAATAAGACAACGCGTAGTGCCGTAAAAAAATGGTGCGCCAAAAAGTCGAAATTTTTTTTTGATTTTCCGTCAATTTCCAGGGTGAATTTGGTCATTTAATTTTGTACGGCATCAGTTTCATACTATTTCAATACTGCTTCTAATACATCATTCCGCAACGCCGTACAAAAATCATGCGACAAGGGGAAAAAACCGAGGGTTGCAACCCCCTCTCTTTCCGTGGTCCAGGGGGTGATTTGAAAAAGTACGGCCTTGGTTTCAAAACATTATCTAGCACTTAAAAGTACTATTAAAAATAATGCCGTCAAAAAATGATTGTTCATTTGAATGTATATCAATAATTATCTTAATTTCATCGTATTCTTGATTTATAAAGGTGTGAAATCATTTGATCCTGTACGGGAACTTTTTTTTTAACATGATATTGTAAAATACAATTCTTATATAGTATTGCCGTTCAAAAGAAACTGTTCTGAAAAAAAATTATAGAGAAATACAAAAACTGAAATTTTTCAAATTACTGAAGAAATTTAAATATCATAGATTAATGAAATATAGCAGTTTTCTACATTGTATCCCATGTTTTAAATAGTATTAACATAAATAAATTAGGAAAAAATGATGCCGTACATTTTAATGCAGACCATATCTTTTAGGCTGATGAAAATGACGCTACCATTTTAAGGGTACTTTATGGCCATCTGATACAGTACGGCATTAACATATTTTTGAAGAGAACAATTGATAATATGATAAAATCACTATGACGTCTAACTGAAGTGAAACGGTGTGTATATTATATCCAAAAATTGAAACTGTCAATCACAGTATCAACAGTTTTGTATACTTTTTGGTTTACTATATACTTCGAACATTATTGATACATATATATAATTGATTTGTTTCATTGTAATGATGTGAATAAATAAAACAATTATTTTTTAGAAAAATTCGATATATTTAATGATAATGATAATACAAAATATGGTTTTTATTTAAATTATTCAGTATCGGAATCAGCCGCTGCGTTGTTATCAGAATCAACGTCTTCATCGACGTGCGAATTATCTTCTCTATCATTTTCTGAAACATACATATGTTTTTGTCAAAATCAAAGTCTTACGTACTGATTAAAGATGTTAAGATTTATTAATTTACCTATGACGTCATCATCTTCTTCGCCTGATTCCTCATCCGGTGCCGTTATGTCACAGACTTTTTGGGGGCATTCCTCGCCGTGGAACCAGTCGAAATCGTACCGACCGTCATTGAGAATCCATCCATATCTTATTGGTAACAAGGTCGACGGTATTTGTTTGTAGACATTACACCAAATCTGTGCTATGTAGGTACTTCTCTTCATATGTTGTTTTAACTCCCGATAACAAGGGGGAAACGACGTTGCTTCCAATTTCATAGTTGTCTTTTTGAAAGCTTCATTACTGCTTTTCGGCGTATAAATCCTATCGAATATGATACACCTTGCTTCGTTGACTGTTTTTCTTGCTTTTACGTTGTATAAAACGCATACATATTCTTGCAGAACATTGAAAGTTTGTTCCATGAGTAGTGGATCAGCAACAAACGTACTATGCCCCATTTTAATAAATGCGTCTTGGAATTTCCCTGATTTCTCCAATACTTTGAACGGTCTATTTTTACCCTTCCTATAAAATGCGTGATTGAAGTCGCATCCGGTAAAAGCATGGAATGCAGCCAACGAAGAACAGAGATTTTCGCCCAAGTCTCTGTACACAGCACAAACGTCAATGTTTTTCACGTGGTTACCGGTTCCGAGTTGCATCCATATTTTGCGATCGACATTGAACTGATTCTCGCCCACATTTACTAGGATTTGTTTCATGTTAGTTAATAATATTACGAGAATATCTGTATCGGAACACTTGATCAAAATGTTCGTATTTGACCCAACAGCGCAAACAGATACTTCTCTAACGACAGATTCTGCCGATTTTCTGTAAGAATGACACAGCTGATAATTTAGAAATACTTTCTGTGTAGGCTTAATCAACTTAGCTTGTGTGTCTATATTTTGGTATAAATCGATAGTATACAAACCCATATTTAACATAGTTTCTAACTAGAAACCTGGAATCACGAAAAGACTATGAAAATTAGTTACAAATAAACTATCTAAATGCCTTACTTTTCGTAATATGGATTTTTTCTTTTTGATTTTTTCTTTTTCATTTTTTTCCCCTTTGAACCAACGAAAATGTACGGCATATGAAAAAATATTATCTATGCATAAAATACTTTCGAAATAAATTAATTTGATGTTGTGTCAAATCACCCCCTGGACCACGGAAAGAGAGGGGGTTGCAACCCTCGGTTTTTTCCCCTGGTCGCATGATTTTTGTACGGCGTTGCGGAATAGTGTATTAGAAGCAGTATTGAAATGGTATGAAACTGATGCCGTACAAAATTAAATGACCAAATTCACCCTGGAAATTGTTGGAAAATCAAAAAAAAATTCCGACTTTTTGGCGCACCATTTTTTTACGGCACTACGCGTTGTCTTATTATTTTTCATGGATCTATCGATGGTAAGAATGCCGTACAAAAATATATGACCAAAATATACTCACTCTACCTGTACTTTTGATTTCTCACCTGCACTCAGTTGGACAGCTTACAAGTGACGGCATAATGCTGAATCTTATTATTTTATGCTCTTATATCGTTCTACAAAGGTCATCTGGTGGTTCAAATGACCCATCATTTTTTAACACGGGCCTGTAGTCTATAACTGTTTAGAACAAAGTGTAAACAATGTCAGCTGTTGTCAATTTAGTTGAAAATGTATTTATCTATAATTCGTTATTTAAAGTAAAATCAAAGCTATAATGTAACTTCCATTTGTCCTTGGTTCGGCCGACGTTGTTCTACACTTGTCCGGGCAGAAGGCCTTGCTGTTATTCTGCACTTATGCTGACAAAATTTGTTCAACCCCCTGACCCGACAAATAACTTGACTACAACCAAATGGATAATATCATAACTATGAACCATCGCCTCCACAAAACAAATACATAGTGTTAATATAACGTCGAGCCATTCCAATGTGATATGATCATTAAGATCCGTACAGCGCAATCTATCAGATTTTAGCATAACTATAAAGCATTGTCTCGACCAGACATATATTGTAGGATTATTATTAGGGTCGGTTAAGCCTTTGAACACTTATATGATTCCTGACATTCGAACAGCGCCAACTATGGAATCCTAGTGTGGCTATGAACTAATCTCTTGATAAAACAAATAAGTTATGTGAATGTGACCTCAATCGGTCGAGTCTTTTTTCTAAAGAACTCGACCGACTTCTGTTACAGGATCATTAAGATCAATACTCCTAACTGAATAAAACGTTCTTAATTCTTTTGCAATTAAGATATTGTTTGGATAATACAATTGGTAAAATATAACACATTGATGTAATTTCTTTCAGTTTTTCGGTATCATCCATTAGAAGAATATTTTTCACCATCATTTGGCAAAGCAGAGTATGTATTTGACGAGGAATAAGTTTTAAATAAATGAGTTTAGTGGAAGTGGTGAATATTTGAGCTACACATTGTAAATAAAGGGTTTATATTAGGTTCGTTCCTTCAACCGATTGTCGACCGATCGGCAATTGGTTAATGCATCGGTACATGAACCGTTTATTGCGCAACTCATGGGGGCTTTTGCTCGCTTCTGAGGTCCATTACTTGCTGCACAAACCGTACATTTCCGCCACCAATCCTTAAAATCAATTTGGCAGTTTACCCAATGGAAGCGTTTTTTCAACTTCTCCAGGGTTTTCGTTACTCCCAGGTGTCCTTCACTTGTACCATCATGTTGTTCTCGTAAAACCTCTGGCCTCCTATTTCTCGGAACTACAATCTGTTTTCTGTCGTTTTCCTCCTCTGGAGTTTCCAGTACGCGTTTTAGGACTCCATTTTCCAGGATGAGGGAGTTCCACTGAGCCCAGTACGACTTTATGGTTGGTGACTATTGGGAAATTTCCTGCCACGTAAGTTTGCGGTCTTCTTCCGGATAACTTCTTTTAACTCCGGATCCATTGACGGCGGTAGTTCTAGAGAGAACAGCTGCTTTTTCTTTAGCTCGCTGACAATGTTTGCAATCATCAGGACCTGGTCTCCTCGATAAGGCTTGTTCCAGCGCGATGTTCTGTCTCGAAGTCGAATTCTTGCAACCTCTCCATCCATCTTGCCACTTGTCCTTCGGGATTTTTAAACTACAGAAGCCACTTCAATGCTGAGTGGTCAGTCCTTAGGAGTAATCTTTTGCCATAGTGGTACTTGTAGAAATGTTTCACCCCACTGTAATGTTTTTATTTTCTAGTTTTTTTAATAGCATACACATTACCAGAAACTTCAAACAAATAAGTATCGGGATCGTTACCTTCACTTACTTATCAGGGCATCTCGTAGCCGTTGTTTTAATTCACTTTTCTTCCCACTAATTTCTAAATCCCTTTCTTCTAGTTCTTTTTTTAAAGCAGTCACTTTCAACTGGTCCAATTTCACTGGTTTAAACATTGTTACTCTGTTTATTTTCCATTTCTAAAGTTCCACAAATATCCCACTTCTGACACTACTGTAATGTTTTTTATTTACACACTCGGGTTCAGTTCAGTTTTTGGATTTATTTAAAAACATAGTCTAACTCACTACAATTTATTTCCACTACCACTATTTATATTCACAGAATTATTTACAATTTGTGTTAAACACCTGATCTTTAATATAAGGCCTTCGAATACCGAATGAATGCTTCATGCTTCCTCAGCTCTCCATATTTGTATAGTTCTTCTCGGAATTCTCCAGAACGTCAAAGAGCCGCCGGAAACAGACTAGATTCTTAGAGAAATACAACAAAGCAAGCCGCCGACGTCGATGCGCTTGACTAACAACATTTCGGAGTCCAAGAGGAATGCAGCTTCCACCAATTATCGGTGGAATGCCGATTGCACCAGATATCGGATTAATATCGATTGCACCAGAATTGGATGAATTCCCGTCACAATGCTTACGAAATGTACGAAATTTTCGTGCGAGTCGGAACGTTCGGGATTATGCGGCAGGTGACATTAGTTGTGCTGAAGCAAACATGCGTTTCGACTAACGATAACGATATTAATGTAAAAGTATCGATTCTGTACTTCCAATCATATCGAGTATTCGTTACTCAGTAACGAACACATACAGTTTATTACAGCTCTAGTCTCAACTCAGTTTTTTCTGCAAAGATACGTATTTTCGCTTTGATATACATTTTGTCTTTTTATTGTTGGTAGATCACTTAATACTGAGGGTTCCGTTATTTTGTTCTAGTAGGTTTTTAGGTTCAAATCTAATGAAGGTGGCCTGACTTCCGTGTTGTTAATTATGATACAGTTTTGTCTTATTTCATTATCACATTCGAGTCTGTGGCTACCGGTGCTGGTTAATACATGTTTGGACAAATTAATTTGTCCACATGTCTTCTGGAAATCTTTTATTTCTTACGCCAAATAGTCTCACAAATACATACAATTCCTGGAATTTTGAGTTGCTTTAAATGGCTTCGTATGAATGAGGCTAGATCTTAGTGTATTTTTTGTAATAAAAACCGTTTTAATTTCGAATTTATTTCCTAAGTCCTTTTCGATACACTAAGAACATATGGAGTTACGTTATAATTTGCTTTCTGTTTGTGTTTGTTGGTATTAGTGATGTGTTGGTTGTTTGTTCTGTTTTTTTGTTATACTTTTAAATTTCAAATACTTCTCTGTTGCAGGAAAAAATTGCGGAGAGAGATATCCTTGTACACGCAAAATAATGAACGACTGCTCAACAATCATTCAGTAATTAGAAACTAATGAAACTCTACTAACTGTTTGATACTGTTCTGAAGTACTCATACATGTGGATAAAAATCTACTGAACTGAAATTATAATAATTGGTTAATACATACCAACATATTGCACATTAACTTGAAAATGTGTATTATTTCATTATTTATTCACAATTTTATTTTAAAATAATGTTTTTGAAATTGGTCTCCTGTACATGTTTGATCTAACTCTGTTAAATTAATCACTTAACTTGAATAAAAATCTAACAAATACTCTACGCATTTAAATAAGGATGAGGGTTTAAAAATAAAATATCGCATGCTGTCTTCCATAACTTCCCTTGAGACATCTCAATGCCGGCAACATACAAGGAAAACTGGAGCAGTTTGCTCTTATCAAGATTTATCGATCTTAAAACTAGGACAAAGGCTTTCGAATTATGTAACACGAGAACACTTATATGTGAGTTTACTGAAAGGAAATGCAACCCATATTAAAGGGTTACTTGGGAAATAAAGTATTGCTTTGTGTCTGTAGTGATAAATAAGCAGTATTTGAAATAGCATAGCCTACCTAACTGGGTATTTCATTATACAGTGTATGAAAAAGTAAATTTTTGGTCAGTGAGCTATGTGAAAGATGAATTTACTAAGGATGTTTCCCTTAAAAATTAAGGTTTTTTTTTCTATAATTCTTCCTCTTCAAATTACAGTTGTTAAAAGTTCCACCATGGAAGAATTTAGAATATCAATATTAATAAAATTAAAATGTTATCACAAGGCAGTCAAAAATAACTTGCATCAGATCTGTCAATGCCTTTATATTTTCCTATTTAAAAAATACAAACAAACGTATAGAAAATAATCTTTAATTATAAACAGTTTATATTACAGCAGTAGAAAGGAAAAAGTGTGGGGTGCTTGAAATATTAAATTTTACAATTATTCTATTTGCAACTATTTATAAGAGGAGAGTTATGCAAATATAGTGAAATGCACCCCACGCTTTTTACTTTTTACTGCTGTAATAAAAACTGTTCATAATTTAAAATTACTTTATGCTTTTTGGTTCGGTTTCCTATTAAAGCGTATTTTTTAGTTTTTTTAGCTATAATTATTTTCTAAGTTTTTATTCTCATAATGATGTATTTATAATTAAAAAGTTCACTTCATGTTTGCGTAACCTTTCCATTTCATTGCAGTTCTACTACTGTCAACTAGATGGCAGAAGTTAATAGACAAATTTGTATTTAGCCAAGAACAGTGACAAAAAGACAACAAACGGGAAAATTCAACTTAAAGTTTAAGTTGGTGAAAATTACGTTGAAAGATTCCGTTACATAGATAGATACATACGTACACACCGACCTAATAAAAGTATATTAAGAAGAACGAGATTCTCTCCGACTCGATGCTAGCGTGAAAATTTTCTACTCCCTTGTCTACCAGAGAACCTTAACATTTGTTCGACACGCATAAGGGGTTGTTCTAAGTAAATATAACCTGCTTCAATTTTTACACACTGCAAGGCAAACTACACAAATGCCGAAATGGTATGAATTTTTTTAGGCGGCTGTACTAATGGAAATTGTTTGAAAGCTTAGTTATACCCATATCGAACATTGCTATATCTTATTCGCCGGTAATTATCAACTTATTCTAGGAAGTAAAATTTCCAAGATGTACCTGTCGATTACGGACGTTCTCGAGAAGAATTGAAGCTCTAGGCGAGTCTTTTTTTAGTTTATATATTATTATATAGATTATATAGCCTATAACCATTGCATAATTTAGACGAATCGATAGACATGATGTTTAAAATCGGTTCACTAGGACAGGTGCTAGGGCGGAACATCTATACATACAAACATGTTAAATGTTAAAATCATTCCTTTTTTTCGCCGTAGTCGGGTAAAAAAGAACCAACTCCAAAGATTAAAGAGAAACAAACACCCTTCGTGATCAACCGTTATTTTCTGACATATCTTGAAATTCAAATGTGAAAATGTGTATAGGAACCTATGAGATTTCTGCTATCGTGAAATCGTTCTAATAAAATGACATCAGTCTGAGACTGGTAGATAATAAAATTCGTTCTTCGCAGTTTTCTTGGAACCATCGTTTTGAAACGGTTGATCTCACGTTTCAATGGCTTTAAATTGGCTATATCGTCATAAGGCCATCATTCACCTGATGACGCTAGCAAATATAAGGCTATTGAAACGTTGTGAGATCAACCATTTCAAGATGCTGGAAGCCAAGGAAACTTCGCGAAACAATGGAGACATTGTGTGATTGCAGTCATCTAATTACTTTTAAAATTTTATAAGTTTTAAACTGTTTGTAATTATTAATTTAAAAATGGTAACTTTTTTTCATGAACTGTCAATATTTTATTTAGTTTTAAGATAAATTTAAAAAACAATATTTATTTGTTTTTCCAATATCCAATTTGATTAATTTTTACGTGTAAGTGTCTTAATTTCCGACTCCAGTGATATCTTTTGAATAATATGTATGTAATTTCAGACATTTACTTTGTTCACTATCAAATTACCAAAGTCTATATCGTTTGAAGTCGAACGTTGTACGTTGCACTAATTTCTTATCGAAGGCTGGCAAGTAGATTACTGTGTCTGTTTTTTATTAGCTAACCGCACTCCTTGGTTTCAAGCGAGGAAATTAATGCTTTATTGGAATTTGTATATTGATACGACCATTTTTCGCCTGCTCAGTTTTCCGCTATTTGTGTGATGTAATATATTTGTAACAGGAGTTATGTAGAATTTGAATGTTGATTGTCGATGTTTGGGCTGAAGAAACTATATTTATTATTACCTTGGCATGATGTTTTTGCAATTCTTTTGATGCAGATAGTTTCATTGAGGTTATTCAAACTAATATGTTTTTGCACAATCTTAGTTTATATTTTTCTGATTTTTTCTCTTCAATTTTACCCTCCCATACTATATCTAAACGTTCTCCAAATGATGCCATACATATTGTGACGATAATTCATCGGATAATTCGTGGAAGCGGCATCCCTCCGATATTTCGGCGAATTCGAAATCTTGTTCGTCTGATGCATGGAGGTCGGCGGCTTACTTTGATGTTTTAAGTTCTCGAAGAACCTACTCCAAGAAGGAAATCTCCCGGCGGCTCTTTGACTTTCTGGAAAATTCTGACAAGTAATATATAAATACTGAGAGCCGACGTAAGCATTCTTTCAGTATTCGTCTGCCCTATAGTAAATATAAATAGTTCTGTGAATATAAATTGTGTTAAAGTAGTGGAAATAAATTAGAGTGGACTGTGTTTTTAAATAAATCCAAGAACTGAACTCAACCCGAGTGTGTAAATAAAAATATTACAATATATAGATAAATCACAAAGCTAGGTACTGAGCTGAAGGCAACAAGAAATATAGATGAGTATATACTGTTAATGATGACAACCGTAATTTACAACGCAAAGCTATTTTAATGAATGACAAAATATCTTAATTAGTTAATCTACTTGAGATCAAATCCGAAATTTATTGAAGTACAGTGTTGGCATATGTAAATAACATGTGATTGCGACAATATAGTAAATTTAACTCAAAAAGACAATAGATATCGTTGACAATATTTACATCTAGATAGACATCTCGAACTGCCACCTCAGTGGATGAAAAAATAGGTTTAAGCAGGCAATATTACAGGTTAACTGAAGAAGTGTTCAAAATGGTATTCACTAGCAAACTCCTAAAATATTTACCAAACTTTACAGAAATAATCAAATTTCAATTCCAATAATTTCTTAAAATACTTAAATATCGAGCATTAAAACATTATAACTGAAAAGAACGAAACTGATAGAAGATATAATAGCTAGATTACATTTACATGTCAAATCACTGTCACTTAAGATGCATCGTACAGCTGGTCCAACACAAAAGCTTAAAAGAAAAAAAATTGGGTTTAAATTGAAGATCGACTATTTTTAATACATTAGACTAGGGAGTTCAATTTATACAAAGCCTTAGGGAAGCCCACCCCTACATAATTCCGTACGAGATCGCCTCTGATGCACGAGGACATGACGATTATAAATGAGTAGTTAACCGAAACGTTGCCAAGAAAGAAGAGTACAGGGATAATTAATAATAATAGATAATATAACAGTTACTTATCCCAAATTTTAATGTTCGATTATTTTTTAATGGTTAAAAAGATATGAACATTTACTTAAATTTGCTTATGAAAGTGCGATTATTTACATACACTAGTAAATTTTAGCATTAAACACTGATCTCAAGTTACAAATATATACTTTAACTAAAAATATATATTTTTTACCTAACACAAATAAATACTTTTTCTGAAGTCGGTGCCAAGTTGCAAAGTACAACTCATTAATGCACTTCCCTAATTATTTTTACTTTAATTTGGCACCGACTTCAGAAAAAGTATTTAATTGTTACAGAAAAAAAAAGCTTTTTAGTGAAGTTTCTTTTTGAAGTCGGTTTTTGTTTTTTTTTTATGTATTTATTTTACAATTTTTAGTGATATAATGACTTAATTGTATGCACTTTGTAAATCTAATTAAGTGTTTCGTTATTGCCAAAAATGAGGTATTACATTCATTATTTTGAACAATTTCGTTTTTTGACGTATAAACACCAAACGAAGTAAACCAAAACAGTTTTGGTGATGACGCCTTCGCTGTTGAAACATTTTTAGTGCAATGGCATAATTACATAAAGGTACCACTTTTCAGCAAAATTCATATTTGTTGATAAACCTCGTATAAAGTTAAAAAAGTGGCATGTAGTGATTACAGTATACATTTCTGACCATGCAAATCTTTTTATGAAGAATAACTTTTTCTTTAAATATTATTCATAAGAAAGTTTTCACTTTTACTCCAACTTAAGAGACCAACTGAGAATCTTCATCTTGAACTTGATTAACTGACATTTATTTGGATTTAATACCAATCTATTTTCAATTTATTACACGCCAGGTTCCGGACAGAGACATTTCCTTTTTAGTACCTGCCCCTCCCCCCGAATACGTCTCTGCCTTTGAAGGAAGCGCAACTGATGACCGATGCTGCTACTGAATGATTTTTAACCTTTGAATCACAATTGTTACACTGAGAACAACTTCTGGATTAAATTTTCTCGTTCAACTCTATGTCTTGACGATTACAAATAAAATGATCGAAGTAACAAATTATTTATCTTCATCTGTCCTGAGGTATGTTATTAAATGTTAAATTGGCTGGTGTTATCTAAAATTTTGCATACTTATGTAACTCTGTCATTACAAGATTTTCCAATCCATTGGTCTAGTCTGGTCCAGAACCTTCATCAGTTGCGCCCCCCTCAACTGATTGTAGTCTCGAATAATTATTATTTATGTATTTAGTACATATAACTAAATTTACTATTTAATCGCGAAATGAATTTCGACATCTAGGAGTTTTAGGAAAAACTAACTCACAAGACTCTAAATCGAGAGTCGTGCTGTGTGTAACGCTGTTTCCCTGTGATTCCTAGAATAGAAATCACACGAAAAAAATCGTAGGTTAAGTAAAACCTATAAAAGAAATTCTGACTCTATCTTTTCGAGATTTTTCAATCCATTGAATGCAAGACAATATATTGTTTCTAGTCCAGACCTTCATCAGTTGCGCTTCCCTACACTGATTGAAATCACGAATAATTATTTATGTATTTAGTACATATAACTGAATTTACTATTTAATTCCGAAATAAATGTCGACATCTAGGAGTTCCAGGAAAAAAATACTGATCCGATAAAAGCGGGAAGAGGTCATAGGAACTCATTAATAATGGTTAAGGTACAGAACAACCCCATCCTTGCTCAATTAACAAAAGTCGCAGGCAGTACATAGTTTTCAGAAAGTGATTTTTTAAAATATTTTCCCTTTTCGCAAGGGGTTTCTTGTGTAGCTATACTGTTGAAGATTATTTTTTAATTTTAGTTCTGTTTTTTTATAATTTTTTACAACAGACCAGTTATTGTTTATTTATAATTTCATTGATTGATAAATAATAACTAAAAAAAGTCATTCATAATCTCAGTGCAATCTAGTTTTTAATCACTCGCAAGTTCTTACCTTTACATTTTTTTGACCAAACGTATAACATTTTTTATTATTAGATATGCATTACATACAGAGTTTTATGTTGTGAGAATATATATTATTATGGGGTAATAAAGTAATAGCACGTGCCTTGTAATCTTATGACGCTGTCTAAACCCTATTTAGCTATTGCTGATGCTATTTTAAAAACTTCGAAGTACCCAAGAGACTACGCTCGGAATACTGAATAGTAAATACAAAAATAGATCCATTATCGGTAGCGGGAATAGACAAATACAGTTGTAGACGATACCCTTTTAGATGAGCACATAATTTATGAAAAATCGAGGTCAATGTCTTGAGTTTTGAATCATTACTATGCACTTTATTAACACTTTGGTGTTAAAAAATATAAAAATAGTTCCATTGAAAAGTTTAAATATCTTCTAGAGTATAATTTTAGATGTATTTTTTTTATGGAAATATTAGGTGAAGCTGAAGTTCAATAATGTGCGTTATTTTACTGTTCACTGTTTGGTACGTGGTAACAGTGCGAAATGCTAGGATTTGAGTTGTCCGAGTTTATACGAAGCAGAATTATTGTTTTGTGGTAAGGAGGTTTATCACGAAACCAGATAAAAGATAGTGAATAGACCGAACATTACTAGAAAGAAGCACAGTGAGCAGAACCCTAAGTATAAGAAACGGGTGAGCGGCAAAGCCGACCTCGAAGGGGTTGAGGCCGTGTTACCACACCACTTGAATATCGGTATATTGCCCAATCAGCCCGTCGGTGTAGGTCACCACAACCAATCTCACCAAAACTGGGTTTGATTGACTGGAGAAACGTGCTTTTTACCGATGAGTCCCGGCTTGGATTAGTGAGTGATGAGTATGGAGTAAGGGTTTGGAGACAACCCTTTACCTTGGCGGGACAGAAATGTTTTTGAGGAGTATTATGTTCAATAGAAGAACTCCACTGATTAATATACCAGGTACAATGACAGCCGCGTACTACCTTAATAATTTCATAAATGCGATCATTATACCTCTACTAAATGAATTAGGTGACCAGTTTGTTTTAATAGACGACTATCGTCCTATCGGACTAGAGCGGTTAAAGCAGAGCTGCGAAATTCATATCTTACTAGTTTGGAATTGCCACCGATGTCACCTGATCTGAATCCCATCGAATATGTGTGGGACTACTTGAAGAGGGTCATTTTTAACTGAATTAACCAACCCAGAACAACACAAGAACTGATAGTTGCTGCTGGGAAAATTTCTCTCAAGAGGTGATTAATAACTTAATTAAAGGGATGACCTGACGTGTGGATGCTGTTATAAGAAGTAGAGGTTTGAATACCCAGTATTAAAAAACTTTTGAAAGTTAGTATATATACAATTAAAATAGACGGTTTCTGATGAGTGAGGGGTAGAATAGTGAACAGGGAAAACATTTTCATTTCTTGAAGGGTTCCTTATGTGTTTTCCATATATGCCTGTTCCAAGATACCGTTTGATAACCTTTCAATTGTGTTTCAATCTGCTGGTTGTGAGTTCCGTGAGGTGCAACGGAAACATTTTCACCACCCGAGTGATTTACTTTTTGTTATAAATATATGTACATCAAAACTCAGTATGTACCCTGGTTCGTTTCTCCATATGTTTCTCTACTAGAGATCTTCGATGAATATTGTAATGTTTTTATTTTCACACTCGGGTTCTGTTCAGTTCTTGGATTTATTTAAAAACACAGTCCAACTCACTCTAATTTATTTCCACTACTTTAACACAAATTTATATTCACAGAAACTACTATTTACATTTTATCTTAACTGTACCATACGAAAGGCGAAAACTGAATGCCTCCTATTGCCAGCTGTTTTATATTTATATACTTCTCTGCGAATTGTCTGGTATGTCCACGAACCATCGGGAAACTCTTTCATGTTCTGGAAGCTTTAAGAAATTCCCGGTAACGGCAGCGGTCGGCCTGTTGAGAGACGAAGCATTTCGGATTCCCAGAAGTACTGGAATAATGTCCCTTCCACGAATTTGTTGATGGCCGATTGCACCAGCTGTCGGATGAATTCTCGTAACATTGCCGCCTCCTTAAGACCATTTCGTCCCGGAATGTCCCAGAATCCTTCCTGGTGTGACGATATTTGCAGGACTCTCCATTTCGACAACGGGAAGTTTGGTGGAAGTAACAGTCAACGGTCTTCGAATCTGAGCTGCGAGTACTGAGACAGCATACCAGGATGTCGACGCCACTGAATCGAAAGATTGTTTCCATCATACTTCTCACCACCCTCCAATTCAGTCCATCCAACCCGCAGGCTATCTTTGGGACCGCCAATTTCATCAGATTCTTCTCCATCATTACATTCCTCAATTCTACCAGAGTCTTCCAAAGATCGCTGTATTTTGGCTTGTCCTGCGAGAATGTTTTCGTTACCAAATAAAAGATGTCTCTGGTACCCACTGGGTGTTTATCTTCGAGATGAAGGACCTTTCCTACCGCTGGATCTTGCTCCCGTAGCTTCTGGAACTGGCCGTACTTTTCGGCAAACACCTTGGCTATTCCTTTGGACATCCGGAGATTTCGAGCCACACAATGAATCAGGGCATATTCTATGGGCTCCTCAGACAGGTCTCGGGGTTCCTCTGTGGTCACGTCGTGCTGCACTTTCTGCCCATTAGAGTACAGTGCCATAAACTGTTCGAAGGTCATCTCGTCATCGGGTGGTTGGATGCTGCGGACTTGGGCTTGTTCATCTTCGCTGTCATGACTTCCGGCACCCCGACGTTTGGTTTTCCCCGAGGCAGCTTCTTTATTCTATAGACAACATTGTTGATTTTCTTCACAATTTGGTACGACCCCTCCCAAGATCTCTGTAGCTTGGGCGAATATCCACGACGACGTTGCGGGTTAGACAACCAAACAAGATCATCAGCTTGGAATTCTCCGACCTCGGCTTTGATGTCGTAGGTTTCCTTCATTCGGGCACTGGCATTCTCGATGTTTAACCGGACTCGTTCATCTTTTGACGTAGCTGGCTGACATAGTCTTCACCTGCGGTCTCTTCTCCTGGGGGACATCCAAACTTCAAATCGCATGGTAGTCTTAATTCTCGTCCCATGATAATACTGTCCGGGGTCTGACCCGTAGACTTGTGCACAGACGAACGATATGCAATAGTCCATAACCACCACAATGTATTTATTTCCACAGTCGGGTCAGGAAATGGACCGGCAACATCAATGGCTATTCTTTCGAATGGACTGCCCACGTTATATTGCTTCTTCAGAGCTTTTGGTCGCTTCTGAGGCCCATTACTTGCTGCACAAACTGTACATTTCCGGCACCAATCCTTAACATCTCCTTGGCAGTTCACCCAATAGAACCGTTCTCTTAACTTCCCCAGGGTTTTCGTCACTCCCAGGTGTCCTCCAGTTGTACCATCATGCAGCTCTCGCAAAACCTCTTGTGTCCTATTTCTGGGAACTACAATCTGTCTTCTGTCATTTCCCTCCCCTGGAGTTTCCAGGACGCGCTTGAGAAGTCCATTTTCCAGGATGAGGGAGTTCCACTGAGCCCAGACGACTTTAGGGTTGGTGAGTATCGGGAAATCTCTTGCCACATAGGTTTGCGGTCTTCTTCCTTCCATCGGATAATTTCTTTTAGTTCTTGATCTATTTTTTGATCTTTCTGGATCTCCTTAGGTTGCCAATTGTCATCGACAGCGGTAGTTCTGCAGAGAACAGCCCCTTTTTCTTCAGCTCGCTGACAATGTTTACAATCATCAGGGTATGGTCTCCTCGATAAGGCATCAGCATTCTTATGGCTTGTTCATGCGCGATGTTCAGTCTCGAAATCGAATTCTTGCAACCGCTCAATCCACCTGGCCACTTGTCCTTCGGGGTTTTTGAACTGCAAGAACCACTTCAGTGCTGCATGATCAGTCCTCAGGAGGAATCTTTTACCATAGAGGTACTTATAGAAATGTTCTACCCCCTTCACCACAGCCAAGAGTAATTCCGTTCAGGCTTGCTCAAGGTCTTGCTAAAATAACCGATGACTTTCTCCTGACCGTCTTGGATCTGCGAAAGCACCGCACCAATTCCCACATTGCTTGCGTCGGTATCCAAAACGAAGTTTCCCTCTGGCAAAGGATAGCTTAAGACGGGGGCACTCGTCAATGCTCTTTTCAGTGCCTCGAATGATCGCTGGCACTCCTCGTCCCACTGGTATTGTACCTTCCCCTCTGTGAGTCTAGTAAGTGGCTTGGCGATGTTGGCAAATCCGGCTACGTACCGACGATAGTACGTGCATAACCCCAGGAAACTTCTTAACTGACGGATATCTTTAGGTATCGGCCATTCCTGGACGGCTTTGATTTTCTGTTTATCCACAGCTACTCCCTGTGCGGAAACTACATGTCCAAGATATTGCACCTCTTCTTGGAACAGCTGACACTTCTTCGGGCTTAACTTTAGTCCGGAACTCGAAGTCGCCGAAATACCTCCTCCAGGTTCCTCACGTGGTCTTCAAAGGATTTTCCAACCACGATAATTCGTCAAGATACACCAGGCACGTTTTCCATGAAAGCCCTTTTAATACTGTTTCCATCAATCTTTCAAACGTCGCTGGAGCATTACACAGTCCAAATGGCATCACCGTGAATTGATAAAGTCCTGCGCCGATGGTAAAAGCAGTCTTTTCTCGATCTTCTTTAGCAAGTTCCACTTGCCAATAACCGCTCTTCAGGTCCAAGGTAGAAAACATCTTCGATCCAGCCAATGTATCTAGGGTATCGTCTATTCTTGGAAGGGGATAGCTGTCTTTCTTTGTAGCGTGGTTTAATTGCCGATAGTCCACGCAAAATCGGGTCGAACCATCTTTCTTTTTAACCAAGACAACTGGAGAATCCCAAGGGCTATTGGATGGTTCAATAACACCTTCTTCCTCCATCTCGCGGACTATCCTGTCGGATTCTTCTCTTTTAGCTAGAGGTAGTCTTCTCGCCGACTGTCGAATAGGTTGAGCGTCCCCAGTATTAATTTTATGTTTCACCAGATCAGTTAGTCCTCTTTCGCCATTCCCTACATCGAAGATATCCTGGTAGTTTCTAACGATGTCCCTCAATTTTGCTCTCTGGTTTGGTTTCAAATTCTTAGATGAATCGGTGATGAGTCTTTCCAGTTCCTCAGATAGTTTACCTGGTGGTATTTCTGCATGCTGTGTGCTTCTGACTACAGAGGAAACTGTTGAAAAATGGCCCAAAGTTGTTCCTTTCTTTAGCACAACCGAGTAATGATTCAGGTTCATTACTCTTACTGGAACAATCTCCCTGGCACGAAACAGAGTCTTCCCCAGTGCGACTCCTCTGCCTACATTTTCGTCATTAAGTTCGGGATCAAACATCATTATGGTTCCAGTTTTAGCTTTCACATCTAAGCAACCATCTATAATGATTTCAGCTCTTTCCGGAACATTGACATCCTCTACTAAGATGGCTCGCAGCATTATGCCATCTTTGAAGTTTAACTGGAATCCCTTGGAGCTCATGACCTCCATTCCAATGATAAGTTCGTCTTCGATGTCTGCCACTAATGCTCGATGTAGGAAGGTTGTGTTTCCCAAGGTCATTTCAACCTCTATTTCACTATGGACTTTCGCTGCTTCTCCTGTCGCTATTCGGAGTTGCCATTTCGTTGGTTTTATCATTGTCTCTAAAACAATGTTGGGCCTTATTACTGTCTTCGTCGCACCAGTATCGAGCAGCATTGCAAATTGCCTCCTATTAATAAGGCCATCTACGAAGACACTGTTAACGTAGTTGCGTAGCGAAGCGACATATGCGTTGGTAGTTGACACTTGTTTGCTACAGGTCGACGATGGTCCCTTTACATAGGCCTTCTTTAGTTTCCTCGGCGAGGAAGTCTGGACTCCGTTGCTCTCCTTGCAACGACTCTGGACATGTCCTACCTTACGACACTTCCGACATCTCACTAGTCTTTTTTCGGTAAGGACTTCTTCTATAATTTTTCTTACATCGTTTCCGCCATCTTCGGATTCTCCTTCAATGATTCGGACTCTGCCCTGACCTCTACAGGTATTTTTTGCTGCCTCGAATTCCAGAGCTCGAGCCAGTGCATCCACTAATTGAGTCGGTCGAGCTAGGGTCAATGCTTGTCTGGCTTCGTGGTCCCGAAGTCCATCCAAAAATACTTGCACTGCTAACCTTTCTATCACATTTTCCGGTGTAGCTGGATAGGCAAGGCGAACCCAACGAACAATATCAGCTTCAAACTCTTGAAGGGATTCATTCGATTTTTGGTAGCGATTTTTCAGTTGGGAGTGGTAGACGTGCTCCAAATGTGTCTGACCATACCTCAGTTTTAAATGTTTGACCAGTTGTTCGTAGTCTTCTTGCTCCGAGGTATTCAATGTTTATAAGATATCTGTAGCATCCCCTCTTAAGGCTAGGGTTAATGCGATTGCCTTCTCCTCTGCCGACCATCCGTTTAGCTTAGCTGCAGCCTCGAATTGGCGACGATAATTAGTCCATGATGATTTTCCATCAAATTGGGGAGGTTTCATTTTCTGTCTTGTCCCCTCGAGGCCAATTTTTGAATCCACTACCTCCAGACTGCTTCTGCTTTCGGTCTTTGATGGTGTTTCTCCCCTTTGTTTTGCCACTACCTATTCTTTTATTTTGTTGATCTCGCCTTCCATTATCCGTTTTAACTCTTCTATGCGCGTTTCTTTTTTAACTGCCGTCTGACTCAGTTCTTCGACTATTGTTTGCTTTAGTTCTTCCATCCGGGTTTCATATTTGACTATCGTCTGCTTCAGATCTTCAATTCGGGCTTCATATTCGACTATTTTCCCTTCTAGCACTTCTGAATTTTTTTCTACCATGTTTTTCAAATTTTCTTCTAGGGATTTAGAATTTTCCAGTAATTGGGCTTCTAAGTATTCTTCCAAGGTTTTAGAATTTTCCATTAGTTTGTCTTCTAGGACTTTAGAATTTTCTAGTAATTTATATTCTAAAGCCCCTTTCAAGTTTTCAGAATTTTCTACTAATTTATCTTCTAAAGATAGTTATGAGTTGGTTTCTTGCAATTTCTGCGTAGAAATTGTAATCATAATTTTCCGTTAACAACAGTTATTACCCCATCTATTCCACAAGAGCTGAACTAGCGCCATTAAACTTTCCACCGCTAGAGGACAAAATTATTTTATATATTTTAAAATTTTTATAAATTGTTCATTTTTAATGACTTTTTGAACTCTCGAAGTTTATTTGTATTTTGAATTTATTCAATGATAGTATGATGGCTTGAAAATTTGTATATTCTTTTTTATTCAGGAACAGATCGTTATTTGTTTTTGCTAATTGAATATGCCTTGGCGTCGTACTTGTACATTAACTGGAATCGGAAAACAACAAAACTGAAAATTATTATCCTTTGCCTTTGCGAAATAATTTTTTACTTAATTATAATGGTAGTGAACTATTTTGTATAAGTAAAAAAGAAAGTGTATAATAGTAGAAAAAAAAAATTGGAAATATGCAAATTTATATAGGTATATTATCTTCAAATTTTTAACAATGTTTTTGGTCAAATTTCGACCACTGGGCGACCGCTAGTTATAATAATTCCACCACCCTGTATATGTAACTAAGGACTACCCAATATATATATATATATATATATATATATATATATATATATATATGTTATATAAGTTATTCCATCGACTTATATGAAACAACCTAGCAACAGTTCCCAATCTGAGTCAGCATAACACGTGTCGTCTCCAGTTACCCGCAGACGAACATCCGTGAGAACTGCATGCGCTGTGACACCTTAGTCAGCGTTCTTAGTTTATAAATTATACTTTTTCATTGTAACATCATTCATTATTACTTACAGATTTGTCTAGTTTAGTTTAACACTCATTTTGTCTTTTTAATTGTTACAAATAGTTTTATTATTTATTTATTTTATTATTTTCATTGTTATTTTCAAGTTATTATTTTTATTAAAAGTATTGTGCAACTATAAATAAAATCTTTTTTAAAAAGAGAAATTTTGAAAGTGTGATATAACAAATTGGCGCAGTCAGTAGGATCCGTCTAACGTTACTAGAACACGAGTACTCTAACTGGTAGCGGCGGATTCCTATCCCTCAACGGAACAACGAACCTGGAAGAAGTCCTCACTGCAATCAAACGTAGAACACGGCGCTTTCAATGTTCCTGTTGATGTAAGTAATGGTGAATCGTCATTCGTTTTAAGTAAATATTTGATTTGATTTTAAATAATTTGATTTTATTTGATTGAAACTGATCTATTTTATTATTTTATTTTTAATTTTTGATATATTTGATTCAAATGAAATATTGATTTATTTCATTAACTGATTTATTTTATTCTATTGATATATTTATTTGATTTATTTTTATTGATATTGATATATTTGATTTACGTATTTTATTGATTTATTTATCCAGTTGATTAATTGATTTATTTAAACTATTGATTCTAATTGCTTTACTATTTTAATTGGATACCATACTGTTCTATCGTTCAAACAATCGTTTATTCCCACTACATATTCTACAGTATATTAATTTTCTATACCTTTTAATATTTCATTTTAAACCCTTGTTCCAATTCTTTTATATCGATTAATATAAAAATGGCACAAGCTTCTCCAACACCGGTTACCATCGAAACCGAGAGATATCGGTTAACGGAAATATTTTCCGTTATACCCGAATTTGAAGGCGACCAAATTTCCTTGGGAACCTTTATAGATGCGTGTAATTGCGCATATAATATGTCCACGGCGGATCAAAAATATTTGCTAGTGATCCATATCAAAAATAAACTCAAAGGGAATGCGGCGCAGTTGATAAATTCAAGGAACCCCGGATCGTACCTTGAAATTAAACAACTCTTGACCCTACACTTTGGAGATTCTCGTGATCTCTCTTCCCTGATTCATGACCTACAACGTCTGAAACAACTTTCAAATGAGTCCCCACTAACGTTTTACAATAGACTCCAGGTATTGAGTGCGAAAATGCACTCCTGCATCCACAAAACGGCTGGGCTTAGTCCAGAACAAAAAGACGCCCAGACCACTCTAGTGGATACAATGGTGATGAATACCCTTCTTACGGGATTAGAACCCCGGTTAGGACAAGTAATTCGTGCAAGTAATCCAAAAGATCTTCTAGAGGCTCATTCCCGAATTAGAAGAGAGCTTCAGTTATCTTATTTCGAGGATCAGAAAACAAACAAATCTGTTCCTCTCAAACCAAATTTCCCACCTCGAAAGCCGACACAACCACCTAAGTGTCTTCATTGTGGTCGATTAGGCCACATAGCCGCAAATTGCCGATTGAAAAATCAAAATGTTTCTCAACAATTCAACCAAAACCATAGGCCAAATCCTGTTGGGCCTAACCAACAAACAAGGCCAAACTTCCCCCCAAATAATCCCCCGGTTCAACAAGGACAACAGTTTCGTCCACAAAACTACCAGAGACCCCCTTTTAGGTCTCAAATGAACCCAAATTATTCTCGTCCTTCGGTTATACAGAATAACCCAAATAACCGTCCTGAAAGGACACATCATTTCAATCAACATCAAAATGATGTTTACTCACAATATTCGGATTATCATACCGATAATTACAATACTTATGACTATTATTTTCAAGTTATTATTTTTATTAAAAGTATTGTGCAACTATAAATAAAATCTTTTTTAAAAAGAGAAATTTTGAAAGTGTGATATAACATATATATATATATATATATATATATATATATATATATATAAAATACACACTGTGTATGCAACTGTTTATAAAACATTTGGTTTGTAACATATCTGGAACCACCATGTAAAATTATAATCTACATTGCCTTATATCAATTTATGTATGCATATGTGACTGCTCAAGACAACTTCCTTGTGTGCCTCAAATTAACATGAGAACACATAACTTTTTACGCATCCAAAAATCGCTTAACCAGCACTTTTTACTTTAAAATCTTGAAATACGTAAAAAGGTAATGCTAGATAGTGATAAAATTGTTATAAGATCCTACACATTAATTTGTATTGAAAGCATTTTTCATTAGCATTTTCATTTTCAAGTAGGTGACCAAATAACCCTGTATTGAACGAAACAGCTATCATAATTGTTACAAACTCGTTCTTTCTCGGTAATAGGATTTATCCCGATTTGTAGACGCCAAAACCCTGAAATGGAATTTAGTAGTGCCGTTTGCGAGAATTACATATAAATAGCATGTAATACAAATAAACAAACATATGTATTATATTATTAGATAAATAAGAAAAAATATATTTGCAGCATATCACATCTCGTTAAAAGAACATTAAACAATGTTTGTCTGCTAATTTTTAAATGAGATGTTAAAATTAATTTAAAAGATAACCTTATATCAAATACAACAGCAAAATGATTTGTGATATTTTATTACTAATAATGTAATACTTATTGAAGTTTCATTTGCACATGGCATAAATATAAAAATATATTTGCATATCACATTTCGTGAGTGTTCTAGTTACCTTCTGATAATGGATGCATACGGTTTTCCAAAATATTAGTAAATCGTTATTAGATTTGTGAGACATTCATGATTGAAAGAATGTACATACTCAACTCGTGAGGTTCGGTAATCAAATGTATAAATTATCTTTAGCATCTCTAAATAGTATACTTACGAAAAACTTGGGTTTGCATTTTTCTGTAAATGCGCAAACTTATAAACACATTTAATTTGGTCACTTAAAGTTGCTGTCGTCATCGTTTATGTAAAAAGTAACGTCATAAATAAATAGAAAAGACGGTTTTTAGAGCATACAGCTTTGTAAGTAAAAGTCGATTATTGTAGTAATATTTATAGCGCGCTACACAATTGTGTTTTTACTGTCAACATTGTCGAGTGCTGTCAAATTCCGAACATTACATTAAGGCTTAAACTACTTGTTCATAGTGGGCGCCATCTCACTTGGATTTTATTAAGAATTTATCCTTAAATTACTTATTTCAAGACAAATAAAGATTCTTTATATATTCTGCACTGTATTTAGATTATCACTAGTCCATAACCGGACACACTGTATATAGAAATAATTGGAGTATGCGAAAGGGAAAAAACCCTCACTAATTAGCAAATACTTAAATGTTTTTAGGCATGTTTAATGTAGACAATATTTCCAGTATTGATATGTTAAACATAATGTAATATTTTTTTCTTTTTTAATTTCAGGTAAGTTGTGATCTGCTCATTCCAATTGATAAGGTAAACAAAAAAAATTTAAAATATATTGGTCGATACAGATTTTTCACATAGTTAACATACCCTAGGTATAAATTTACTAGGTTAATACTTTATCAACAAAGTTTAGTTATTAATTTAAAGCTACAAGTATCTCTGTTCTGTTCAATACGTATCATTATTCAAATTATTACATATAAGTTACCAAAGGATTGTTTGTGATGTGTAGATCAAAAGTTCTCAGGGGCATGAACCACAAAATTGCTTCGTTCTTAAGATATGAGAGGCCAAATTGTTGCTGTCTAACTTTTGGTAATACGTAGGTAAACCCTGCCTCAATATTGAAATGAAACATATATCAATGACCTTGGATCAATTGAAGTTTAATTATATTAAAACACTAACCACTGTGGTAATTTTCACAAATTTATTATTTTCTTGACAATTGTTTCGCTCTGATTGACAGGCTTCGTCAGAATTAAATATTAAACTAAATACTAAACATCTGAATATATTATATAGTGTTGTAAGATAATAATGAGTATATAGGTAGAAAGCACAATGTGTTTATTGTATAATATTAGTGAAGGTAAATATTATCAATATAATTTGGAATTTTGTATTATTTAAGTATAATAAGATTAAGTAAAGGAGACATATTTGTATCAGTTTGGTCATTACAAAATGTGGTGAATTTTTATTTTTATTGATCTCAAGTGATTCTAACAGAGTTAATTTTTAATTTTTTTAAAACAGTATACCAAGTTCACCGCAAGATATTGTATAAAAAATTCATTTGATCTAGTGTCGAAAATAAAATCAGTTACTATCCCTAATAATGGCATACTAATTTCTTTTGATGTTGTTAACCTTTTTCCTAGTATTCCACCAAAAGAATGTATCTCTCTCATTATGAACTTACTAGACATAAATAACACGAATCCTATAATAAAAAATGAAATATATGTTCTATTGCAGCTTTGTCTTAGCCATAATTATTTTCAATTTAACAGTATCATTTACAGTAGCAATCAAGGTTTAATTATGGGAAACCCATTAAGTCCTCTTTTGGCAGAAATATTCATGGACAACCTAGAATCTCTAATATTTAATCATTATTTAAGTAACAAATTCTTATATTGGTACCGATACGATGATGATGTTTTCGTTTGCTTTACTGGTACACAGAGACAATTACAATTACTACATAATTACACAAACCAACTCCACCCCAATATTCAATTTACATTAGAAACAGAAAGAAACAACACAATAGATTTTCTAGATTTAACTATAAAAGTATCTGATAATAAACACAATTTTCCGATATATCATAAAAAGTCCCATAACCTCACTATTCACAATACTTCATGTCATCCAGTCCAACACAAACTTGCAGCATATCACTCCATGGTACACAGATTAGTAACTGTCCCGTTATCTAAACCTAACTTTGACAATGAACTCAATAGGATAAAACTCATTGCTATCAATAATGGTTACAACCCCCAAATCATTGATAACATATTATCCAGATAATTAAAGAAAAAAGCTATAGAACAAGTATACCCTTCCTCTCCCAACTCTAACTCAAAATTTCACCAATCCATTACATTTATAGGTTCTCCATCTGAAAAAATTTCTCAATTTCTACTCAACAGCAATATTCAAACAGCCTTTAAAACCAACAATAATTTAACCAAACACATAAAAAATAATAAAGATAAAATTAATAAGTATGAAAACTCTGGAGTCTGTAAGTTAACATGTGGTAGTTGCCCAAAATTTTACATCGGTCACACAGGAAGGTCATTTAAAACAAGATGGTCTGAACATTTAAAAGCCTATGAAAATGAGAAATACAACATATCTACATTTGCCGACTATTTATGAAATGAAAATCATATTCCACAAACTACTTTCGAAATTTTACATCTAGAACAAAAAAGTAAAAAATTAACTTGAGATCAATAAAAATAACAATTCACCACATTTTTTAAATGACCAAACTGATACAAATATGTCTCCTTTACTTTATTTAATATACTTACATAATACAAAATTCCAAATTATATTAATAATATTTACCTTCACTAATATTATACAGTAAACATATTGTGCTTTCTACCTATATACTCATTATTATCTTACAACATTATATAATATATTCAGATGTTTAGTATTTAGTTTAATATTTAATTCTAACGAAGCCTGTCATCAGAGCGAAACAATTGTCAAGAAAATAATAAATTTGTGAAAATTACCACAGTGGTTAGTGTTTTAATATAATTAAAATATGAATTTTCACCAAGGAATGACCGAAACAATCATCAATTGAAGTTTAGTAAAAATTATCTAGAATAATTAAACATAAAGTACTAGGAGCTCCGATAGGGCACAAAATTCATTGTAGGGCCGATCAGACCGACTAGTTCGCCAATTCTGGGCCATATGTTCATATTTTTTGGTTTGGATGGATGAATGACAGTAACGTAGCGACGAGAAACCACCCCGAGAATTATGAACTGAGTGACAACAATTCATCTAAATCAATTTGTTAGGATAATTAATTATAAAACAAAACAGATGTTTGCGTCAGTAATATGTCATAAAATTCTGTAACTCCAGTTATAAAAACCTTAAATGTACAGATTGTTGCATTTGTGTTAACCTCAGTCTTGAGATCCTTAGGGTACTGTCTGTTACTAACGTGTTGAATATTTTCTAGAAATGTTGTTTTTTTCAAAATTATACTAATAAAAGGATTTAGTTGAATTGTAATGTCAGTCTGTTTACAATTCTCGCAGTAATGTATCGTCACTCTGTTACTTATGTCATTTATCAATGGCAAATGAACTAATTCAAAAAATAGCCCATCACCCCTAATAGCGAACCTCTCTGATGGGCTCTAAAATGAGTTTTGTGCCTTATCCAACTAGTTTATGTTACAAAACTTCAACTCATCTTCATCGATATTTGTTTTGTTTCAGTGTTGGGGCAGCTTATACATATACATATTATCAAGAGTTAGTCGGACAATAACACTTTGACCTCTCGTATCTTAAAAACCAATGAATTTTGAACTTAGTGCTTATGAGAACATTTGTTCTACACATCATAAACAACACCATACTACACATTCAGCTTATTTGACCGAAAGTCATTTTCCATAAGGTAATGGCCGGGTCTTTTATTCATATATTGTGCAGTTTTGAAAGACTAATTTGCCTATTCCAGACTATTTTTTCATTACCACTACAAAATAGCTATTATAACAAGTGTTATAATTTATAACAAATAATTCTTGTTGTACATAAAATACTTACCGACCTGTATCAAAATAAGTATTGCAGTAAACTCCCTGGGTTCAAATTTAATTAATTTCACTTTCTATAACTTTATTTACACGTAAAAAACAAATATTTACAACAGCTGATTCTGAATACAATTTACATCGAAATCATAACACTATTTAAGCTATCTTATCCAAGTAAGGAATTCTATATTGCTTTATATACCGTGCATCGAATTTTCCCGTCGTTCTGGATGGGTATTACCTTTGTTCGCACAGCGTCGAGATCAGTAGTTTTTGCCCCACTCGAAAATTCCAGTTCTTTTTTTTATTATCCCAGCGTTTTAATGAATAATGTTTCACATTGCTTTAATCAGGGTCTGCGTAGATAAATTTTATAACACTATCCATATTAATAATAAGAATAATAATAGTTATTAGAGTCGCAGTAGGCAGCTTGTTAAACATTACAACCTCAAATTGTTTCTAATGAGTTCAGTCTCAAATCTCTAAAAACTGACATATTTTTAAAAGAAAAACCGCAAAATTCCATGAGTATATAATCCTCAACAGTTAATTTATTTTTCATATGAATTTATACTGAATCGAGGGAAACTTAACACCAAGAGCATGAAAGAATACTCACCACATATATATATATATATATATATATATATATATATATATATATATATATATATATATATATATGACGACGTTTCGGCAGAGTCACATCTGCCCTCTTCAGGTCGGTTCGCATAATTCTCGTAGCCTTCTGCTTTCGCTTCTAGTTACTCGAATACTAAGATTTTCGGCGCCTTTCTGTTGGCACCGTGAACGGCTGCGTGTGATTGGTCCTTGGCGCTCAGTGGCCACGTCTACCACTTGCCGATTGGTTATTTCCCGTTGAGTTGTTATTGGACGGGTCCGGGCCGGTACGGTGTTTAATAGAATTGTCCAACAATTCGATAAGTTCTGGATTTCATTGCGTGCGATTAGACTGTGAGGCCTCTTCGCTATTACAATTGCCTCTCTCACGAGTCTTGATTTCGGGTGTTCTATATTTGCCAGTACTCTGGTGTTCTCAAAGTCTATTCGGTGTGACGTCGTGGTGGCGTGTTCCGCAATGGATGTTGTTTTTTCCTGCTTTCTTATGGCGTTCTGGTGTTCATCATGTCTAGCTTGAATTCTTGTGTTAGTTTGCCCCACATAGGTTTTATGACAGTGTGCACATGGAATCTCGTACACTCCCTGTTGTTCTAAAAGGATCCTGGTCTTCGGAGTCCTCAACACAGTGCTTATTTTTCTGTTTGTATTGAAAATAGTATCGATATTATCTCCGTAGAATTCTTGCAATACTGTCCGTGGTACCCTTGACATACGGTAAATAAGCCTTGGTTATTGGTGTCTCATGCTCCTCTTGTGTTTGTCTCAGTTTTGACTTTAGGGCTCATTTCGGTCTGTACAGGGCTGATTTTAAACTGTCCATTTCCTGTTTGATGTTATCCTGGTCAGCTGGTCTTTGTGATCTGGTTACTAAAGTCTTGACGACGGCTTGTAATTGGGCTAGGTGGTGATGAGAATTAGCATGAAGGTATGTATCTGTTGGTGTTGTTTTCCTATATACTGTTGGTCAAGGGTTCCATCTTCCTTCCTATTTATCAGAACATCAAGGAATGGCAGTTGATGGCTTCAACCTCCATGGTAAATTTTATTTTGTGATGGATGCCATTAAGGTGTTCTAAAAATGTGTTTGTGTTTGTCATCAGTTGCTGTTCTTTGTCCTCTTTAGGTTCGCTACGTGTATATGTATCGGTTCTGTAAATAATAGGTGTTCCAGTGTTGTTAAGTCTACAGGTGGTTTGGCAAGGCTTCGTCGATAGACACTCTGGTTGTAAGATCGTTTTTTAAGTATTTCTGTCACGTATGATTTCCTGTTTGTGATTTATCCTGGTCAGCTGGTCTATTTGTGTCTGGTAAGCTCAAATACAAGCTAGCCCAACAACTTCAACCGTTTGCAGAGGGGGCAGACTCACACGTGAAAAATTCGACACATTTCATCGAAATACTTAGAAAAACGGGCTTACCACCAGAGTGTCTTGTAAGTTTTGACAGTAACTCTTAAACCCAGTTTATGGTTGCGATATGTGGATGATACATTTGTGATTTGGCCTCATGGGAGGGAACACCTCAACATATTTAGACCACCCTAATGACATCCATCACAAAATAAAATTTACCATGAAGGTTGAAGCCAGCAATCAACTGCCATTCCTTGATGTTCTGATAAATAGGAAGGAAGATGGAACCCTTGGTCATATAGTATATAATAAAGCAACTCACACCAACAGATACCAGATCACAAAGACTAGCTGACCAGGATAACATCAAACAGGAAATGGACAGTTTAAAATCAGCTCTGAGACAAAACGGATTTTAGACCGAAATATACAAAGAGCCCTAAAGTCAAAACCGAGACAAACAGACGAGGAGCATGAGACACCAATAACCAAGGCTTATTTACCGTATGTCAAGGGTATCACGGACAATATTGCAAGAATTCTACGGAGCAACAATGTCGATACTATTTTCAATACAAACCGAAAAATAAGCACGGTGTTGAGGACTCCGAAGGCGAGGATCCCTTTAGAACAACATGGACTGTACGAGATTCCATGTTCATAAAACCTATGTGGGGCCAACTAATAGAAGGATTGAAGCTAGACGTGATGAACACCAGAACGCCATAAGAAAGCAGGAAAAAACAACATCCATTTCGGAACACGCCACAACATCCGAAATCAACACTCGTAAGAGAGGCAATCGAAATAGCGAAGAGGTCTCACAGTCTAAACGCATGCAATGAAATCCAGAACTTATCGAATTGTTGGAAAATTCTATTAAACACCGTACCGGCCCGGACCCGTCCTATAACAACTCAACCGGAAATAAGCAATTGGCAAGCGGTAGGCGTGGCCACTGAGCGCCAAGGGCCAATGACACGCCGCCGTTCGCGGTGCCAACCGATAGGCGCCGAGCTATAGACTATATACCAACGCGCGCGCTCCTGAAAATTTTAGTATTCGAGTAACTAAAAGCGAAAGCAGAAGACTACGAGAATTATGCGAACGACCTGAAGAGGGCAGATGTGACTCTGCCGAAACGTCGTCATTTTAACATCGATCCCGGCAGAGATCAGTTATCAACAACGCGGATGAATTCCCTGAATCCACCGAACACATTTAGTGCCCGCCTGCATCTGCAACAGTTAGTGACCGCGAAAACTTAATAACAAATATATATATATATATATATATATATATATATATATATATATTATATCACTTCTTTTCAAAATGACTTAAAAAAAAATATTTATTATTTAACAAACTTTAATACTTGATAACTTGAGTACAATAATATTAACACTATAAGTAAAGGAAATCATCTGCTGGACTGAAGGTCGTGAATAACAATTTATAAGAAATAATGTGCTGACTCTATATAAACTTAAACAATGAAAAAGAAAGAAATTCTGTGAAGTCAAAACAGCAGATGTGCAGATTTGTCTATACGAGACGAAAGTAATTTAATATGAAAGATTAAAATATGAAATGAGATATAGTACGTGACAAATTGAAAGAAAAGTATAATATTACATTATGAGAAAAAGGTGTTATGTGTTATGTATTACAATGTTATAAAATATAATATTAGAATTTATTATTTTAAAGAGTCTATTAAATTTCTATATAACATATATATATATATATATATATATATATATATATATATATATATATATATATATATATATATATATATATGACAGCTTCCTTCGGATCCGTTGAATTCGTTGAAACCGTGGCAATGCAATTCAGCAAAGTAAATCTTATAAATGCGAGACTTGCCATCCCACGGCGGTCATTAAGATAGTTCATTTCATCCAAGTAACTTTTATATCTTGTATTTTTCAACTATTGTTTTGTGTATTAATTAAATCAATTTTTTTAAAAAAGTGACTTGTTGTAAATAATATCAAAATGGCGCAGTCAGTAGGATTCGTTCAACACCTTTAACTAAACGTGGCAATTCCTAAATTTTGTGAACGAGGACTTTCCGACCAGGACATAACTGTAAGATAGCTGACCAGGAACACGCACTGAGCTAACCAGTCATCGCTGAGCAGAATAGTCCATGCCAAGAGCATTTACGTATGTACAATAATTGTTTGAAACTTAATGACCACGTTGCTATTTAATTTTTACTTTTAAATCGTAATATCAGTTCAATCGTTTAAAGTTAATAAGACATTTTCCTTACCTTTAAAGCAAATTTCGAACCACTTCGAAACCTATCACCAATTATTGTTGCCTTTTGTATTTACCAATACACTTGATATTTATTTAAGGGATATTTGAAATTTAAATTTTATCATTGCTGATTTCATTGCTATACATATTCAGATATTTTATTTGCACTTTATATATGCTTGCATATTTCGTATCGTCCGGCAGGTAATTTAAAATTATATTCACTACTCGCCTTAATCTACTATTTTTTCCATTTACATTTTACGTGAAAATTGTTCACTCGATTTCATTTTATATCTAAATAACTATAAGTAACCATGCCTTAAACACGCCAGGGAACTGTAGAACCATACAAGATCTCTGAGATTTTCTCTATTATTCCCGAATATGATGGTAACCCGATTTTCCTGAATACGTTTAGCAGCTCATGTACGACAGCATATAGTATGGCTGTTGACAACCAACCCACGTTACTAAGCTTACATATTAAGAACAAGTTAAGAGGCCGTGCCGCCGAACTCACGCAACCCGCCTACCTGGGACGATATCAAATCGCTCCTAAAAAACCACTTTGGTGATACCAGAGATATTTCCTCATTAATCCAGGATCTGCAACGAATGAGGCAGATACCGAATGAATCACCTCTTACCTTTGCTGCCAGACACCAAACTCACGAAGCCAAAATGTATGCGGAGATTAATAAACAAAAAACAGGTAAAGAAAAACAAGCACAGATATCTCTTATAGAATCCATGGCTCTTAATAGCCTCCTAACCGGCCTAGAACCGAAAATAGGACAGATTGTACGAGCAAGCGATCCGATAAATTATAATATTTATCGGATCGTAGTTTCCCGAATAAAAAGGGAACTTCAGCTAAGCCATCTAGAAAATCAGAAATTTCTTAACACCCGTAATCAACAAATACAACAACAACAAAAAAGACCCAACCCAGTAACTTTGTCCAAACAATGTTCATTTTGTAAACGTTTAGGGCATACTTTTAACGAATGCCTAACGCGTCTGAGACAACAGCAACAACAACAACCAAACAGAAACTTTAACAATAACAATTACCAACAGTTTCGACCTAACCCGCCTCAACAAAATGCTAACCAAACTAGACCAAACTTCGCCCAGCAAAATCGTCCCTCAACAAGTGGACAAAATTCTGGTCCTTGCAACGCTTTTTCCCCAAATCCAAATTTCTACAAAAATCAACAACCCAAAACTCACCACCTCAACCAAACTGATACATATAACTATTCATATGACTATACAAACGCTCAATTTGACAACCCTGACGAATCTAATATTACCAAGACGATTATTCTGATCCTGACACCCAAGCCCTAAATAACTACATGGGCTACCCCCAAAATCAAAATTATGAAAACTATGAATATACATATTCTGAACCCTCTTCTGACGCAGAAATACCTGGTCCAAATTTTCAAATAGCTATAAACATAGACAAACCGCCAGACAACGAGATATCGAACATACAAACTCAGATCCAGAACATGAACCTCGACAACTTCAACCCCAACTTGAATCTCGAAGAACAAACATTTCTATAAGGCCCCTCCTAACTGTAAACACTAAAAATTTATACTATATTAATGATGCTACAGGAAAATTTAAACTTCTGATCGATACAGGAGCCGGCATTTCCATTTTTAAATAAAGTATGGTCAAAAACTTCCCTCAACGATTTCCCGAAAGAGTTACCATACAAGGTATCACTCACGAGAAGATCCAAATTTCAGAATCTACTTTGATCCCGTTTGCTCCACGAAATCCACACAATGTCTTCATTTTCGACTTGGATATCGAATTCGACGGAATATTAGGTTAGACTTTTTGGAACACTATGAGTGTGTAGTCGACCTAAAATCCAAACAACTAATTACAAATTTTAAAACTATTCTCCTTCACAAAGTAGAAGACAATGACCACTCCAATAACAGATTTTTAGAAACACCCAGCTGTGAACCATGAATCCCCACACAAACTTCCCTTAACTTAATTACTATCGAAGCAAGTACAGAGAACATTTTTAAACTTAAATGCATGCTTTCAAATACCGATGCTATTTTACAATCCCAAGAAAACGCGAAAGTACGAATTCCCAACGCTATTGTACACGTCAATTCGCAAGGTGAATTCCTTACCTCCATCATAAATGCTAATGCAATACCCAAAACTATCGATTTCTCGAACATCCAGTTGGAACCAGTGAACCAAATGCATCTTCTTTTGAACTTAAACTCAGAAGACTACCCCGACTCTGACCATTTAGACAGGAACGAAATCGTTCAATCGCAAATTAGGACAGAACACCTTAACGACGAAGAAAGAGAGATGATTGTTAACCTCTGCCTAGAATTTCAAGATATCTTGAAGGAGACGCTCTGACATTCACTAACGAAGTCAAACACGCTATCGATACGAACAACGCAAAACCCGTTTTTACAAAATCTACCTATACGATTTTGTATCCAAATCCACAAGAACGAGGTGAAATCCCAAATAGGTAAAATGCTGGCCCAAGGTATCATCAGGCACTCTTCGTCCCCTTGGTCTTCGCCAGTATGGGTCGTCCCCAAAAAGGTCGATGCATCAGGTAAACAAAAGTGGCGCGTCGTTATTGACTACCGCAAATTAAACGAGTTAACCGTAGGCGACAAATATCCATTGCCGAACATCTCTGACTTACTTGACCAGCTAGGAAAATGCCAATATTTTTCTACCCTAGACCTCGCATCTGGTTTCCACCAGCTAGAAATTCGAGTTATTATAGGAGATTTATCCCGAACTTCGCCAAAATATCAAAACCATTGACTAAACTCCTCCAGAAAGACGTACCCGTACAATTTCAACGCTGAATGCATCAAATCGTTCAGTGAACTCAAAGAGGCACTAACTTCCACACCGATATTGATCTATCGATGAACCTTTCGTCATAACCACAGACGCTAGCGCTTTTGCGATCGGCTCTGTGCTGTCACAAGGACCCATTGGTAAAGATCTACCAATAGGATACTCCTCTAGGACTCTTTGCAAAGCCGAAACGCGGTACTCAACCACGAGAACTCCTAGCCATTGTTTGGGCTGTCAAACATTGGAGACCTATCATCTATGGTCGAAAATTCCTTTTAGTTACAGACCACCGCCCATTAACATGGCTGTTTTCGATAAAAGACCCCGGAAGTCGATTAGCTCGTTGGCGCCTCAAGCTTGAGGAGTACGATTACGAAATCGTATACAAACCTGGCAAAATAAATAAGAATGCAGATGCTCTTTCCCGCATCAAAGCAAACCACTTCAACAATTATGTATCTTTTCAATCGAATAACCACCTAACACCCTTCCAAGTACTCCCCACTAACGAAACCGATGATGACTCTTCAGAACCCGAGCCACAAAGCCCTAATATCCAACAAATCTGTGAGGAATTCAAAACATTTGTCGAACGGTACCAGACTATATCACCTATAGATTACGACAAAATCCAATTGTCCAACTGTCAATTACTTGACAAGGAAAACAAAAACATCCTAGTATTTCCCCAAGGTTCCCTCATGAAAGATTTCCATCACGACATACTCGACGACATTTTTGAGGAAAACGCCGACTTTCACACCCCAAAAGTCAATGTCTTTGCGAGTAAAAGTGTCAAAAAAAGACGCTGTTATATCGTCCCACTTCCTTCCGACCCCGATATAGTTAATGAAATTATTTTCGCATCTATATATAATAGTAAAGATGTGTTCACTGAAAATGAAATCTATTGCGTTAAAAACAACTTAGAGAAATGGATATCAAATGGAAAGTTTGCCAGAACATCGTGCAAACGATTGATAAGGATCTGATACCTATAATCCTTGATCAGTTCCATAACGGAAAAAGTAATATACATAGAGGCATAAACGAAACCATCCGTAGAATCAAAGAAAAATACAATTGGCAAGGATTAACCAAAGATGTCGATAATTTCATTAAAAATTGCCAAATTTGTCAAAAAGCAAAAATCTGTCGCAAAAACCTCGATAGCCCCCTAGTTATTACCGAAACTCCACGGACACCCTTCGAACGTATAAACATAGACATCCTGGAAGTTCCGACCAAAAACTATGCACTAACCATTAGGGACGAACTTACGAAATTCTCTCAAGCTTATCCGATAAGCGATAGATAAATCCGCGAAAACCGTCGCTAACATCTTACTCTTGTATTTCCAACATTACGGGACCCCCCTTCGCATTCACTGCGACTACGGCAGGGAATTCGACAACACGCTGATGAGAGACTTATGCAAAACTTTTAACATACAAATTTCATACTCTAGCGTGGGACACCCACAGTCGAACGGATCATTAGAACGATTTCACTCGACTTTACTAGACATGATTAGAATACATAAACTGGAGAACCCTAACGAACACCCCTTCAACATCCTACCCTATGCGGTTATCGCATACAACAACTCAGTTAACAAGACCCATGGGTTTACCCCATACGAACTCATATATGGACATACTTCAAGTAGGCCTCCTGAAACCCTATGATCAACAAGCTCTAATAACGAAGCACGTTAGAGATCTCAATAATCGTATTTCTCGTTATTATAAGATCGCCCGTGAAAAAACAAATTTACAGAAACAGAAGGCAAAAGAGCGATATGATCAACATGTTTCCGAAAACCGTCCGGAATACAAAATCGGCAATAAAGTTTATGTAAAAGAATCACAGCTAAAGGACAAGCTACAAAATAAATTTAATGGCCCATTTCAAATAACTGAAATCCACACTAATTCAGCCACCCTTAAGAACCTTAAAACCAACCAGCAAACGAAAGTTAACTTTGACAGGATAAAACCATATTCTGAAAATTAACTTCCTTTTCAGGCTCTTACTGCTGTTCGGATCAGTGGTATGTCAGATAGACATCAAACCCATTAACAACACTATTGGCATCTACTACCACGACGAAACTCGAATTGTAATCTCCAATTACAAATGGACGTTATTAGTTCACCGTAACTTAACAGCCCTTGAACAAGCATTTGAGAACAATAATCGAAGTTTTCCGAAGTACTTATAGACACTAAGAGGACTAAACGAGGAATAATTGATGGTGCAGGAACAATATTTAAGGCAATTACCGGAAACTTAGATGCAGCCGACGGTGAATTCTTCACCAACAGCATTAATAGACTTAACCAGATAGAAAATCTTCTAAAAAACCAAATGAGCGTAACAACTTCAATCATCAAAAATTTCAATGAGACCATTCAGAAATTACAACTTGACGAGAAATCATTTAACGAAGATATAAATACTATCGATTTAGCCATTCACATCCTTAATGATAGCATTTCTGTTATCGAAGCCAAACAATCGTTTCTCGAGATCTGCGAAAACCTAATGGCAAGTTATATATTTCTTGAAGATAACCTTAACGACATTTTAAACTCAATAACTTTTGCTAGACTAAAAATAATTCATGCATCAATCATTTCACCCGATCATTTAATAACATCCTTACAGGAAATTTCACAGAATCTTGTTAAGAATAATCTGCCGTTGCCAGTTCGCCTTTCAAGCGTCGCCCAATATCTGGAAATAATATAATTAGAGGCTTTTCAAACTCACTCTGATTTAGTATTCATATTAAAAATCCCTCTCGTTGAGCAGCAACTATATACCGCTTACCACCTATACCCAATCCCAATTTTAGACGATAGAACTGGTTTTCACCATATTCTATCATTTACACAAAAATATATTGCGCGGAACGACGACTCTCTAGTGTACATACCGATCAAAGACTTAAGCTCATGCAAGCGATTAACTCCGAATCAAAAGCTGTGCTGCGAACTATATGCCTACCCAATAGAATCAAATGCACCCTGTGAGGCTCAACTCCTTAAGAACGCTCATAGTGTCCCGGAAAACTGCCAGAGTGCCGTAGTGTTTTCCGAATGGTACAACGTCCAAAGACTAGAATCGAACTCGTGGTTAGTGATCGTTTCCGAACCTATACATATAACTTTTAGTTGTGCGGGAATCGATTCAAAAACTATCGTGCTAAAAACCAATTCAAAAACTATCGTGCTAAAAACCAATTCAGTCATTCGGCTACAAACAGACTGTAGTGCTTTTTTTGTGGGAATTACTAAAATTCAAGCCGAACCCATGAAAATAAGTAAAGTTACAGACAATTCACACCCAGTTTTAGTTCCATACAACTGCTGCAATGCTCACCCCCAAAAACCAGCAATACCAGAACTTAAACCCCTTAAATTAGATAATCTCAACTTAGAAGAACTCAGCGTAGCCAATAACAAGCTGAATCAATATTCTGGAGATCTAGACGACCTCATCAACCAACCCTTCGTCACCAAAAATATATCCTGGTTTACATATGCAACCGTAACCACCATCGTAGCAGCGGCAGCTGCATTTACCTTCTACAAAGTAGCGAAAAGAATAAAGAAATCTAAGGGAGCAGATTCCAGCCCAGGAAACCCCCAGAATTTCCAGAAAACCCTATCCAGATGGATTCCCAAACTCCGACCAGTAATAGAAGACACCGCCGACGAAACCGAAAATAATTGTCCGGTTTAAACCAAAACTTGAAGTTACACCTTCAACTTTTCTTTGTAAAGGGGAGCTGTTAGATGAGAATATTATGCACGTGTATGTTATCAAGTATCGTATTTCGCTGACAGCTTCCTTCGGATCTGTTGAATTCGTTGAAACCGTGGGAATGCAATTCAGCAAAGTAAATTTTATAAATGCGAGACTTGCCATCCCACGGCGGTCATTAAGATAGTTCAGTTCATCCAAGTAACTTTTATATCTTCAATTTTTCAACTATTGTTTTGTGTATTAATTAAATCATTTTTTTTTAAAAGTGACTTGTCTTTAAATAATATAAAATATATATATATATATATATATATATATATATATATATATATATATAAACAAATTGTTTAAGTAACCGCTGAATTGGCTAACACAATGTAAGAAAGGTTTCGGGAAGCAGCCTTTTATTATACTCCTGCTTTGGAGCCATTATCAAGAGACAAACAATAAAATAGAGTTTCAGAGTCTAGATCGAACTCGGGGCCTCAACCTGCCTACTCCTCAAGAGTCACTAAGTAACTGAACTGAAGGTGAGTCTGCGCTGCTTCTTGTATTTATAGTTATCGGTCGATTAGGAGGGGATGTCGCGTGATGAAGGGGCTGTGCGGTGTTTGGTTGGGTGTTGGTGGGCGTGTCTGGTTTGTTTAATCTGGCATTTACGGAGATCCAAGCTGTGGGAAGGCGAGTGCTGTCATCGCGTCTATTTAGACAGAGAGGTCTTTTCTCTATTTCGATGGCTTCGCCGATAGTGGGTGCCCTAAGAGAATTGAGAGATATGATAGTCCTACAGTCCTCGAAGTTGATAGAGTGCCCTGTTTGGATATGGTGATCCGCGAGAGCTGAAGTCGGATCTTTTTTACGAACTGACAGAGAGTGTTCATATACTCGATGGTTAACGCGCCTGTTGGTACCACCGATGTAGCTTTGTGGGCAATCGCGACATGAGATTTCGTAAACTCCTCGATCCTCGTTAGGTACTTTGTCTTTGGGGTTACCGTTTAAGTTGCCTATAGTTTGAATGGTGTTGAAGACAGTCTTTATTTGATGTCGTTGTAAAATCCGGGCTATTTTGTCAGTGACTCCTCGAATGTATGGAAGTACGGCTTTTTGATGTTGTTGTTCTTTTTCTGACGGGGTTGGTGTGATTGGGGGTTGTTAAGATTGATGAATTATACGCGCAATGTGGTCCGGATGATAACCGTTTTGTCGAAGGATTTGTTGAAGATTATTAAGTTCGTTTTGTCTATTGTCAATATCTGTTAAACGAATAGATCTAAGAATCAAAGATTTCATTACAGAACTCAATTAGGCAGGGTGGTGGTGTGATTGGGCATTTAAGTATCGATTGGTATGGGTTGGTTTCCTATAGACGGTATGTGAGAAACGGGAGAGAAGAATCGGACTCGATTTCCATTGTAAATTGTATATTAGAATGTATACCATTGAGGTGTTGTAGAAAGACGTCTAATGAATCTCTGCCATGAGGCCAAATGACAAAACTATCATCTACATATATAAGCCAACAGGAAGGTTTTAAATTAGACGAGTTTAGGGCCTCGGTTTCGATTTGTTCCATGAAAATGTTAGCAAGCACTGGAGAAAGAGGTGAACCCATGGGGGCCCCACGGACTTGTTTGAACAGAGTGTCTTGAAATGAAAAATAAGTGTTGTGCAAGTTTGATGATGTCAGAAGAGATATTGTGTTTTGTTTTTAGAATATCTAACGTTTCTGAAATGGGGACATTGGTGAAAAGAGATACAACATCCAAACTAACTAGGATATCGTTTTCTGAAATTCTATAAGCAGTTAGGATATCTAGGAAGGAAGAAGAGTTCTTTACGTACGAGGATGCTTGCTAGGCTAGAGGTTGAAGGGTTTGGCTAAGTACCGGGCTAATTCTTCGGTCGGGGATTGTACCGAACTGACAATGGTCCTAAGAGGAATGTCCGGCTTATGAATTTTGGGTAGCCCGTAAATTTTCGGAATTTTAGAAGACTTTTCACGAGGAATGATGGTCTTTTTGACGTCAAGAGGAAGTTGTGTCCTGTGTTGAATTCATCTCGTGAACATAGTCCTTAGTATCGAGAAGAACAGTCGCGTGACCTTTGTCGACAGGAAGAATAGTTATGTAATCGTTGTTACGTAGTTGTTTTGGTGCATGTCTTTCGTTAGAAGTTACCAGTTAGTTATACCATGACGGTTCATCGTACATAAGATCGAACAAGTGTATTTGCAAAATGAACGAAGTTTTATTTTGGCAGAAAATGGGAAAGCAAGCACAACACTTTAATGTCTTGCGTTCACGAGCAAATTTATTTAGTGCCGGAGACGTGGCTGTGGAAGAATTTCAGCTGGCTGGTGGAGGCAAATTGAAACCGAATTATAGGGGACCATACACTGTTCAAGCAGTACTGCCCAGTGACAGCTACGTAAGAAAAAAAAATTGATTGGGTCGTTTCATACTTTGGTATTTAAGTATTGCCTAAGTTTAGTAGCCGTATTGGCTTGGTTTTGACTAAAAGTATTTAGCACCTTAAACTTTTTGAAAGTTTTTTGATAGCTCAGTATGAGTAATTGAAATTAGAAATTTTGATTGATTTCTGGAAACAACTTGTGTTGTAGTAGAATTTAAAACATATTTCCTTTTTGATAATGACTTCAAAATATCTTTGTTGATTTTATAGGGGATTCTGAGTAGTTGATCCTACGTTTGTTGCATAAGACAAGCTTAGTGACCTGAAGCACCGATCCCATGTTGGGTTAAGTGTTAAGTGCGTTTGCCTCTGAACTTTGCAACAATTGACTTGACTGAAAACTGTAACTACTGACAACTGACTTGATATAAACTTTGTTGCAAAAGACAAGCGTAGTTACTTGAAGCACCGATACCGCGTTGGGTTAAGTGTTAAGTGCCTTTGCCTCTGAGCTTTGCAACAACTGACTTGACTGAAAACATTAAATTGTTTGAAAAAAAAAAGTAAAGGTAATAATGGCAATCCCATTATTAGTAAAAGTATTAATGGCAATCCCATTAATTGTTGAAATGAAGTGATAATGGCAATCCCATTATTGACTTAAAAGTAAATAAAGGCAATCCCATTATTGGTGATAGTATTAATGGCAATCCCATTAATTGTTGAAATGAAGTGATATTGGCGATCCTAATATTCGCTTAAAGGTAATAATGGCAATCCCATTATTAGTAAAAGTATTAATGGCAATCCCATTAATTGTTAACGCAGTTTAATACTGGCAATCTTATGAATTGTTCAAAAGATGAGGTTTAAAATATTTGAGCAAATTACAAATTCTGCTGCTGGTTTCTAATATTTCAGAAATGGCGCGAGGACGCTCCATGAACAGGATAGCCGTGTTAAATCAGCTTATTGTTGAGCTGATAATTGTATGTCAGGAAGACCGATCGAACGATGAAGAGACACACACGTGCGCATCGCAAGAAACCAGGAACGACACGACGACGAAGGGAGAACGGATGAAGGCGAGGTAGTCGGTTGAAAGAAAGTACGGGACTCGCGAGTACACTGAACTTGTAGAAAGTACCGAGATAATAAAGGTGGTTGTTTGGAAGTACCAGTGTTAAATTATTTTAAACCTGTTACTAATAAAATAACTAATATAAACTTTTACATATATTTGTGTGTGTATAATATACATGTTATGGCTGACCCAATGAAAGAATCCATTGTTAAGGGATACTACGCAGTTATTAAGATATTTTATTACATTGTACTTCATTTAACCTTATTTACTTGTCTAGCTGAACACCTGCAAAACTGCAACTAAGCGCTGCGTAGCGTCTCATATCAAAAGATTATAAATAGGAGATATTCATTAGCTCATTGCTCATTATTGTTCATAAGTTCATTATTCATTAATCTCTAGGAGATTTAGATTGTGTTTGTTAGTCTTAACAATCGTTCACAGCTCAAGCTTTGAAATTGTAAAACTACTACTTAAGTGTTTCCATTAAAATCAGTGTCCTTTTCCCGCTAATAAATAAATATTTTTTTTAAAAAAGGAGTTAATGAAAATAACCCCTAACACTGGCGCAGTCAGCACGGATGTAGAAAACTAATTTGGAAATTGACCAGCAAACGAAAATCCAGAGACCTGAAATCAAACGAAAATTGATCAGTCCAGATTTCGAGCAGTCGACAACAAATTAGGTGACTTCTAAGCCTTTAACTACAAAAGAGCCAAGACGACAAACAAATCTATTCCCCAGGGATAATAATCGAGGTGAGCCAAAGATTTCATTTTGCATGCATTGCTATATACATACACACATATTCCGTATCCTTTTAATACATGAAAATTTGTATTTTTCTGTGTAAAACATTCCTTGAACATTTTCACTAAAAGAGATTGATATTGCCGAACGAAAATCGTCATTATTAAACCCGCGAGTTCTACTTCAAACGCAAATTGTTAGAGAACTTGAACAAATTAATTGAAGGTTTTTAATTGATTTGGAGTGAAAATAAAAATCATTTTTAACTTTAAAATAATTGGTCTGTTATAACAAAAATGAGCCAAGAAAATATCTATGAACCAGAGTATAGACTAAGCGAGTTATGCCAAATCATCCCCGAATACGACGGTGACTCAATATTACTTAATACGTTCTTAAGTTCGTGCGATGCAGCATTCGACGTCGCAAACGACCAGCAAGCGTATCTATTGACAATACATTTGAAAAATAAGCTTAAAGGAAGAGCATCACAATTAATAAATTCGCGTGACCTCAAAACATGGGACAGTATAAAAACCATTCTTAAAACACATTTTGGAGATTCCCGCGATTTAACAAGTTTAATTTACGACCTTCAGCAAATTAAACAAAGCTCAAACGAAAATCCTCAAAATTACGTACATCGAATAAATGCACACCATTCGAAATTATATGCCGCGATAAACGAGCAGTTAACTCTCACCCGAGAACAAAAGGACGCGCAGCAAGCACTTGTTGACAAAGTAGCGTTGCAAACACTCTTAGTAGGGCTTGACCCGAAGATAGGTGCTATTGTACGAGCATCACGTCCCGCAAACCTTGCCGAGGCAGCAAATATAGTTAAATCCGAATATCAGCTGAGCTACCTTGAACAACGAAAACCGAGTGTTAATTCCCCCAACATTAATAAAAATAAAAAATACTGTAACTATTGTAAAAAGTTAGGACATTTAATAAACGAATGCCGACAAAAACAAAATAACGAAAGATATAGAAATACCGGAATTTCTAATAACCAAAATCAATCTTATCAACGTAACTTTAATAATTTCCAAAGAAATGATAATACAGCTTATCATCCTCAACAAAGGTACGAAAATAATTACCACAGACGTGATAATACTGCTTATCACAGTCCGAGATTCGAAAATTCAAATCGCCCTTCGAGTAACCAAAATCGAAATTTTCAAGCGGAAACAGAGGCTGGCTCTTCTGCTCCAAAGGCTTCAACCAGCCAAGCGCAAAGTCAAAAACAATATCAAAAACGAGAAGAGAACCACAACGAAATGTAAAAATATCACAAAATACATTAAACGAAAACAATTTATTTTACACGAAATCGCGAAACGGAAAATTAAAATATCTTATAGACTCAGGAGCCGGGATATCGATTCTAAAACCTAATTTATTTCCCCAAGATAAAATAAAATCAATTAAACCAATCAAAGTACATGGTGTAACAAATGAACACTTTGAGATAACTCAATCAGTAAAAAATAATTTTTTCCCAAATGATGAGAACGGAGAAATGGAAGTTTATCTTTATGATTTACAAATGAATTTTGATGGTATATTAGGAATAGACTTCTTACAAAAATATGAGTGTGTTATTGATATTAAAAATCGGCAATTAATAACGAGAACAAAAACTGTACCATTATACAAAGAAAATGAAATTAGTAATGAAATCATAATAGAGCCGCGAGTTGAGCAAATTTTTAAATTAAAGTGTGATCAAGTAAATCAAGAATTAATTTTAAATTCACAAGAAAAAGACGGTGTTGTAATCTCGAATTGCTTAATAAAAACCAATGAAAAAGGTGAATTCTACACTTCAATCTTAAACAAAACGGAAGAAACAAAAAACGTAATTTTTGAAAATCTAATTCTGGAACCCTTCATCGAAGAAAGGAATGAAAACCAAAGACAAACTTCAGTGTTCAATATTAAAAAACAAAATCTCTTCACAAGACAACAGCGAGTGGAAAAAGCACTACGAACTGAACATTTAAATGAGGAAGAAAAGGATGCCATAATCTCTTTATGCAGACGTTTCTCTGACATCTTTTATTTAGAAGGAGATGAACTATCTTTCACAAATAAAGTAAAACACAAGATCGACACAGAAGGAGCAAAGCCAATCTACACGAAGTCGTATAGATATCCATACATACACAAACAGGAAGTAAAAACGCAAATCAACAAAATGTTAGAACATAATATTATACAACCTTCTTCATCGCCATGGTCTTCACCAGTATGGGTGGTACCAAAAAAAATGGATGCTAGCGGTAAACAAAAATGGAGACTAGTAATCGACTATCGGAAATTGAACGAAGTAACTATCGATGACAAATACCCGTTACCAAATATTAATGATCTTCTTGACAAATTAGGCAGATGTAACTACTTCACTACATTAGACTTAGCATCAGGTTTTCACCAGATAGAAATAAACCCTGCAGACATTGAAAAAACAGCCTTTACTGTCGAAAACGGACACTATGAGTTCAAAAGAATGCCGTTTGGATTAAAGAACGCACCTGCAACTTTCCAACGCGTAATGGATAACGTATTAACAGGTATTCAAAATGAGAGAGCATTAATTTATATGGATGACATCATATCATTCGCATCATCATTACAAGAGCATGTCCAAAGATTAACAGAATTATTCCAAAGACTACGAGATGCAAACTTAAAGCTACAACCAGATAAATGTGAATTTTTGAAAAAGGAAGTATCTTACTTAGGACATATTGTCACAGAAAACGGAGTTAAACCAAATCCAGAAAAAATAAGAGCAGTTAAAGAATTTCCAACCCCAAAGAATCCCAAAGATGTTAAAAGCTTTCTAGGATTAGCAGGATATTATAGACGCTTTATCAAAGATTTTGCAAAAATAGTTAAACCACTGACACAACTGCTACAGAAAGACGTGAAATTTGAATTCGATAACAATTGTATAGAAGCATTCGAAAAGCTAAAAGAAACATTAACGAACTATCCGATATTGCAGTACCCTGATTTCGAAAAGGAATTTATCATCACTACCGATGCAAGTAACTACGCAATTGGAGCAGTCTTATCACAAGGATCAATTGGAAAAGATTTACCAATCGCTTACGCATCAAGAACGCTAAACCAACATGAACAAAATTACTCTACTATTGAAAAGGAATTACTAGCAATAGTATGGGGAGTTCAACAATACAGGAATTACGTCTACGGACGAAGCTTCAAACTACTGACCGATCATCGCCCGATAACATGGCTTTTTAACGCTAAAGACCCAGGTTCAAGATTAGTCAGATGGAGACTGAAACTTGAAGAATACAACTATCAGATAATTTACAAACCAGGAAAGCAAAATTCAAATGCAGACGCTTTATCACGAATAAGGATTAACCATATCAAAAATTTCCCCAAAATACTCTACGGTAGTATAAAAAAAGAAGAAGAAGAAAACGAAGAAATAGCATCAGATACAGAAACGGAAATAGCATTCGAAACGATACAACATGAATGGAACATATTCAAAAATTTACAAGAAAACAAATCTCTAATTGATTATTCAAAATGTACATCTTCAAACGAAAAATTCTTAGACAAAACCCAAAAGCATATCCTTTCATTTATAAAACCAGGTGAATTGACAGAATCCCAATTTAAAATAGTTGATGACATAATTGATACAAACACTTTATACGAAGAGCATAAGATAAATGTAGTCGCTTCAAAAGCACATGCTAAACGAAAATACTTTCTTATCACAATTCCGCAATTAAATCCAACACAAGCAATTTTTGAAATTATTTATTATAACAAAGAGACATTGTTAAGAAATACGAAATATCATATGGAAGAAACGAATAACTTACCAATTTTAGAAATCTTGTCATTTATATTTTCTGATCAAGAAATCGAATTTATTACTTGTAACCCTAACATAATTACGCCTGACGAGGATCAAAGACAGATAATTATAGCAGAAAACCATACCGGAAAATTAAATATGCATCGAGGTATTCATGAAACAATCACAAGGATAAAAAGAAAATACCAATGGAAAAATTTGAATAAGGATGTAGAAAACTTTATACATAACTGTGAAACATGTAACAAAACCAAAGCTTGTAGAAAAAACTTAAGTAACCCTCTAGTAATAACAGAAACGCCAAAAACGCCATTTGAACGCATAAATCTAGATATTTTGGAAATTCCAGAGAAAAACTATATACTAGTAATAAGAGACGAATTCTCTAAGTTCACACAAGCATATCCTGTCGAACACAAAACAGCCAAAAATGTAGTCAACACTTTGCTATTGTACTTTATGCATTTCGGAACCCCATTAAGAATTCATTGCGATCGAGGCAAAGAATTTGATAATCAATTGTTAAAAGATTTATGTACACTCTACAGTATCAGACTAACATTTTCATCAGTAAATCATCCTCAAAGCAACGGTTCTACAGAAAGATTCATGAGCACATTACTAGAAATGATTAGGACAACGGTAACAGAAAACCCAGAAGATCATCCTTTAACTTGTATACCTTACGCAGTAATTTGCTATAATAACTCAATAAACAGTACGCACGATTTTTCACCATATGAATTACTATTTGGACATACAAACTCTAGACCCCCGGAAAAACTCTATAATCAAGAAGAATTAATTTCAAAATACGTAAGAGATTTAAACAATATAATTTCATATTTTTACCAGATAGCCAGAGAAAGAACAATTTTAAAGAAACTTAAAGCAAAGGAAAGACATGATGAAAAATCTAAACCACGAGAAAAACATTTTGAATTAAATGACTTTGTATTCATTAAAGAATCCCAAATAAAAAATAAATTAAGCAACAAATCTAATGGACCTTTTAAAGTAATCAGAATTCTTGACAACAATGCAATTAAATTAAAAGATATTGACACAAATCGAGAATTTACTATAAATTCGGATCAAATAAGCACAGTTGTAAAATAAAAGGAAATTTTCTTTACAGATGCAGAACAATTACGTTCGTGTCACATTCGCAATATTACTCACAGTTAGCATAGCAGTAAGTAACCCTAGTGATTATAAAGTAACTACACTAAATAATACTATAGGCATACAATATTACCACGAGTCAAATTTGAAAATCTCTAATGAAAATTGGAAACTAATAATCGTCAAAGATACCACAATTTTAACTAACTCTTACAAAAATGATATTAAAATTCTGAAAAACTTAAAATCTTTTGTTGAACAAGATAACGCTAGGATGCAAGCATTTCACTCAGAGGTAAAACCCCATATTACCATGTTAAACCAAATAATCACGAATATCGAAAGAAAATTCCAAGAAATCGAAAATGACATTAACCCATATTCCTTACCCTTAAATAATAATCGAAAAAGAAGAGGAGCATTTAATTTCTTAGGTTCCATTTGGAAAGCTATTACAGGCAATTTAGATAGCGAAGATGGTGAATACTATGATCAAATTATTCAACAAGTAGAAAATGATGAAAGAGCATTAGAAAATCTTATGAAAAACCAAATATCAGTTACTACTTCTGTTATTAAAAATTTTAACTACACTATAAGGAAACTCCAAATTGATGAACAAACATTCAATGATAACCTTCATGATATTGAAAACGCGATATACAACATTTCTGATAATCAAAATTTTTATGAATCAAAACTACACATAATAAATATTTGTGAGCAATTGTTAGAATCATTAATTTTGATTGAAGGAGAGCTTAATGATTTAATAAACTCAATAACGTTCGCTAGATTAAAAAGTATACATCCATCAGTAATACAACCGGAAGATTTCATTTTTCAGCTAAGAATCATTTCAACGAGCCTTAGTACAAGTAATTTACCCTTATTGCCAACCACAGCAAATATCGCTAAATACTTTGATCTTATAGATTTACAAGCATATCAATCAAACAAAAAAATTGTTTTTATTTTACCAATACCCTAGTTGAACCAGAAGAGTATAAATTACTTCATGTATATTCTTTACCCATATTCGACCCAAAAACAAAAATTTCCTATTTAATCCTAAATACCCATAAGTATGTAGCAATCAGTCGAGATGGTAATCTTTACTTCACACTTGAATCAACAGCAAAATGTAAACCAATAAATTCAGAAGATATGATTTGTCATAACCAAATAGCCTACCCCACAGACGAAAACGCACCCTGTGAAATTAAAGTTACGAAGTCCAGCAAAATCCCAGAAAATTGTGAAACAATACATGCCAATATTCAAGACTACAAAGTACAACTAACCGCAGAAAATGAATGGTTAATAGTAACCAGCAGCAGCATTCCAGTTAGCATTCAGTGCAAGGAAAAATCTACTAAAACGTTCAACATCCCGAAGAACTCAATCCTTAAACTGCAACCCCACTGCATAGCATACGTTGGATCTGTACGTATCCAGTCCACAAAAGAATATTCATCGGAACAATCTAGTGCCATAGAGATGCCCATAATCCCAAGTGAGTGTTGTGAAACTGAAAACAGTGAAGTGAAACAGGTATTAAAACTGAAACCGTTAAAAATCCAAAAACAAAATTTAGATGAACTCAATATAGCCGAATATAAACTAAATCAATATTCCGAACAAATAGACACTATACTAAATCGCCCTTTTATACAAAAACACACACATTGGTTCACTATAGTGTGCATTGTTCTAATGTCTCATAATCCTAATTTTTATAATTTACAAATGTAGAAGGAAATGCAGCAGAGTATATCCAGCAATAATATACCCCAATCCACAACAAGAAGAACCAGGACCCTCCAGGAATATTTTCAGAAGATTCCAACCCAGAAGACGAAGTTCTATTCGAGAAAATCCAATGTTGGAAATGAGAGAAAGTACCCCAATTTAAATATTAAAATTTCAAATTTTGGACGATTTCCGAAATGTATGTCTTATATTTTATATTTTATATCCTTAATATTAATTAACACATATACTAACATATTTAATCGAATATTTTGAACAATATCATTTATAACTATTTTAATAATATCACCATGAATTTACTAACCAATAATATTACAATTTTAATTATTTTTAAAAATTCGTGTCATTGGGAAGACAGCAAATTTTCTTAAAAAGGGGAGGAGTGTTAGGGCTGACCCAATGAAAGAATCCATTGTTAAGGGATACTACGCAGTTATTAAGATATTTTATTACATTGTACTTCATTTAACCTTATTTACTTGTCTAGCTGAACACCTGCAAAACTGCAACTAAGCGCTGCGTAGCGTCTCATATCAAAAGATTATAAATAGGAGATATTCATTAGCTCATTGCTCATTATTGTTCATAAGTTCATTATTCATTAATCTCTAGGAGATTTAGATTGTGTTTGTTAGTCTTAACAATCGTTCACAGCTCAAGCTTTGAAATTGTAAAACTACTACTTAAGTGTTTCCATTAAAATCAGTGTCCTTTTCCAGCTAATAAATAAATATTTTTTTTAAAAAAGGAGTTAATGAAAATAACCCCTAACATACATAGTGTAACAATTTATGTTCGTATATACTCTGTTGTTAAAAACAATAATCTATTGACACTCGTTTAACTCTAGCGGGGCCGTGATAGGCGACAAGCGGCTGCATGTGATTAACTTTTAATAGTACGATTCGAGATAATGAAATGCCAACGTATAGTCAGAGTTCAAAGCTTCGACTATACAAATTTAATAAGGTGGAAACGAAGGTGATGACTATACGACATTCGGGCAATAAAATTGTAATCGATAAACGAAATGAAGCAAAAAGTAGGAGGCATTTGAGCAGCTTCATTCCGATGCATCGGAAAAGTAACTGTAGAAATTTTTATCAGTGGGTATTTGAAGGCATTAGACCGAGACATTCTACGTTTGAGTACGATAAGAAACTGACGTTCCGATTACAGTTTCAACAAATTTAATGTATTTAAACCGACCTACATTTCTAGATTATATAGGTAATGTGTAATATGGTCTTGTAACATTCATTACGGCTGATCAATAAATTCTCTTATCAGCTTAGATTTACTTTATATGTTGTATATTTAGTTATAATCCACCATAAAAAACAAAACCGTCAGACGAGCAAGGGTAAAGAGTTAGAAATATCAGAGAATAAGTTCAATATTGAAGTTCTAAGTCAGGAATCAGACCAGTTTTTATTAAAATTAGATTAGCAACAAAATTACAACAAATCAACAAAGCAGATATGAACGCCGAAGAACTTTACCAACACAACTATTCACCAACCCGCTGAATAAGCTGCAGGATGTAGGGGAAAATCTAACAGAAGACGAGTGATGGAATGCGAACATTGAAAAGAATATTACAGAAAAGGGCTTATGACCCTTGGTTAACGAGAAAGAACAATGAAGACTTTAAAAAATATAAAAGCTTCAGTATAGACGTAAAGAAGATAGCAACATGTGAGAATAAATGTGACGAAATTCATATATTGGAAGAACAATAAAAAATCTCAGGCGAAATACAAAAGAGACTATCAACATACCCAAACTATTCTTTCAAGAGTGGAAAACCTATTATGCTAATCATTTAAAAGAGACGAGCCAAATACAAACCAGAAGCCCGAGAGATAATAGTAGCCGACGATGAAAATGAAGGGCACATTACTTTGACTGAATTCAAATCTATATTAAAAAAAAAGAAAAATAAACAAGTAGCTGGGCTTGGAAACAGTCCTATTGAACTGCTTTAATATGTCCCAGAAATCTTATGGGAAATGCTTGTGCCTCTTTGATATAAATGCTTAATACAAAGAGAAGATCTTCCAGAGGAATGGATGTGGCTTATATTTATTAGTTCAACCTATAAGAAAGATCACCAAAGACAATGCAAGAACTATAGGGGTGAAAGTCTAACCAGCGCTGTAGGAAGAAACACAAGAACAAAGTTGCTTTCGCACCGGCAGATCGTGCACAGTGTTTTCCTTCTTAGACAAATAACAAAAAAGAAGACGGCAAAGAATCTCAATACACACCACTTCTTTATCGACTTAGAAAACGCATATGATTCGGTCCCCTTAAACAAACTTTTCGAAGTACTAGTACTTCAAAAAGTTTCTTGAAAGGACCTTAGCACCTTAGCAGGGTATACATTAAAGCGATCTACAACGTATATAAAGACGCAAAGGTAGTTATGAAAATCGGGAAAACCACATCTGAGCCTTTCGAAATAAGTAGAGAATTAAAACAAAGTCGTTGTCTCTTCCCCACTCCATTTAAGATGTATATTCAGAGAGCCTTACACAATTGGATGATAAAATGTAGAAACATTGGAATTGAAATCGGAAATGATTGTCTCTATACCCTGTTATTTACGGACGATCAAGTAATTATCGCGACCGAAGAAGATGATGTCTAATACATGTACAGAAAACTGGAGGAGGAACTAACAAAATGGGGTTTGAAGATCAATATCGACAAAACTAAATACTTAAACGTGGGAGGGGAGACAACAGATCTTCAAATAGCACAGAGACAATAAAAGATTGTCATAAATACAAGTACCCAGGAAATATAATATCAGAAAAGGGAAACACAGACAAGGAGGTATATATCTCTGCTGAAATATCTCCTATAGTCAGCCAGTTTGACATTAAGAACAAAAACATGAATGTATTAATTGTCTAACCTATCATGAAGTACGGATCAGAGTGCTGGCAAAGCAACAACAAAGATAGACCAAAAGTGAAAGATAGAACTAATTGAAACACGTCAGCTAATTTGGTATGAACACGTTTTGTGGGTCGAAGAACAACGATGGCCAAAGCAAGCATTGGAATATGTGCCAAGGAATAGAAGAAAAAAACGAAGAGCAAGGACAACATGGAACAAAACGTTGAGAAAGCAGTGAGCCACCGGGAATTGAAGAATACGAACGCTGAGACAAAAGTCACGGCGTATGAAACCTAGGCTATAGGAACCCCGCAGGAAGAAGAATATTTAGTTTAGAATATATAATTAAATAGTTGCTACGGAGATTTTACTAAAGAATAAGCTATGATTTCTCTAAACATAGTATCGTTTAATCCAAAATTCCGAACAGTTTGATGCTGTCCTGCGTGAGTTGTTGGCTGTGTAGTCTCATTTAAGACGAGTCAACATGTGTATGTGTCTTCATAAGTTGGAATCAAATGGAAAACTTTCTTATGAATAATATTTAGAGAAAAAGTTATATTTCATACAAAGATTAGCATGGTCTGTAATCATTACAGGTCACTTTTTCAACTGTATACGAGGTTTGTCAGTAAATATGAATTTTGCCTAAAAGTAAAGTACTTTTATTTTTGATAATATCTAAAATTGTTATCAGACAGAACAGACAGAACTAATTAGAATTAAAACCTGCATCTCATTATGCCACATGACCATAAATTGTATCTATAGTATTATAAAATTGTAAGTTTGCCTGTTTTGTTTGTTTGTTTGTTCGGGCATCACGTAAGAACTACTTAACTGATTTTGCTGAATCTTTTTTTGTTGCGAAACCTACAGTTTGACTTAAAATCTGGTAGATATTTTATCTCTCTAAATGAACAGAAACGGTAGATATAGCGAAAAAACTTCTACCATGTTGGGTAATTCAATTACTCAATTGGTTCCACCGCACGCACAAAATATTAGATGCTGGCATCAGCTTAGCTTTTATTCAAAATTCGGAATGTGCAAATGTAACATGTTTCGATTTAACAATAAAGCATTTTTTAAAAAAATATAACCGACTTCCACCTATAACTAAAAAGCTAAAAATAATTATAACAAAATACAACTCTAGCAAATAAATAACACATTCAATGTTGTCAGGTACCTACCCAGGAAGTAAAAAATGTAAACATTAAAAGGTGCTCATTCTGTACAAATTAATTACCTACCAATCTAGTATATTTTTGCAGTCGGTGCCAAGCAAATCTAAAATCCTTCATTGCGTACTTATCTACCACTTCATCAAACTTGATTGTTGCTTAGCACCGATTTCAAAAATATATTAGATTGGTAGATAATTAATTTGTACAGAATGAGCACCTTTTAATGTTTACATTTTTTACTTCCTGGGTAGGTACCTGACAACATTGAATGTGTTATTTATTTGCTAGAGTTGTATTTTTAGCTTTTTAGTTATAGGTGGAAGTCGGTTATATTTTTTTTAATGTTTTATTTTCAACTTTTTAGTTTTTTTGAACTCAGGTAGTTTTCATTCTTTATTTTTTATTTTGTATCTATAACCTTAATAGACAGAACCGGGTGACATCGAAAGCCTCAACATTACAAAATGACACTTTTTGATTTCAATTAACAGGTAAATGTTAACCAACAAAATGTACTAGTACGCGTTGACTTAATAAGCCCAAAATATATTTATTCCAACCATTCTGTATATAAGGCTGCCTATGGCCCACTATCATTCTACTCCGTCCTATATTTCAATCATCATATAAAAGCAACTTCTTCTATCACTTTACTTTGTGATTTTGTTTTGCTATAACTAAACACCCTGTGTATAAACGCACCATATAGCAGTTTAAAATTTGACATGTGTTGTCACTGAATTTTCTATTAGGCCGGGAGAATGTGACAACCAAAAGCAAATGTAAAAATTTGCATTTAAATAGGAATTTGCCTGGTATACAAACAAAACGAGCTTGGTTCTCATTGATTTAAGGAACCGAAAACACTATGCTTTACTACCTATATGCTTGAGATGTACAAAGAAAATTTTTAAAATTCGCATTTAAAACTTCCAGTTCCGGCATTATTATGTTGGAATTAAAATATTTATGAGGAAATGTGCGTTATGTGATTTCGATGAAATTTTTGATAAGAATTTTGGAATTTTCGGCGATTTTCTGCAAAACTGCAAGTTGCACGTCGCAGAAAAGTATATGAGATCACCTAGGGATCTTCTTTAATAGATTACACATTACACGTTAAAAAACTATACACATCCATAAAAAGTTTTCGAAAAATCGACCAATATGTTAGGGATATTGGTCGATTTCCATGCACGCATGTGTTCATTCACAAATTTCATCGCTTTACCAATAGAATTCTTTTCCAAAATTTGAAGTTTCACCAATCTGGATATACTCTATCAAACAAGACCATATTCATCCAAAACGGTTCACCACAGGAGAAGAAATCAGGTAATATACATACAAAAAAAAAACGCGACGAGGAGGTGATCAACTCCTCCTTTTTGGAAGTCGGTTAAAAATCAACATATATCAAGCGTAATTTTACAGGGTGTTCTGTATATAGGAAACTTAGAGCGGAGTAGAATTACATGAATTTCAAAAATCTAGCTAAGTTATATTAGGTGTCCTATAAGCAGCTGGATATATGCGATGTGGTGGAAATACGGGGGAGTGGAATTATATGAAGGAGTGGAATTAGTTATACGGGGCGGTCCAAAAAAGTTATATTGAGTGGGCCATAAACAATTCCATATATCAAGTGGTTTAAAAAGGGTAGAATATTTATACAGTGAATAAAAAAAATTAAAAAAATGTGTTAGGTAAGCAGTTAGGATCTTTGTATTATGTATGTTAAGCACAAAATATTAGATACTGGCATCAGCTTGTCTTTTATTCAAAATTCGAAATGTGCAAATGTAACATGTTTCGATTTAACAAAAATCAACATATATCAAGCGTAATTTGACAGGGTGTTCTGTATATAGGAAACTTAGAGCGGAATAGAATTACATGGATTTAAAAAATCTAAAAAAACTTATATTTGGTGTCCTATAAGCAGCTGGATATATACGATGTGGTGGAAATAAGGGGTGTGGAATTATATTGAGTGGGCCATAAACAGTTCCATATACCAAGTCGTTGAAATAGGGTTTCTATTTATACAGTGTATAAAAAAACTTTAAAAAATGTCTTTGGTAAGCAGTTAGGACTTTGAAATATGTTCATAACATACTATAGTTATGAAATGGGTTAAATAAATGTTAGAAGCAGTTGTTTATACAGGCTGTTTGAAATATAAGATGGAGTGGAATTATAGTTTATGTTGTGGTTAAAAAGTTGTTTTATATCCACAAGTAGTTACATAAATAAGATGGTTGAAATATGTAGCGGAGTATAATTACAGCTATACAGGTGGGTTTAAAAATATTTTAAAGTAATGGTATGATCTACAAGTTGTTCCATTTACCGGATGGTTGAAATATAGGGTGGGGTAGGATTACAAGGATACAGGGTCGTACAAAAATGTTATATTTGGTGGCAAATAAGTAGTTGCATATAAAAGGTTGTTGAAATATAGGGTGGCTTACACATAGAATTATACAGGGTGGGTAAAAAATACTAGAAACATTTTGTTATATAGCACTTGCATATATAGAGTAGTATGGTGAGCAGTAAAGTTATAGTTACACAGTGTTATTCAAACAAGGTTAAAAAAAGTTGTAAATGAAGGGTGGTTTAAATGAAGTGTGGAGAAAAATTGTTCTTTAATATTAATATATCTTGAAAAAATATAAGGAAAAAATGTGAAATAGCGTAGTTCATAATAAGTTGCAAAGATAGGATAGTTGAAACATAGGGTGAAGAAGTGTTATGATAATTATTTAAAAATGTTATATTGGTTGACCAATAAGCAGTAGCGTATACAGGGTAGTTGTAAGACATACAAGGTGATTCATAAACATGTTGAACAAAATTGTTATTTTCGGTGCCCCATAAGCAGTTGCGGTTTTGGTGAAATATATTTGACATTGATGGATTTATAGTTATACAGGGTGGTAGAAAAAATGTTATACTGGGTGGCCGATAAGTAGTTGCAAATACAAGGTGGTTGAAATAGTGGGTGGAGTAGATTTATAGTCAAACAGGTTGGGTAATTTTTTTTGTAGGATAGAACATGAGCTGTTGGATATCTGCAATATCTGAAACATGGTTCGAAGTAAAATTATAGTTCATGCAGTGTGATTAGAAGTATTTAAAAAAATTATATTTGGTTGCCCCTAAGCAGATGTACATACAGGGTGGTTGAAATATTTTGTAGAGTAAAATTATGGTTATACAGGGTGGTTCAAAAATAAGTTATGTTTGACCCATTTGCAGCGGTGTATACAGGGTGGTTTTAATGTAGATAGAAGTAGAGTTAGTTATACAAAGCGGTTAAATTTTTTTTGAATAAAATTGTTATATAGGGTGGCCAATAAGCAGTTGAAGTTTGGGTGAGGGTTTAAATAAAAGTTTGGTGTTAGGGTGCAAAACTGTGTTTTTATATTTGTGTCTCACGAAGGGTTCCACATCTTTTCCATTAGGATGGATCAAAAAAATTTTAACAAATTGCTATATAGGTTAGACCATAAACAATTGCATTCTACTATATGTAATATTTGAAATATGGGGAGAAGCAAGATTATAGTTTTAGAGTGTGTTTAACACAATGTTAGAAAAAGCTGCATATAAAGGTTGATTAAATTATAGAGTAGAGAGAAATTTTACTTTATACGGTCGTTCAAAAAATATCAGAAATAATTGTATACAGCGTAGACCATAGCAGTTGCATAGCTGAAATATAGGGTAGAGAAGAGCTATAGCCAGGTGTTCAAAAAGTTATATTGGGTGACAAATAAACAGGAGCATACAGGATTGTTGCAATATAGGGTGAATTAGAGTTACAGTCATTCAAGGTGATTTAAAAAATGTCGAACAAAATTATTATATTGGGTGGCCCATAATTACTTGCAGTTTGGGTGAAATATATTCGGGATTGGTGGATTTATGGTTAAGTAGGATGGTTCAGACAACTTCGAAATTTTTTTATATAGGATAACCCATATGTTTCATAAGTTATTTCTTTTGCGAAGGCTTGAACATTCCGTACGCGGGTGAAACCGCGGGTAACGGCTAGTAATAATTATTCTTGTCACTTTTTCAACTGTTTACTAGGTTTTACAAAAAATATATCAATTTTGCTTAAAAGTAAAGTATCTTTATTTTTGATAATATCCCAAATTGTTATCAAACAAGTTCATTAAAATTATAAACTGCACCCAAGTATGCTATATCGCTAAAAATGGTGTAATGAAAAATTTCCTTTAAAATGAAAAAAAAACTGATTTATTACAAAAATTTCACGAAGGAAGGACTATTAAATGAATGTAATTGGAATTAAATCAAAATGTCTGATAATTAATAGACGCAAAAAGAGATTCAGAAATCGTCTACAGTACAGTGGGCCCACCTAACTTGGAATCGGATGCAAAACTTTCTTAATACATATTGCAACAGATTCTGTGATTTCAAATTTCAAATAAAAATATTCACTTTCAGCGTCTTTATTTACCAAATAAATTCACTGTTTATAAACACAATGAGTAATACTACAGCTGTTCACTTCTTCTGTCGATTCAATCCACACCGAAATCTAAACTAAAATCCTCAACTGGTACAACTGCCCTTTAAATAGCCAGTGCAGAAAATACTGGAATTCGCGATTATTTCTGTGTTGTCCGAACGTTTTCAGGAACCTTCCCATGTCGCTTTTTTATATCTATCTTGATTTCGCGATAGCCATTTTTTATTTCAGCCGGTTTTATGTTTACGTGTTATTATTTTTGTTGGAGCGATTAATTTAGAAGGTTTGTTAATTTTTTTCTTTGGCGGCGTAAAATCTATTTTATGGCAATATAATTATTTAGAAAACAAGTAATTTTATTCAACACTAAATGGATGTTACATGAAGTACCTTATTTTTTACAGTATCGAAAAACTTCATTCGATTTGAAAACTGCATCTAATTAGGCCAGTTGTAATATTTTCACATTGCGATTCCACGAAACAAAAGTCATGTGGATCTGAGTGGCACAAAACAGAGACAAGGGGTAAAGAATGAGCTAGACCTATATTCCGAAACTGATCAAAGAAAAAACTGAAATAAGTTAAATAAACCATATAGTCTCATCAAACTGGAGTATATATGCCTAGTGCAGTATTCACAAGTCTGTTTACCTGGATTGATGTCCAGAGTCTAGTATGGAAGCAACATAGTTTTTATTTATTTTTTGTACTTATTCGTAGATGTGATTTGCTTGCCAACTCAACGTCAGTCTGCGGATACATGCTCGAAATAAGCCATCTTTTTTTTTGTCGATCAAGAACTAACCTTTGAAGATTTATTAAATAATCTTCGATTAATGATCTTGCAAGAGTTGTTTTTCGTAAGTTTGGCTTGGTTTATATATCTTTAAACTATGTTGCAGACTGATCTGAACAATTTTAAACATGTTCATCGTGTATACACTTATAAGTAGTCATTATTAAAAGAAAAGAGTTTTATTTAAAATATTTGCTGCATAAGCTTAAAGGCACAACGGAACGGGAACAACCGGTATGAAGATCGTTGTAATACATTAGGATTTCTGAAGGCAGAAAGTATCTCTTTTGCAAATACAATGACCCCCTTTTAACCGACTTGAGAGTTAAAACTAATATGTATTGAAATTTGCTTCTATTTTTTTATTATTTTTCAATTTTCATCATTAGAACAAGGTTTATTATAAAGAAATAATTAAATAGAAGTTTAGTTTTTTTTTCGGAGGTTTACTGATTGTAATCTGTTCACAGGTTCAGCCCAATTCATAATGAATTGAGGTCGAATTACAAATTAAGAAAACTTATTATAAAAATTGTATTTCTTTTTCGTACAAATAGGAATTATTTCGGGTTGTCTGCCTCTTACATCGTTCTCGTGTTGTATACCGTCGCAACATCTGTTTTGTGTGTTTTAAGTTGTTTTCTACTTTACAGCTCTATATTTACTATTGATTTAGTTAGTATCGTTGTATTAAGCTGTTTTAACATCTTCCTTTTTCCCGTAATTTTATACGCTTATTTACATATTGCCTGGTACATTGATTATGGTGTTATTTATCTGTATATTCCTCAATTTTTCCCATTTAATGATCTAAGAGCCTTTATTTCCACATTGATTTTTTTTATTATCTTGGTGTTAAACATATGGATTGATCCTCTGCAGGTTATACCCATTAGGCCAGGTCATTTACGAAAATACGTGACAAAATTAATAGTAGAACAAAATTGACATCATTGTGTTTTACTGATAAAACATGACTAATTGACATAAAATTCAATATTTTTTATCGATGCGTTTTTGTTTTATAGCAAAAAAACGCGAAAAGTCAGTAATAATTTAGTTTTTTACGTTTTACGCAAAATCCACCTACGAAACCGTGTTTGCTACTATGGACAATGTTGAAGAAAACCTACAAAAGGAGCTACTATACGCTCAATTTCGTTAATTGGTTTCTTTGATAATGGAATCTTTGCACAAAATAAATAAATAATCGCTTATATATTTTTTTATTTTATAGCTAAAACATTCTTATTAATTTAAGCCATAGATCTTCTCATACCCAATTCATGTTCTACCTATAAATACTATAGCCCCGGTAGTTTTTGCAAAATTTTAATTAATCCTATGGAAGACATATCTTTTTGAAAGGTCATATTACCTCACCGGATGACCCTATCATTATAAATAAACCACTGATGGAAAGTAGAAGAGTTGATCTCAAGACCCCTCATCTCACTTTTTCAAAATTTAAAGTACCTATAAATATATACTAGTGGTCGCCCAGTGGTCGAAATGCGACCCTATTTTATCAAATTTTGAACATTATTGAGGTTCGTTTGTCAAAAGTAATACCTCTATCAGAAATAAAGTGGAGGAAAAACCGGGGAAGAAGGCGTCATGAACCGCCCCCCCCCCTCTCAAATCGTTTACGTCATTATTGACAATCTATTGAAATAAATAATATTCCGAATATTTTAAAAAAATGCGTGACCCCCTAGTTTTTGGTAGGATTGCACTTTGTGACCTAAAAGTTTTCGTCATTTGCAGTTTCAATCGAATTCATAAAATAAAAAATATATATGTCCAACAACCTTATAAAAATTGCAATCTTTAATACATTTTCGGTTATCTACTGATTGTCAATTTGTAACACCACACCTTCGGATGATTGTGAAAATAATGTAGTAATAATTAATTAAATTCACAACAAAAACGTACAGAATAATTAAAACGAAAGATACTGCTACTTGTCCGAAAAACCAATACTGATCTACTACATTGACTATTTTACTAGTGAACAATAAACAACGCATGATGCTCAATAGTTTGACCGTTTTCCTAAGAAAAATATGTTCAATAAAAATATATTTCTTTGTAAAACAGACGTATGTACCTAACTTCCATAACAAATCAGTAAAGGCATTGAATTCCTTTATTTCTAAATACACATCGTTAAAATGACAATCACCTGTTTATTTTAGGTAAAAGTCAGTTACCTGGTAATTAAACCGGGTTTTGCAGGAATGGAACCATGTAATATAAAATAAATTGTTTATTAGAGAAAATACATGAACACAAACCAGTAACTAACTGATTCCCTGCCTAAAAATAATTGAAAGATTCTGCCTTTAAATATATTCAAATATGTAGTTATATTTTTAACATAAAAAAATAAATTCCTTTAAAAATATTAACATTATATTAAATAATAAACATTGGTTAATACCTACATTTTTGAAAAATATTTTTTGATTTGAGACTAAAATTTTTTAATAGTCTTAAAATAAGAAATAGCACGAAATAGAACCTTTATTCTGGCATTTCACAGTTAACGATTTCAGTTCGTAAGCAGAAAATGAAATCAACCAACTCAAAAGTTAATATGAAGATGTTATATCTACTATTATATTCCAAATAACTATAAAATATAATTAATAAACCTTCAATCAAAATCTTAAGATTCAATATAATTTCATTAACTTAAATGAAACACAGAGTAAGCAATGACTATTCTGTTTTGTATGGAGAATATAAAGAAATTTAAGCACCTACTGTTAATTAATGATAAATAAGTAATACTCACATTTGTTAAAAACTTTTCGCAGTGAATGAACCTGAAATCTTGAATTTTACACATTGAATTTACAACTTACCTTTGCCATCGTGCTATAAGAATCTTACACCAAACAATATTCTGAAATCTCAAAATTCAAATTAAGGCGCTACATCAAAGACAGCCATGAGTAGGGCTACCAGATCTAACTTTTTATTTTGAATATTACAATCAGTGCATTAATTCACATTTTTTGTAACCTTATTCAAATTATATGAAATTTATACGGGAAAGATTAAGAAATAAATACATCAATTGCAACATAATTCTTATTTTAGTTGACAAACCATATTTACAAAGGAATGAAAGTTACAAACTTGCGAGAACCCAAGGAAGGGCCGTTATTATGTAATACAAATTTTCCTGGATTCTGTTTCAAAATCATTACGATTTATAATAACTTTAGGAACGGAACAAAATTTGTTACTTTTTAATTAAATTGAATTCGTATTTCACATTCGATTACCATTTTCTCTCCAAGCAATCTGGCGACACTGTTAAAGTTATCCGTTTGGCATTGACAGTATGGACGTAAATACATTTTTGTATTATTATATTTTATTTAATGAATGAACAAATATTATAAATAAATTTTAGCATTCTGCACTGAAGGTCGAAATAAAGAAAATCGATTGAGAGACAGAGGGGAAAATGGTACCTAACTGTTTTGTCTTTGCCTATTACATATAAGTATTGAAAATATTTAGCCAATACCTAAAATTTTTCTGGGCGAGTCCATTCGAAAAATTGCTAAGGGGTGGTACCTGTGTGATTATATCCTTATAATAAATAATCTTAATGCAAATTTTAATTTTAAGCAGACACATATTTATATTTCTTGGATAATATGGATTTATCTAATAAATTTAGCAAAATAGAATACCTAAACTCTATTTAGCCACAAATGATAATGACGGAGCAATCATAATATGCAAAATGCAAAGGCTGTTACAAGCGATCTCTCCATTTGACAATGTTAAAAAAAAAGATCAAAGCATATATAATAAATTTGGCTAGTCATTAATTAGAATTTACTAATACAAAATTTTCTTAACAGGAATCTGAATTGAACAACATAAAAAAAGCATTGTTAACTAATTGAAGAATACCTGTTTTCCCCTATTATTAACTATTATCAATTTGTATCAGCGTTTCATTTTTATATAATAATAAAATATAAAATGTATTGAAAGTGTAAACAAAAAAATAGTAGGTTGCTTAAAATGTGTCTGCTTAAAATTTGCATTAAGATTATTTATTATAAGGATAAAGTTACAGAGGTACCAGCCCAATTTTTCTAATGGACTCGCCCAGATAAGTTTAGGGAATGGCTAAATATTTTCAGCATTTATATGTAATTTATACCTTAAATTTTGAAAAAGTGAGATGAGGGGTATTGAGATCAACTCTTCTACTTTCCATCGGTGGATTATTTATAATTATAGCGTCATCCGGTGCGGTAATATGACCTTTTTAACAAAATATGTCTTCTATAGGATTGACTAAAATTTTGCAAAAACAACCCAGGCTACAGTATTTCTTTTTTGAACATGAATTGGGCTTGAGAAAGTCTACTCTTTCAGTTAATAAATATGTTTTTTGTATAGAATAAAATAATGTATAAGCGATTATTTTTTTGTTTGGAATTTCGGTTAAAGATTCCATTATCTAAGAAATCAATTAACGAAATTGAGCGTATAATAGCTTAATTTTGTAGGTTTTTCATTTTTCTTCAACATTTCCCATAGTAGCAAACACGGTTTCGTAGGCTGATTTTATGTTATGTAAAAACTAAATTGTTACCGATTTTTCGCGGTTATTTGCTATACAACAAAAACGCATCGATAAAAAATGTTGAATTTTATGTCAATTAGTAATGTTTTATCACTAGAACACAATGATGTCGGTTTTGTTCTACTATTAATTTTGTCACCAAAAGGTCTTTTTCTCCGTAAATGGCCTAAGCTACATTGTCAGCTCCTAATACAGCCTCATCAAGGTACTAGGCTATTGAATTACAGTGAGGTCCCATTTGCACCCCTGGCAATGTTTCATATCATGAATTATGTTATTCACAAAAATGTTGAACTATAATCTTAGAGCATACACTTCTGGAGGTAGCCTGCAATGCACAAATGTCGTGCTAAGACTAAAAAGAGAGGGCAATAGATAGAGTAACAGACTATTTCACTTGGTGGTTGGAAGCAGCCAATGAACTACATGCTGGTCGTATTTCATTGGAAGAAGTTCCCAATAGAGGGAACCCTCTCCTTTAGTCTTGGCGCGATATTTGTGGATTGCATGCTTCCTTTTTGATTATAATGGACTAATATATATATATATATATATATATATATATATATATATATATATATATATATATATATGTTTGAATAACACTTTTTATTTCTGGCCTATTTTTTTTCATTATTCATTTCTGGTAAGCTATGGCAAGACCATAAGCTGTCTTGAAGTGATATAGTGTGCAGACATAGGCAAATATTGGGAAAAATAAAAGTAAATAACTCGTGAATTTAAACATCGAAAAACAAACAAATATCGAATTGTATGGGTATTGAACTTTCATGTTCAAATGATTCAAGATTAAAAATTCCAGCTGCAACATATTTGCAAATAAACTAAACAAGGACAACAAGAAATATAAGAGATTTTATTATAGAAAAATACATATTGCAACGAGGAATAGAGAATGGCATGGTTTAATTAACACATAATAAATAAACAAATCAATTTTGGACTCCAGTTTATCTTTGGAACTTTACAAATCAATACTAGAATGAAGAATTTTCTTACGAGGAAACGCAACCTTGTTGGTGGGTAATGAATAAATAACTAGGAGCTGATAAACCGTTTAGTTGCGAAATAAAACCAATTTATTGTATTTTTTTAAATTCATTTCTAGAAAATACGCCTACAGTTATAAACATGTATCGTAAATTACTTCTAGTGCTATTAGTCCACTTGTAGAAATTCGTTATTTAATGCGACAGGTGTTATAAAATACATGCACTTCCTAGCGAGCTTTTAAACTAAATAAAAATTTGCCTTCTTAGACACACAGCTAACAGAACGGTTGAAAACATGATTGTCTCGCTGAAAACCTCACTGCTCTGCTTTTTTTTAATGGTCATAGATATAAATTATTCTCTTGTGGGTAATGGTACCTGCCTAGTGGTCGATGGACTTACCATCATGGGATTTTCGATGCATGTAAAATGTATTTTATATGCTATGTAGGCTGGAAGTATATGAGTTGATCTTAGTAATAAATTATGTGCTCTAAAAACGTAATTAGTCCATGATGAAATAAGCAAAGGGCATAGGAAATAATTGAAGAGAGGCCTGACTTAAAGTAATTCATTTTGAGTACTGAAGAATATAGGTATGATTCTTTATTTGTATACACTGATTTAAACCAAGTACGATAAAAACAAATGGTTCAACTGGGTATCTCAGCGACATATATTTTATTTGTATTGTAAGTAGTTATTTTCTTTATGGTTATTATGTTGGAATTATTGTTAAGTTACATTTGATAATTAGGTACCTATAACATCATCCATTTATTTTACTCTCCAACGTGTGTACAGGTACTATTAAAAGCCGGGTCCACACCAAATGAGCGAGCAAGAACACCAAGAATATTGCGAATAATTGGGCAGTAAGGACCGCAACACTTTTTGAGCAGCATTTACTGAGCAAATGTTTGTATTCGGTTTGGAAGTGATAACTGTCATGTACGACCACGTAACTGAGGTTATGCAGTTCTGACAATGGAGTGGTCAAATGAAGTAGTTATTAAGTTTGTTTAGAAACTTGAAACAAGCAAGAATCTTCGTGTTATAGCAAGTCTTTTTATTGCTGGAATGTGTTGTCACTTTTCAATAATTTAACCTGCTTTAAATATAAAACCTTACAAAATCCTCAAACAATATTTGACAAAATTTCTAGATTTCATTAAATACTTTTCCGTTTCTAGAATGTGTTGTACTACCCCATCTTCGATGAAACCCTATTTTATTACATTTTAATAACTTTAAATTATTATAAATTAAGCACAGGCAGGAGTGATTGTTTTTAAATAAGGACACTAGAAATACGATCGCCTTATAGCACTCGGATGACCTGCGACGCAGAACATAATGTTCAGACGAAACGGGATCAGAAGCTTGCAAGCGAGACCAAGCACTCGAAGAAAGATTTTGCTCTTGCATTCCCTTGCTCGCTCAGTTGGTCAGCATCAGCTTCAAGAAATACTAATCCAGTGCTTCAAGCTTCGTGAATGAAATCGTCATAAGTGACGAATCGTACATCTAGGTGTATGAGCAAATACAACAACGTCTGGCAACCAAGCTGTCCAAACGGACTTACAAATGATATTAGGTTTCAGAATTAAAAATTAGACCTCGAATAATTAGAAACCAAATTAAGTATATAAAAAAGATTATAAGTAATGTCGGATCTTATACATATTACAGACATGATGTTTCATTAAATTTAACAAGTGCAGATGTGCACAGTTTAAACAACAATGATTTCCCGGACTTAAATAACAAAAAGGTTTTGACTTGGTAGGGGAACAGGTTTAAAAGAAATTTCTTAAAAATAGTTTCATGAAAAACCCAGATAACAGTGCGAACAAGAGAACAAATCTGCATAATCTCAAGACCATATACTGCAATTTATTAAAAATAGATGTTTTTTCAACTTTGTGTTTATCGTTTCCTTCTCAATACTGCAACTTAAATTGATTAATGTAATACTTACGTTATATTTTGCCAACTTTGAGAAAAATGTAAAGCAATTCTTTTCAATGAAAAGACGATCTTCAAAACCATCACTTCATTTTGTTTACCCTCAAAATTAATACTTAGAACGTTGTAATATTTTCCATAAGACGACCTTCAAAGGTGGTTGAAAAGTGTTTTGTTGTTGAATACAATGCAGCGAAATTTGCGAGAGAACCGCGTGGCTAACAAACAAAAACTTGTTTTCCATTTTCCGAAAAAATGTTTTGCTGGGATTTACTTGCTTCTCCCATGTTGACTAAATGAATTATATGATGCAACCAAGCTTCAAATGAAGTGTCGCAGGTGGCCAAAGGGTTCAGAGAAGGACGTGATCCTGTAAGGAAACGTAACAGTATGGCCAGGATTTGTGACGTCTGCCAAGCAGAAGAATGAAAGTTGATATCGAGAGCAGTCCACAAAAAAATGGCATAAGGTTTACGAATAACCAAGTAAGATAACAGAACGGCATTTTTTTCATGGACTCCTCTCGATATCAACTTTAATTCTTCCGCCTGGCAGAGGCGAGGAAATCTTGGACATAATGTTTGGTTGCATCATAGAATTCATTTAGTCAACATGGTAAAGCTAGAAAGTCGGAGCAAAACATCTTTTTTTCGGAAAATAGTTAGCCACGAGGATCTCTGTTAGGTTACTATTTAATGTTGACTATTTTCGTCCGGGCCTTTTATCGACTAAAAGTGCTTGTATTTTAGTATGCCAGTGTTTTGAATCAAACCATGTCATTCTCTATTCCTCGTTGCAATATGTATTTTTCTATAATAAAGTCTCTTCTATTTCTTGTTGTCCTTGTTTAGTTTATTTGCAAATATGTTGCAGCTGGAATTTTTAATCTTGAATCATTTGAACATGAAAGTTCAATACCCATACAATTCGATATTTGTTTGTTTTTCGATGTTTAAATTCACGAGTTATTTACTTTTATTTTTCCCAATATTTGCCTATGTCTGCACACTATATCACTTCAAGACAGCTTATGGTCTTGCCATAGCTTACCAGAAATGAATTTAATGAAAAAAAATAGGCCAGAAATAAAAAGTGTTATTCAAACATATATATATATATATATATATATATATATATATATATATATATATATATATATATATATATAAGCTATGGCAAGACCATAAGCTGTCTTGAAGTGATATAGTGTGCAGACATAGGCAAATATTGGGAAAAATAAAAGTAAATAACTCGTGAATTTAAACATCGAAAAACAAACAAATATCGAATTATATGGGTATTGAACTTTCATGTTCAAATGATTCAAGATTAAAAATTCCAGCTGCAACATATTGCAAATAAACTAAACAAGGACAACAAGAAATAGAAGAGACTTTATTATAGAAAAATACATATTGCAACGAGGAATAGAGAATGACATGGTTTGATTCAAAACACTGGCATACTAAAATACAAGCACTTTTAGTCGATAAAAGGCCCGGACGAAAATAGTCAACATTAAATAGTAACCTAACAGAGATCCTCGTGGCTAACTATTTTCCGAAAAAAAGATGTTTTGCTCCGACTTTCTAGCTTTACCATGTTGACTAAATGAATTCTATGATGCAACCAAACATTATGTCCAAGATTTCCTCGCCTCTGCCAGGCGGAAGAATTAAAGTTGATATCGAGAGGAGTCCATGAAAAAAATGCCGTTCTGTTATCTTACTTGGTTATTCGTAAACCTTATGCCATTTTTTTGTGGACTGCTCTCGATATCAACTTTCATTCTTCTGCTTGGCAGACGTCACAAATCCTGGCCATACTGTTACGTTTCCTTACAGGATCACGTCCTTCTCTGAACCCTTTGGCCACCTGCGACACTTCATTTGAAGCTTGGTTGCATCATATAATTCATTTAGTCAACATGGGAGAAGCAAGTAAATCCCAGCAAAACATTTTTTCGGAAAATGGAAAACAAGTTTTTGTTTGTTAGCCACGCGGTTCTCTCGCAAATTTCGCTGCATTGTATTCAACAACAAAACACTTTTCAACCACCTTTGAAGGTCGTCTTATGGAAAATATTACAACGTTCTAAGTATTAATTTTGAGGGTAAACAAAATGAAGTGATGGTTTTGAAGATCGTCTTTTCATTGAAAAGAATTGCTTTACATTTTTCTCAAAGTTGGCAAAATATAACGTAAGTATTACATTAATCAATTTAAGTTGCAGTATTGAGAAGGAAACGATAAACACAAAGTTGAAAAAACATCTATTTTTAATAAATTGCAGTATATGGTCTTGAGATTATGCAGATTTGTTCTCTTGTTCGCACTGTTATCTGGGTTTTTCATGAAACTATTTTTAAGAAATTTCTTTTAAACCTGTTCCCCTACCAAGTCAAAACCTTTTTGTTATTTAAGTCCGGGAAATCATTGTTGTTTAAACTGTGCACATCTGCACTTGTTAAATTTAATGAAACATCATGTCTGTAATATGTATAAGATCCGACATTACTTATAATCTTTTTTATATACTTAATTTGGTTTCTAATTATTCGAGGTCTAATTTTTAATTCTGAAACCTAATATCATTTGTAAGTCCGTTTGGACAGCTTGGTTGCCAGACGTTGTTGTATTTGCTCATACACCTAGATGTACGATACGTCACTTATGACGATTTCATTCACGAAGCTTGAAGCACTGGATTAGTATTTCTTGAAGCTGATGCTGACCAACTGAGCGAGCAAGGGAATGCAAGAGCAAAATCTTTCTTCGAGTGCTTGGTCTCGCTTGCAAGCTTCTGATCCCGTTTCGTCTGAACATTATGTTCTGCGTCGCAGGTCATCCGAGTGCTATAAGGCGATCGTATTTCTAGTGTCCTTATTTAAAAACAATCACTCCTGCCTGTGCTTAATTTATAATAATTTAAAGTTATTAAAATGTAATAAAATAGGGTTTCATCGAAGATGGGGTAGTACAACACATTCTAGAAACGGAAAAGTATTTAATGAAATCTAGAAATTTTGTCAAATATTGTTTGAGGATTTTGTAAGGTTTTATATTTAAAGCAGGTTAAATTATTGAAAAGTGACAACACATTCCAGCAATAAAAAGACTTGCTATAACACGAAGATTCTTGCTTGTTTCAAGTTTCTAAACAAACTTAATAACTACTTCATTTGACCACTCCATTGTCAGAACTGCATAACCTCAGTTACGTGGTCGTACATGACAGTTATCACTTCCAAACCGAATACAAACATTTGCTCAGTAAATGCTGCTCAAAAAGTGTTGTGGTCCTTACTGCCCAATTATTCGCAATATTCTTGGTGTTCTTGCTCGCTCATTTGGTGTGGACCCGGCTTTTAATAGTACCTGTACACACGTTGGAGAGTAAAATAAATGGATGATGTTATAGGTACCTAATTATCAAATGTAACTTAACAATAATTCCAACATAATAACCATAAAGAAAATAACTACTTACAATACAAATAAAATATATGTCGCTGAGATACCCAGTTGAACCATTTGTTTTTATCGTACTTGGTTTAAATCAGTGTATACAAATAAAGAATCATACCTATATTCTTCAGTACTCAAAATGAATTACTTTAAGTCAGGCCTCTCTTCAATTATTTCCTATGCCCTTTGCTTATTTCATCATGGACTAATTACGTTTTTAGAGCACATAATTTATTACTAAGATCAACTCATATACTTCCAGCCTACATAGCATATAAAATACATTTTACATGCATTGAAAATCCCATGATGGTAAGTCCATCGACCACTAGGCAGGTACCATTACCCACAAGAGAATAATTTATATCTATGACCATTAAAAAAAAAGCAGAGCAGTGAGGTTTTCAGCGAGACAATCATGTTTTCAACCGTTCTGTTAGCTGTGTGTCTAAGAAGGGAAATTTTTATTTAGTTTAAAAGCTCGCTAATAAGTGCATGTATTTTATAACACCTGTCGCATTAAATAACGAATTTCTACAAGTGGACTAATAGCACTAGAAGTAATTTACGATACATGTTTATAACTGTAGGCGTATTTTCTAGAAATGAATTTAAAGAAAATACAATAAATTGGTTTTATTTCGCAACTAAACGGTTTATTCATTACCCACCAACAAGGTTGCGTTTCCTCGTAAGAAAATTCTTCATTCTAGTATTGATTTGTAAAGTTCCAAAGATAAACTGGATTTACGATTTTCCTTTAGGAGTCCAAAATTGATTTGTTTATTTATTATGTGTTAATTATGTTGAATTCTTCAACTTCCAAATCTGAAGGCAAAGAACCTTCTTATCCCATTCCTAGTTGGAGATGATAGTTGCATTAAGTTTTTTCGATTATACTCCTATAATAAAAAAAAATAAAATCATCCTTATGTATAAAACAAAATAAATTTTCAATACTGTATAGTCTTGTTAAAATGTCGAAAGTCTGAGAGGATAATGACTATAAATTACAAATGAAGAAACTAGATCTGGAAGAAATTTATTTGAGGAATGTTGACATATGATTAACCAAACTACTGAAAAAAAACTGGTCGAGAATACAGGATTTTGTTATCGGGTATTTCTTGATGACTTTAATTTTCTTCTCAACACTTTTATTTTATCATGTTACTACAAAATAATAATAGACTTATGGTAGAAATATTATAAAGTAAGCAAGTATATAAGTAAAACTTTTTTAAACTAGCCTTTTACATTTTATACGCTGTAACGTAGAATTCAGAATATTTGAATATATCGCTGTAATTTTGTGGGAAAATATTGAGGCAACAAAGGTTTAGTTGTTTAGCCGTATACGTTATTACAGTAAACATATGAGTTTCGGACAATTAATTCAGAGTACTTATTTGACCTTCCTATTACAATTATTGGGGCTGAGTTATATCTTTGTAAACGGATTATGACATTTACAATGATCTGTCCAGAAACGGAAACTATAAGTTCATTTAAAAGCACAATTCCTTATTAGAAATAAATTTTATTCATTTGTTTCCAAAACTCTCAATTATTTTCCTTATAAAAAATGTCTTTCTTCCTGTAAAATAACCCTTAGGTACTATTGTAGCTTTTTGTTGAACCTGTTTATTATTCATCTGACTGCGGTTATCGACTTCATCCATTTATTTCCGCCAATGAAAACTAAAATAAATACAATCTCCCTAAAAACACGTAGGCTCTATAGAATCGGTTTTATAAATATCACTGTGACACGAATTCTGCCGTGTAGACAAACATTATAAAATAGTTTCTTCACGATAGTTGATTGTGCCTGCAACCATCTAATTGTGCAATAGCATTCCGAAAATAGCGCCTTTGACCCGTGTCTGTGCAAATGTGTCTTCCTTGTTCCGATAATTAGGCTAGAATTTGTCTGCAACGACAAAGAAAATCCGCCAAGCTTGCCGGTTGGCATTATAAAAAAAAGAAAACATGAAACACATGACGGCAAACAATGAATGAAGAATGTTTGTTGCCAGATGTGACATTTGACATATTTAAGAGCCGTATCTTGGTATTGTTGCGAACCACTTAGAATGTTTTAATTCTTTTTTAATTTCAGCCCAGAAATATGTTTATCGAATTTGTTTAAATACAGATTCCGCCTTTAGAAATAAAAATAATATATGTTGTTTTTCTAATTTTTATTATTATTATCCATAATCAGAATATTTTTGATTCAGGTTATCCTTTAATTTGAATAGGTAATAGTGAAAAAGAAAGCTTTTGAGGTATAACGCTATTTTAACATGAATTGATAAACTTGCCACCATACTCTAGATTAAAAGTTGAAAAATGGCGAAAAATAGAGATAAATAAAGCTCCTAAAAATATGTGAGGTAGCTCATTGGGTCTGGAATGAAACAGAATAATGTATTTAAACCATTCAGCATTTAAAAAATGGCAAAAGTGGTAAACATAAAAAATTAAAAACATAGGTTATTAATAGTTAAGAAATTTTAAAAAAGGTTCTTATAGGAACAATTTCCAATGAATAAGTCGGGAGTCCCAGAAGTCTATCTAAAGTATTTAAAATTTTAATTTAACGCTAAAAATAGAGCTCCAAGCGGCCGGTTAGTGTGCGGGCGACGCGTCGCCTCTAAAGTAAGGATATCAAGTTATTTTTTACAAATAATTTAGTCTCGTTGGAAAAATCTAAAAATTGTTTTTTCAACAATATAGGCGTTGTTAAAACAACATTTTATCGGACATTCGTTGTAATTGAATACAACAAAGACTGATCCAATAATTGGCCTATAATCTTTTCGCTTCATATATCTATACTTAATAAGATCAAATAATAATAGCTTTTAAAATTATATTTTGTATATTTAATTTTTTTCTATGTATGTTAATATTTTTCCAATGTGAATTTTTATATGAGAAGTAATGATGATTATGTATTGTATCTAGAAAAAATGCATTGTCTGGAAAAGCTTAGTACTGTATTCATATTTACCTAAAAAGAATATAATACGTTTGTTTGTAGAGAGTTCCAAATAATTTAGCGGTACGAAAAATTCTCTGCCAATCAGCGATCTGGACAGTTAATGTGCCAACACATGATTCGCCGATAATTTCAAACCTATGGAATTATTGGCAACTGGGCTCTACAAACAAACCTAATATCTATTTCACAAAGGAAAAAATGAAAATTATTTTTAATGCATTGTCACTAGATGATCAAACAAATTGTGACGAACTTGTATATTTTAAGAGAGTTCAATTTATTACGATTATGCAGCATGGTATCATCTTTCAAAATCCACCCAAATGAATCTCTGCACCTACCTAGAACACATCACCGATTCATTAAGTAAAAAATATGTGGTGGACTCTATGTAAATTTTCATAGAGCATTTGATGTGGTTAATTTTGATCTTTTGGCTTATGGCTTCCATGGACCATTACTGTCGTGGTGTGTCTTTTTTAGTGAATAGAACTGGGATAGTTAATGTCCAAACCTTTATTTTTTGAACCCTTTAATGAGAGCTGCTCAAGACTCCCTTCTATTCTATTTATTATTATTTAATTTTTGGAAAAGAGTCCTCTAATATTTTAATAAATTAAACGGCGTTGATCTTGAGAAAGTAGACGTAATTAAGGACCTCGGGGTATATTTTGACACCCAAGTTAAAATTTCAATTCCATATGGTATATGTTGTTTTCTGAATGATATTTGTGGCATATTTTTTTAATGTTTAAGTACTTTCTGGGAAATAACACCACAAGTCACGAAAATTGCTGTCTAGGTCAGACCCCGAAACGTTTGGAATATACGTTTACCATGGATATTTACTTTATTAATATTCCAATCATCATCCTAATCAAAAGGGGTTTAAGTAAATATTTCAAACAGCATTCTAGGCAACATGGGCTTCAGTTAAGACTCTTTCGAACTTTTATTTCTCGACGTTGCAGCATTAACAATAATAATAATGTGCGTATTAAGCCATGAAGACCAAAGTAAAACATGAACTTTTTGTTTAATTTGGTGTGTACTTTGTCCACCTAAAATATATGCGCTCATACTATATTATTAGAGTTTGTTATCTAGGTATTTTTTGCACTTGATGAGCTTGACATATTTTCGTTGGCGGAATTTTAACAACTGTGCAGCTACTATCACCAAAAGCCCTATAAAATATATTTTATAGTGAGCTAACATTTCTCTCTGTTAACAAGAGGTTTCAAATTACACATAAACACAAAACAGTTGTTGATCTTGCTAAGAACATAAGAATTCGTGTGAATTCTTTTACGTGTATAAAACTTTTCATGTGGAGTGGTATGACCATTTATAGGTCGAATAATACTTATTGTCGTTAATGATACCGTCCACGTGCACATTATATAATATTATTTTCTCTGTTAAAGATGCCTTTTATAAATTACGAGGTTATTCATTGCTCCCACAGACAACAATTACTATTATAATGTGGTAGATGTATAAGTTTTTAAACCCGAATTAATGTATCTTATTGTACAGAATTGGTTGTTGGAGATGTTAACGTATTCATTGTTTTACCTATATATATATATATATATATATATATATATATATATATATATATATATAGTTATTAATTAACATGTCTAAAATATAAATCTGATAGTTTTTAAATTGATTCAGGATCACTGCCCATTTGTTACTTATATTAGATAATAGCGTGATCTATAGCAGTATATTTTACTCGCTCAGTTTTCTGAATACCTTAAATTTTATTGATTTTTAACTTCTCATCATTTAGCTATTTTGGAGTTTCTATCTTGGGGGTGACTCCTATCCGCTATATATATGACCAGATGGTAGAAAGTGTTCATTATGGTTTCTACAAAAGGAAATCTGGATACTTTCTCATTCAATATGGCCTACAAACATACGGTCGAGTAACAGCGAAAATATTTAAAAAAAAAGAACATGAAATACCATATGTGCTATAAAAATATCTTTAATGTTCTCAGATGTTCTGTAATTTATTACCTAATATTAAAACCAAAGACTGAATATATCACGGATTTACGAGCTTTTTGTTCAAATTGCAAATTATTTGTGAAAACTCGAATAAAAGATAAATAAACCTAAAACCACAATCTTCTTATATATGAAAATAAATAGCTCTTGTTAGTTTCGCTAAAACTCAAAAAACGGTTAGCGATTTTACTTTTTTTGTGCTTTGTTAACTCTAATATAGGGATGGTTTAAAAAAGGGAAAACCCAAAAGAACTTCAATAAACACCTCATTGAGTAGCTACCGGGGAACAGCTTAGCAAGCCGGGCAACCGCAGATAGATAGTGTTACCGGTATAAGGGCCGGGACTGACTGACAGCGTCTGTCAGGTCAGCTAGTTGCCAATGAAAAATATTTGGAGTCTCTGTGAGCTAGATTTTCCTGAAACTTCTGGATGTCGATACCTCCCAAATATCCAGCATGCAGAAAAGAAAACTGTACCAAAAGTTGCTTCTGCAGAAGAGCAGGAACCCAATGGATGAGAAAAGCAAGCAACAATTGGCTAAGGCATGAAATGGATTGACGTCCATTTCTTTTCGTCGTGTCTCCCCGGGTTACAGTTCAATTTTTCAACGCTTCCCTAATACTTTTCGTGACAAAAAATACACATTGTACGAACATTTGTGAATTATAACTTTAAATTAAATAAACTTCAACCAAATGGAATCAAGACTGTTTATTTATAAGTATTATTAATAGTACTACTAGCCAGCTAATTGTTAATGATGCTAGTGAGCTTACATGCCAGAGCTATTGTCAAGTAAATATCGACGGCAATATAATTTCGCTGTGTAATTTTGATTAAAACCAGAACTGATTAACCTGTCTTATTTAAGTGTGTTCTCAATGAAAGAGGCAATATTTGGATGAAGAAACAATCAGTTAATTCAAATGCTCAAATTTCTAGAGATAGGAATCGTCTTTCGTGGACGTATGGGCTCTCGTGTCCAGAAATCCTTTCTGAACTTAACTTCTGTTAAGTAAATGTAAGACATCAACACAAGTGTTTTTTTTTTTTGGTCACATGCCATATTGGTCTCTCTCCTGATAGTATCGGTGAAATTCGCACATTTGCAAATGAAACCAAAAGAACACATTTTAAGCAGCCGCTTCTTAATACCAAAAGTTGAGGCTTTAATATGGAACCCTGAATAGGATCATAGCTAAAGTTTTTTAACTAAGCCCGATTGTACGCATAACCTTGCAGGGATGTCGTACAGTGGTCTAGGTTATATGGCAGCGCGGAAATAATTCAATAACTTCAAATTATCAAATGATATTTGGTATACAAAATAAGGGAATTAATTGTTTAATTTTTGATCTCATTTAAACTTGGTAATTATTTTGGAAATGAACGCTTAAAACTGTAAGAAGTATGATAGAAATCAAAGAAATATATTTATTTGATAAACCTAATTTTTAATAACACAACATAAATACATTTTATTTAACAATAATAATGAATGTATTTCAACGATTTTTTTTTATGTCTTAAATTTTCAGAAACTATCAAGTTTGGTTCTATTTAATGAAATAACTATCTATGTTAATAATTGTAAAAATATCTACAAGAACAAACAGCACCCGACCAAGCATTAACATTTATTATCTCAGGATCCATCAAATTTATCAAATTGATGAAATTCTAAGAATTCATACAAATAAGTTAAGGCAAGTTCGAATAGAAAACGGATTATAAAATGAAGTATCATAGCATAAATTGAAACGTGAAAACAAAGGAATATATCCCGCGTTTATTCATCTTATTCTATAACGAAGAAATTCATATAATAATAATATAAAAAATAACCTTTAACCCAAAGAAACCCGAACCTATATTATCCATGTTGACGTTTAATGAGTGAAAATTGTACAATAATAAAGAATTAACAATTTGAAGACGCGAGATGTAAGACCGACATCTAGGATTTTCAAGAGAATCAGTACACAGAGGTTCCGAATCTGGAAATTTAACGAAATCCATCAAATGCATAACGAAGTGTTCGAGAGGACATTCAATTGTGGGCAGCGCAACTGATGAAGGTTCCCGACCAGCAACAATATATATTATATTTATATTATATTTATATATAATATATATTGTCTTGCGTACAAAAGAATGACACCTCGAAGAGAGTAAAGAATTAACAAACTGAACTGATTTATTTATCTTGTCATAAATTTACCACAAAAATGTAAATTACTCATCCCTAAATAATTACTCAAACAATGATGATCGGAAGCATTCTCGACTATTTTCGTCAAACAGTCCACTTGATCACGGTCCCTAAACTCTAATTTTTTTCGTACAGTTCTACTTGACAAAATTCAAAGTGGTCTTACAGGCAAGATTGCGCAAAGCTGCAGATAAAACTCATACATCTAATAGAGTAAATTATGAAGAATATTATGATATATATTAGAACGTGTAGACAAATGTAGCTAAAGTTATTGCTCTAAAGATCCCAATTGTGTGATAAAAATAGCATAACATTGTTAAAATGTAAATATAACGTAAAAATTAAATTTACTTGGGTACATTCCTTTCGCAAAATCAAATATTTTGATTGCGAATAAATCTGGCTACTTTGAATGCTATTAAAATATAGACGGAGAAAAGTTAGAAAATCAGCCTAATTTTGTTAACTACAATTATCTGTAAAAATAATAAACTTAGAAAGAAAAGAATTTCTTAAACTTTAGATATCTCAATTTTTTCCGCTTACCTATTGACCACTGTGCGTCATATGTACAGATTCAATAGAGTTTATTCTAATCCAAACCACATTGTTAGATGGAGTCAGATATTAAATTAATATTTTAGATTTAGTGTTAATTTAGTAGATTGCAGTCAAGGATTGGGAGTAAAAAATTCTCTTCTTCAATTTGATCTCCGCCGCCTATCGAACATAAATGATTAATTGTGCACAATTAACTATGTATGGAGAATCGTCGCAAGTAATGGAAAAAATAACGATTATTTTGCTTTGTTTATTGTTTGTGAGTTTGTCTGCTACAATTTCAGAAGACTTTGACTAAAGTTATATATTACATGGGGTTTGCACGAATTATGATTTTTACAGTGACTACAGACGTCGTATTGTGGAATAAAGAACTACTGAATTGCTGAATATGATATGAGGTTGTTATAAAAGTCAACGCATTTTTCGTTCCCCTTCCCATCTCTCGACGCCCCCCTGCTGAGACCCTACTCTAAAAGAACGGCAAACAATTTTGGCAAAAGGTTGGGGTTTTCAATGAGCATTGTATATCAGCGTTTTTTCTGCACTTCTTAAATGTTCACTGATTTTTCAATTAGAATCCTCATTGTACTATCTTTTCTAAAATTAGGTTGTTCCATTGCTCATGGTAGAAGGTATATATAGATATAGAATGAGAAGAAGAAATTTTATCAAAAAAGTGCATTAATCAACGTCTTTGGTAGAATGTCCCCCTTTGGTAAACACATTTTGAACAGAAAGAAGAAATTTTATCAAAAAAGTGCAATCCTTTTTTTGATAAAATTTCTTCTTGTTCTAGGTACCAGTATTCCTGGTGTTATATGGTCCTTCATTTTTCTTCGCGCATATCTCACTTCTTCAGTTTTATGTTTAGAATTTCTTTAAATCCTAAATTGAATATTTTATTTTACTTGATTGAAGTTTCGTGTTGTTGTTGACTTTGTGGTATATATCTGTAAAGAATTCTTGCGTTTCTCTTTTAATTTCGTCACTCTTTTACTTTTTTTTCAGTTTCCAAATGTACATAGCAAACAAACAAGCAGAAATACGTAACCGAAACTGTAACGAGCATATTGGAAGTGAAATATGTTTACAACAATGTTGTTTAAATAAATTTTAACATTTATCATTATTTGAAATGTGAAAACATTTTTACTAAAATTTAAATTATTTTAAAATGGATGCGAACATTTATTAAATATTTTATTATTGTTACATATATAATTGATGTTTCACAACCTACTAACTGAGAAGAGATCTGCTCTCCTAAGAACTTGAAATATGTCATAAATGAAATTAAGCAGGCGTGATATTCGACACCATACTGATAAAATTAAAACATTTACAATTATTTTAGATAGTTAAATTAGAATTGATTTAATATGTAATCATAGAATGAAAGTACATGAATTATTTGTCGAGAATTTCGGTCTTTTGAAGTTAGAGCAACTTGGAGGATTCAGCCTATAGTCTCGATAGCTAGTAACCAACAAACGCATATACGAAATATAAGACACCATTAATACTTAAAAAGGCTCATAATAGCATTAAGATACAAAAAATTGCATGAGCTCTAGCCAAATAGCCAAAAACTAAATTATATAATTCCAAAAACTATTGTTCTAGTTACATATTAATTTAATATTTATGTTGAACCTTGTTAAAATAACAGGAGAAGCTAAAACTGACTGGTGATGTTTCGAATTGGAATTTAGAATGCTTCCCCAAACTAACAAACTCTAGAATGCTACCCCAAACTGACAAACCTGGAAAGTGATAACCAATTTCAAAATTGCATATTTTGTTCACGTCCACTCAATTCTATTATCTCCTGATAGCAAACTGTAAGTAGTAAGTATGAAAACAAAGTAACAACTGCCACCAACGAATTCTAGAAACCCAAAGTTTCAAAATGAGTCCAATCTTCCTATTTTAGAGTCATACGAAATTGCCTTATCTTAAAACACGTTTAAAACTTTCAAAGTTGTAGATCTTTTAATTATTTATTGTGATTCCCAGTTATTTTAAGTTTTGGTGCTCCTGAATTTAAAATATTTTTACTAATGATTCTCTTCATAAATAATTGAACACTCTTTCTTGTTAACTCTCTTATTGAAGGTAAAGCTTACTCTTATGACAATAGATGAGTATGGGAATGAAATACATAATTTGAAATTGCATTTGTTTGTACTTCCTCCGACCGACATCACGCTACTTTGATCCATACAACTCAGTTCCCTGTGTAAGAAACAGGAACCAGGTAATATATTAAGAGTCTCTTCTTTTATAGAAAATCAATAAATTATAGGAAATAAAGAAATATAGTATCCAATTAATATATAATACCTGTACAAAATATGATTTTCGTTCTATTAAACATTCCAATTCTCTCTTTGTGATATATTAAATTAGAGACTTGACATACGTCAGAAGTTACAATGAACATCACAAAAAAGGGAAACATTTTACATTAAGACTTTTAAATAATAATTGAACTCGCAAATTTTATACCACGGTGTAATAAAAAGGTGGAACGACGGTAATTGCATGGCAAATCGCAATTTTAAGCTAAAACTCTCACGAAAAGTTTTACTTTTACGAAGCATCCGCAGAGGGCTCATCAAGTGTCTCATCTCTGGACGTTTATTTCTTAGACAGAGGTATTCACCTTATTCGACCCGGAAGATCACGACTAACCGAATCATTTTTGAAAAAAAATTGTATCCTATGAGTAAAATGCAACATTGATGTTTCTTATATTTGGAACTCCCTGATCATAGTAAAAATAATTTTTAAACATTTGTATGTAATATGTATAATAGATATCTATCGTTGATTGGTTTAACCATGCTATTCCATTTCGGATACCCTGAATTGCCGTATATATGCATTAGTACCTACGTTCTGGGTTGCATTAGTGTAAGATGTAAATATTTTTTGGAGCACATATTTTGAAAATTTAATATGGTTAGGCATTGAGTAGATCAGTTATCGTTCTTTAGAACTAAAAGGAGAATGAAAAAATATTTACAAATGATTTTCAAGGAGCAGCATATGTGTTTGTAAAGAACATTATTCAAGGTGATTGGTTGTTATTATCGTGAATAAGATGGTGCCTAATTTTAAATTACATAAAGAGAAAAGAAGTTTTGTCTGAAATGAAAAAGTCTTTCTTTCTTCATTAAACATTTTTGATTACTCACAAAGTGATTTGATTTAAAATAAATCGTGTCAACTGTCTGTGGAAAATTATGTATTTAAAATTTTAAATTAACACCTTCTATGTTTCTTTGCAAATATATTTAAATTAAAAATTAAATTACACCTTACGCTTAATACTTGAGTCGTAACAAAATAGTGTCAATTATTTTAATTCACCTGAAATTTATATCCATTACTAAGGAAGGAAGAGAAAAAGACCCAGTGAGGTAACGAGAGATGGGAAGTAAATTTCGTAAGAAACTTTCGGTACCATCGTTCAGTCTCAAATAACTGCCTTTCTTTTTTTAAGGTGGTTGTTTTGTTATTTTTAAGCGTTTGCGGCGGACTTTTATCACAAACTAACCACTCTCCTTCTCAATATTGTGTAAAAGTTAGGTTTTAAAACATCACGTGCATGCTCGGCGATAACAGATAATAATCTCGTTCACAAAGCTTATGTAAAACTCAAAACCATCTTTACTAACGGCGTCCAGCAGTTACGAGTCTAAGCAACTAGGAAGTCCATCGTGAGATAGCGAACTAGTACACATTTTTAAACTTTGGTGCGTGTACATTTATCTTGTTCGTGTCTAACAACGTAGCTTTCAAGAGCGTTTGTTTTTATCAGATAAATGCGGATACTAAACAGGTCGACGTATTTTGATACTAAATAGGCGCAAGTTTTTTTCTTAAAAATGATGGCATCTATTTAGGTAGAGTGATTGTCTGGAATCGCTTCTACGTTACTAATCAACTGTTATATTTTTTTTATATAAAATTTTACTTTATATTGAAATAAAATTTTATACTATTTAAGGTGTGTGTGATAAAGATCTTCCAATAATAATATTAAACGAGCACGGTTCGCTGTTTCAAGTCGCCAGCTGTTTTGTTATCAAAAGGAATTAACTGGTTTATAAGGCAATGGAGGGTTGTTTTTGACCCAATCATGTCACAATGATCCACTTCTAATCTCTATTCTTTGTCCCCTTTTTAGATTTAAGAATATTATTTAGCTTATTTTGTAGGATAAGATTTTACTGGTAGCATCATACTCAACTTTGTAACGATTACAAACAGACGGTTTACAATTGAGTAAATTCGTCTACTTATTTCATACACTCTAGATGGCCTACTCAACCAAGTTTTTAAATAATATCAAATTACATCAACAAAATCGTAATAAAAATATAAAGTTTCAACTTGTTGACAAATATGTTCAGAGCATTAATATATCTACCAAAACAACTTACGATTCTATTGGAAAAATCATGGATGGCATACATCATTATATTCAGATATAGGCCATAAAGTCATTTTTTAATAAAAATTACCAGGATCGTGATTGTTCTTCATCAAAATTCTAATCTAACAACTTTTGCACATAAGAGAGATGTAATGAAAGGTCTCATTATGGGCAAGGCAAATATGTATATATTTTTTTAAATTTTAAAATGTATAGGTTCAATGATATTAAGGAGAATATACAAAAGAATTAACCCTATTTGTCTGCGAAACTACTGACCCTAAAATTTTTTAAAAAAGGAAATCTATAAAACTTAGGGAAAATCCTAATATTATTTTTATTGCCGGGAAGGGGATAAATGATTTAATAAAATTTTTAGGGGTAGTTATTACCCCTAGTGGGTTAAAGGGGTAGTTGAATAATTTTATTCAAAAAGTTTAGTTTCATATATATATATATATATATATATAAATTGTGTTTCAGAATTGTTCATTTACCTACATTCGTATTTACGTAGAAAATGAATTTATCCGTTTTTTTAGAATCTCACTGTTTACACTGTATATAAATACAAAATATTAAATTAGGTAAAGGTTTTTGGTACACAACTTTAAGTTGATTCTAATACAATTATTCATCCAAAATTTAAATTTTTTATTCTTTTACCAAAATGTAAATACGACAAAAAATAAGCACAAAAAATATCATCTACTTGAAGCTTTAGTCGCTGTGTATTTTATTTTAACCTATTTCAAAACTACTTGTTTATTGAATACTCTCTTCGAGGTGTCATTCTTTTGTACGCAAGACAATATATATATATATATATATATATATATATATATAGACAATATATATTATATATAAATATAATATATGTTGTTTCTGGTCGGGAACCTTCATCAGTTGCGCTTCCCACAATTGAATGTCCTCTCGAACACTTCTTTATATATTTGATACATTTCGTTAAATTTGAAGACGCGAGATGTAAAGACCGACATCTAGGATTTTCGGGGAAACTGGCACATAGAGGTACCGAATCTGGAGCCGTTTCATGTAATTGCTGTTACCCATAATTCCTAGGTTAGAATGTCACGATGGAATTTTCAGATTAACTTCACCTGTCAGAGATATTGAATACTCCCTTCGAGGTGCCATTCTTTTGTACGCAAGACAATATATATAATATATATTGTTTATGGAACACTTCTTTATGTATTTGATATATTTCGTTAAATTTGTCTTACGTACAAAAGAATGATACCTCGAAGAGAGTATTCAATATCTCTGACAGGTGAAGTTAACCTGAAAATTTCATCGTGACATTCTAACCTAGGAACTACGGTTAACCTCTATGTGCTAGTCTGAATCTGGTAGACAATGTCCCTCGTTTATCGAAGTTTCCTTGGACTTCCATCGTCTTTAAACGGTTGATCTCACAACGTTTCAATAGCTTTGTATCTGCTATCGTCATCAGGTGAGTGATGGGAAATTCAGTTTATCCATGATATTTATACCTTTAATTGGTCATGCTTCGCCGGTCATGGTCATTGGGTCATGCGTAGCAACAGTAACCCAAGAAGGGGTTTCCAAATGTTTTTAATTTGGACGCTGGGCTCGCTAATTATATTCTCGTTCGAGATTATATATGCTGTCTCTATAAATTTTCTTTTATACCAATACTCCTTGTGAATTACTCTGGCCTGGTCCCAGTTGATATTGTGGTATTCGGTCCACGCGTGGTTAGCTAGCCCAGACTTCGTTAGCTCCGCCCTTTGAGTAGCTGTGCGGTGTTTCTTAACCCTGGTGTCCAGCGGTCGCTTTGTCTCTCCAATGTTAAGATTGCCACATTCACAAGGTTTACTGTATATACAGTTATTTGGTATTGCTGGAGCGTCCGGCCTCGTTCTTGTAATCATGCTCCTTAGAGTGTTGCTGGTTTTGAAGATCATTCTGATTCCATATATGTGTGCAATTCGTCTAATTTCTCCGACAAGCCTTTAGTATACGGTAATAATAGAGTTGCTATCGTGGTTCCCTCTTCCTGTGTAGGTGGTTTGTCCAGTTGTTAATGATGGTTTCCGGGTATCCATTCGCCAAAAGGTCTTCTCTAAGTTTCACTTGTTCTTCTTTGAGGACTTCTGGCGTACTACAGATATTTTTGGCTCTATGGATTAGAGTTTTGATGATGCCAGTTTTCGTTGTTGATGGGTGGTTAGAATTATAATGTAGATACAGTCCTGTATGGGTAGCCTTCCTGTAGACTGTTGTTTGGATCCCGGTCCTAGTCCTTTGACACTTTACATCTAGGAATGGTAGGCATCCACCTTCTTCCATCTCCATGGTGAATCTAATGTATGGTTGACATCGGTTTATGTGCTCCAGGAATGCCTGTAATTGTGTCTCTCCGTGTTGCCAAATAATGAAGGTGTCATCGACATACCTCAACCATAGCTTGGGCTGCTTCTCGTATCTCTTCAATGCATGTTCTTCGAACCACTTCATGTAGATGTTGGCGACGGTTGGCGATAACGGGAAGCCCATAGGCAATCCATCTTCTTGCATGAAGAACCTGTCCTTCTCTTGAAAGTAGCAGTTCTTGAGGCAACATTGCAGTAAGTCCATGATTGAATCTATTGGCAGCTCCGTCCTCTCCATCAGGGTTTCGTCTTCACTAAGTTTCTTTCTCAGTATGTTGAGAGATGCGTCTAATGGTACGTTCGTGAAGAGATTTTCAACGTCGAAACTTTCTAAGCGATGTTCTGGTCCAAGCTCCATGGCACTGATGATTTCAACAAAATGCTTTGAATTCTTGACGTGCGATGGTGTTTTCCAATCATCCAACCTTTGGAGGCTGCTTGTAAGCTGTAGTAAAAATATAATTTTAGTTTACAAATCCTACAAATGGACCTATGAAAAATTAGATTGAAGTAAGTTAATAAAGGATCAGAAAATTCTTAGTGTCCTTATTGTCAGTAAGCCAAAAATATAGTCGGAATAGGACAAGATTGTCATATTCCGACTATATTTTTAGCTTATTAATAAAGGATATAATGCGAACATTTAGATTTGTGACAATAGAAAAGGTTAATGAAGATGCAAATTTGGTTTATATGTATGAAATACGACATAACTTGACACCAGCAATATTCTCAACTTCAATACCAGTTGCAGCTGTCACTATTTATAGAGGATTTAAAGTTATTGAATAACCTCCACCTAAATATTAAAACACCCCTGACTCAAAGACCTTTAAACTAGAGTAAAAAATTACATCTCAATCTCTAAATTTATTACTACTTTACACAATTCCTTTTTAACTACTTATGTGAATATTTGTGAGCATTACCTATTTGAAGGTAAAATATTATTGTATAAATAAACTCCTGATTAACTTTCGAAGGAAAGCTTCGCTTGCTCCACATATTCATTTACGTAAAGGTCAATCTGGCACTATAATGTAAATTCAATTGAGAGAAGGTTAAAATATTGATCGCGTTATTTCTGCTCAAATACCAATAATGTAGCGTCTCAAATAAAGTTTGTCGTCTTAGTATATATACGAGGGTAGGTTAACGGAAGGCTGAAGTAACTAGTACTTGTAAGTAATTTCGAAATGATGTTTGAGCAGGTTCTTCATTTTTCTGTCCGGTCATTGGGGTTTTCTCTCCTCACTCAGCTCACTAATTTTCTGTCATAGATAGATATTTGAAATTTACAATGACAATAAAGTGTAGTGGCGGCAATTTCTAAAAATTACCGGATTACTGATTGTCTCTTACAGAAAGTCTCACAGATGTGCAACTGTCAAATTTATTTGACAAACAAAAAAAATGTATATCTAAGTATCCAACAAATTAACCATTAATAATACATACAATGATTGACAACTCAGCATTGGAGCTGAAACATTTCCACTACAGAGAAGTATACTAAATGCATTATTAATCCACTTGTACACAGGAAGACTGTACACATTGTATAGATTTCTTTCTCTCAAAACATCCATTACAAATTTCAAATACTTATCTGTGAAGAAAAGAACTTAGAAGAGAAAATCTAAATGAACAGATAGAATAACTAGTAAATACATAAATAATTATTAGAAATTTCATTCAAAAACCTGTTGAAGGTGCTCGACTAGAAACAATGTATTGTCTTGCGTTCAATGGAAAAATCTCAAAAACATAAAATAACTAATGCTATCTTTTCGCGGGAAAGATAATGCGTCTGCTTAATGCTGATCAAATGTGAACAGGAGCAAGGATCTTTCAAACATAGTTCAGAATGAAAACGTAAACAGAAAGACTAAAGTAGAACAAGTAGGTTACCTGTACCCTTGCCAAAATTTTCAAGAAAAACCCCAAATGTAAATTTTTATAGTTGCGTCAACCATTTATATTTTTAAAAATATAAAAAAAATTAATATGAATTTTTCATTGTTTCGGTTCCTTCCTTCAGAACAACCATCAACTTATTATTTTCAGTACGAACCACCTGGTTTTCTTTTGTTGGAAAAATCGAAAAAAGCTTTAAAAGCCCATGTTACATTAGTTAAGTTTTATGCATTTTGTAACAAAACTGATTGTACAAATATTTATAAATACATTGACGGAAAATAACATATTGTTACGAGAATTCATCCGACAGCTGGTGCAATCGGCCATCAACCAGTTCATGGAAGGGACATTATTCCGATAAATTCTGGGAACCCAAAATGTTTGTCTCTCAACCGGCGGACCTCTGCCGTTACTGGGAATTCCCTTAAAGCTTCCAGAACATGATGGAATTTTTCCCGATGGTTCGTGGACGTATCAGACAATTCCGAGATTAATATATAAAAGGAACAGCTGGCGATAGGGGGCATTCAGTTTTCGTCGGTCGTATTGAACAGTTAAGATAAAATGTAAATAGTTTCTGTGAATATAAATTGTGTAAAATAGTGGAAATAAATTAGAGTGAGTTGGACTATGTTTTTAAATAAATCCAAGAACTGAACTGAACCCGAGTGTGAAAATAAAAACATTACAGTGGTGTCAGGTGTGAAGTGAATTTGTGGAACGTTTTGAAGTGGAAAATAAATAAACTAACAATGTATAAAACAGTGAGTTTGGACCAATTGAAAGTGGCGGACTTAAAAAAAGAACTTGAGGAAAGGGATTTAGAAATTAGTAGGAAGAAAAGTGAATTAATACAACGGCTACGAGATGCCCTAATAAATGAAGGTAACGATCCCGATACATAATTGTTTGAAGTTTCTGGTAATGGGGACATGAGTATGCTTTTAAAGAAAATGGAAGAAAATTCAAAGACTTTAGAGGATAAGCTACAAACAATACAAGATAATTCAAAAGCCCTAGAAGACAAATTACTGGAAAATTCGAAGTCTTTGGAAGATAAGCTACAGAAATTACACGAAAATGCTGAATCCTTAGAAGAAAATTTGAAAAGCATGGTTCAGGAAAATTCAGAAATGCTGGAAGAGAAATTAGTCGAGAATGAGGCTCGGATAGAAGAGCTAAAACAGATAATGGAGGGTGAGATCAGCAAAATAAAAGAAAAAGTAAAAACCACAAGCAGAAACAATACAGATGTAGTGGATTCAAAAATTGGCCTCGAGGGGACAAGACACAAAATGAAACCTCCCCAATTTGATGGAAAATCATAATGGCCTAATTATCATCGCCAATTCGAGGCTGCAGCTAAGCTAAACGGATGGTCGGCAGAAGAGAAAGCAATAGCATTAACTCTTGCCTTAAGAGGGGCGCTACAGATATTTCACAAACCTTGAATGCCTCTGAGCAAGAAGACTACGAACAACTGGTCAAACATTTAGAACTGAGGTATGGTCAGACACATTTGGAGCACGTCTACTACTCCCAATTGAAAAATCGCCACCAGAGATCAAAAGAATCCCTACAAGAGTTTGAAGCCACACCGGACAATGTAATAGAAAGGTTAGCATTTTTGTCTAGACTTCCTCGGCGGGAAAACTAAAGAAGGCCTATGTAAAGAGACCATCGTCGACCTGTAGCAAACAAGTGTCAACTGCCAAAGCATATGTCGCTTCGCTACGCAACCACGTTAACAGTGTCTTCGTAGATGGTCTTATTAATAGGAGGCAATTTGCAATGCTGCTGGATACTGGTGCGACTAAAACAGTAATAAGGCCCAACATTGTTTTAGAGACAATGATAAAACCAACAAAATGGCAACTGCGAACAGAGACAGGAGAAGGAGCGAAAGTCCATGGTGAAATAGAGGTTGAAATAACCTTGGGAAACCCAACCTTTCTACATCGGGCATTAGTGGCAGACATCGAAGACGAAGTTATCATTGGAATGGATGTCATGAGCTCCAAGGGATTCCAGTTAAACTTCAAAGTTGGAATTCTGCGAGTGAATGACGAAGAAGTGGTGCTTCATGGAAAAGATGACATAATGCTTCGAGCCATCTTAGCAGAGGATGTCAATGTTCCGGAAAGAGCTGAAATCATTATAGATGCTTGCTTAGATGGGAAAGCTCAAGCTGGAACAGTAATGATGTTTGATCCCGAACTTAATGACGGAAATGTAGGCAGAGGAGTCGCACTGGGGAAGACTCTGTTTCGTGCCAGGGAGATTCTTCCATAAGAGGAATGAACCTGAATCATTACTCGGTTGTGCTAAAGAAAGGAACAACTTTGGGCCATTGTTCAACAGTTTCCTCTGTAGTCAGAAGCACACAGCATGCAGAAATACCACCAGGTAAACTATCTGAGGAACTGGAAAGACTCGTCACCGATTCATCTAAGAATTTGAAACCAAACCAGAGAGCAAAATTGAGGGACATCGTTATAAACTACCAGGATATCTTCGATGTAGGGAATGGCAAAAGAGGACGAACTGATCTGGTGAAACGTAAAATTAATACTGGGGACGCTCCACCTATTCGACAGTGGGCGAGAAGACTACCTCTAGCTAAAAGAGAAGAAGTCGATAGGATAGTCCGCGAGATGGAGGAAGAAGGTGTTATTGAACCATCCAATAGCCCTTGGGCTTCTCCAGTTGTCTTGGTTAAAAAGAAAGATGGTTCGACCCGATTTTGCGTGGACTATCGGCAATTAAACCACGCTACAAAGAAAGACAGCTATCCCCTTCCAAGAATAGATGATACCCTAGATACATTGGCTGGATCGAAGATGTTTTCCACCCTGGACCTGAAGAGCGGTTATTGGCAGGTGGAACTTGCTAAAGAAAACCGAGAAAAGACTGCTTTTACCATCGGCGCAGGACTTTATCAATTCACGGTGATGCTGTTTGGACTGAGTAATGCTTCAGCAACGTTTGAAAGATTGATGGACACAGTGTTAAAAGGGCTTTCATGGAAAACGTGCCTGGTGTATCTTGACGACATTATCGTGGTTGGAAAATCTTTTGAAGACCACGTGAGGAACCTGCAGGAGGTATTTCGGCGACTTCGAAGTTCCGGACTAAAGCCCGAAGAAGTGTCAGCTGTTCCAAGAAGAGGTGCAATATCTTGGGATTGTAGTTTCCGCACAGGGAGTAGCTGTGGATAATCAGAAAATTAAAGCCGTCCAGGAATGGCCGATACTTAAAGATATCCATCAGTTCAGAAGTTTCCTGGGGTTATGCACGTACTATCGTCGGTACGTAGCCGGATTTGCCAACATCGCCAAGCCACTTACTAGACTCACAGAGGGGAAGGTACAATACCAGTTGGACGAGGAGTGCCAGCGATCATTCGAGACACTGAAAAGAGCATTGACCAGTACCCCCATTCTAAGTTCTCCTTTGCCAGATGGGAACTTTGTCTTGGATACCGACGCTAGCAATGTTGGAATTGGTGCTGTGCTTTCGCAGATCCAAGACGGTCAGGAGAAAGTCATCGGATACTTCAGCAAGACCTTGAGCAAGCCTGAACGGAATTACTGCGTTACTCGTAGGAAACTCCTGGCTGTGGTAAAGGGGGTAGAACATTTCTACAAGTACCTCTATGGTAAAAGATTCCTTCTGAGGACTGATCATGCAGCACTGAAGTGGCTCCTGCAGTTTAAAAATCCTGACCACCACAGGTGGCAAGGTGGATTGAGCGTTTGCAAGAATTCGACTTCCAGACTGAACATCGAGCAGGAACAAGCCATAAGAATGCTGATGCCCTATCGAGGAGACCATGCCCTGATGATTGCAAATATTGTCAGCGAGCAGAAGAAAAAGGGGCTGTTCTCTGCAGAACTACCGCCATCGATGACCATTGGCAATCTGCGGAGATCCAAAAAGACCAGAAATTAGATCCAGATTTAAAAGATGTTATTCGGTGGAAGGAAGAAGACCGCAAACCTACGTGGCAAGAGATTTCCCGATACTCACCAACCATAAAGTCGTACTGGGCTCAGTGGAACTCTCTCATCCTGGAGAATGGACTTCTAAAGCGGAATCCCCAGAGGACGGCAAGGACAGAAAGCAGATTGTAGTCCCTAAAAATAGGAGACCAGAGGTTTTGCGAGAACTACATGACGGTACAACCGGAGGACACCTGGGAGTGACCAAAACCTTGGGGAAGTTGCGAGAACACTACTATTGGGTAAACTGCCAAGTAGACGTTAAGGAGTGGTGCCGGAAATGTACGGTTTGTGCAGCAAGTAATGGGCCTCAGAAGCGACCAAAAGCTTCAATGAAGCAATATAACGTGGGCAGTCCATTCGAAAGAATAGCCATTGATGTTGCCGGTCCATTTCCTGAATCTTAGTAAATGGGCCGAAGCATATGCCTTGCCGAATCAAGAAGCCTTGACCATTGCTGATGTCCTTGTCAAGGAATGGATCAGTCGTTTTGGTGTTCCCTTGGAGTTGCACTCAGACCAAGATAGAAACTTCGAGTCTACTCTTTTTCAAGACGTCTGCAAACTCTTGAAGATCAATAAAACACGGACGACAGCATTACACCCGCAATCCGATGGAATGGTAGAACGGATGAATAGAACCATTAACCGCCATTTGTTAAAGGTAGTCTCTGACCACCAAAGAGACTGGGACCAGTATCTGCACTTTTTTTAATGGCATATCGTTCGTTTGTGCACGAGTCCACGGGTCAGACCCCGGCCAGTATTATCATGGGACGAGAATTAAGACTACCATGCGATTTGAAGTTTGGATGTCCCCCAGGAGAAGAGACCGCAGGTGAAGACTATGTCAGCCAGCTACGTCAAAAGATGAACGACATCCATGAACGAGTCCGGTTAAACATCGAGAATGCCATTGCCCGAATGAAGGAAGCCTACGACATCAAAGCCGAGAGCGGAGAATTCCAAGTTGATGATAATGTTTGCTTGTATAACCCGCAACGTCGTCGTGGATATTCGTCCAAGCTACAGAGATCTTGGGAGGGGCCGTACCAAATTGTGAAGAAAATCAACGATGTCGTCTACAGAATAAAGAAGCTACCTCGGGGAAAACCAAAGGTCGTACATTTCAACAAGTTAGCCCCTTATGCCGGAAGTCATGACGGCGAAGATGACCAAGCCCAAGTCCGCAGCATCCAACCACCCGATGACGAAATGACCTTCGAACAGTTTATGGCACTGTACTCTTAATGGGCAGAAAGTGCAGCACGACGTGACCACAGAGGAACACCGAGACCTGTTTGAGGTGCCCATAGAATATGCCCTGGCTCATTGTGTAGCTCGAGATCTCCGGATGTCCAGAGGAATAGCCAAGGTGTTTGCCAAAAAGTACGGCCAGTTCCAGAAGCTACGGGAGCAAGATCCAGCGGTAGGGAAGGTCCTTCATCTCGAAGCTAAACAACCAGTGGGTACCAGAGACATCTTTTATTTGGTAACGAAAACATTCTCACAAGACAAGCCAACATATAGCGATCTTTGGAAGACTCTAGTAGAATTGAGGAATGTGATGATGGAGAAGAATCTGACGAAATTGGCGGTCCCAAAGATAGCCTGCGGGTTGGATGGACTGAAGTGGAGGCTGGTGAGAAGTATGATGGAAACAATCTTTTGATTCAGTGGCATCAACATCCTGGTATGCTGTCTCAATATTCGCAGCCCAGGTTCGAAGACCGTTGACTGCTATTTGCACCAAACTTCCCGTTGTCGAAATGAAGTCCTGCAAATATCGTCACACCAGGAAGGATTCTAGGACATTCCGGGACGAAATGATCTTAAGGAGGGGGCAATGTTACGAGAATTCATCCGACAGCTGGTGCAATCGGCCATCAACCAGTTCATGGAAGGGACATTATTCCGATAAATTCTGGGAACCCGAAATGTTTGTCTGTCAACCGGCGGACCGCTGCCGTTACTGGGAATTCCCTTAAAGCTTCCAGAACATGATGGAATTTCCCGATGGTTCGTGGACGTACCAGACAATTCCGAGATTAATATATAAAAAGAACAGCTGGCGATAGGGGGCATTCAGTTTTCGTTGGTCGTATTGAACAGTTAAGATAAAATGTAAATAGGTTTCTGTGAATATAAATTGTGTAAAGTAGTGGAAATAAATTAGAGTGAGTTGCGACTGTGTTTTTAAATAAATCCAAGAACTGAACTGAATCCGAGTGTGAAAATAAAAACATTACAATATAATAAAGTATGTAATTTCACAAATGCAGCCAATCTAAAACTAATAAAAGTGAAAAATATCAGCACCTGAATTGTAATAGTCTTGGGGTGTCTCTTTAAACATTTCAATTGTTATTCTATTATTGCAAACACTCCTTAATTGAGCTTAACCTATAAGGTTCGTACTGGATTGGTATTTACTAAACAAAACAGCAACAAATTACGACAGTAATTCTGATCTGGATATTTTAATGAAGACAGCTTAATATACCTACAATTTAATTGATTTGAATCTTTTTGTAAAAAAGCAAATTAGAAATGCAATAAATGAATCTAGTATTTTGGGTTTATTCATTAAAAGAAATTAGGAAAAATATTTGTAGTTCTTTCTTTATTTAAGGATTAGAAAAATATAGCAAAGACAAACAAACCAACGTTGTTTGTTCTTTTAGAGAAATACTTATTTTGTAACAGTTAGTATAGAGATAACGAGCCAGTTAGAAACGAAATAAGCACAGGGCTACAACGTTCACCTTCAACAACGAAATTACCTCAAAAACACAAACAATGGCTGGTTCAATAGAAACATTCACTATTGTTAGGACAACATAATATGCGAAAATTATTGTTTTCTGAATGATAATTATGGCATCTCTGGTTTTTATTTTTTCTGGGTTCTTTGGGAATAACACCACATAAACTTGAAAGTCTGTATATCACAATTGTGATTTACGAAATTTGTCATTACGAATCCTTTTAATTTTTTTAAATTTCTTGTTCATTTGTGTTAATACCATTATTGAAAACGTGGTATGATTTAGACCTTGAAACGTTTGGACCTTTTGAAATATACAGACTTTAAAGTTTAAGTGGTGTATGCCCAAAGAAATAATCTTTCAAGAAAGACGGCATTTTTAATGCATAAATATATATCATATTTTTTGGTAAACGAATTTGATGAATATTTAGATGATTTACGCATAGAGAATCTCGTTAATACAATAATAATGAGACCGTAGTATAGTTTATTCCGCAATAAATGGCTTGGGAATATAATCGATCTATTTATTTCCTTATGAACTCTTTTTTTATTTGAGGCTAGAAGATAAAGTTTTCTTATCCCGTAATATAGATGGGAACATATTAAACCAGAAATTATAAGTGGTGGATGCCAATTGAAACGTTTATTATAAAAAAAATATAATTCATATATAACTTATTTATGATAGGGAAGTTGCCATTTGTTACCTTCGTCCAGTTTAGTTATAATTGTCCAGATATAACATACACTTTAGAGTGGAAAGTGTTTTTTACACAATCATTTATTTTCGACACCATCCGTCGTCTAAAACTTCATATATAAAGTACTTTTATGCTTTTTCGATAATTTAACAATATATATTGGTCCGTATCAAAAAAAAGTCTGTAGTGATCCTGAAGAAATGAATCTTAGTAGAGAAGGTTTGATGACGTCCTGTTTAAACTTTAAGAACAGAACAGTAAGACATGGCCTACATTTTTTCAAACGCCTAATAGCCTCCAAATATTCTACATCCTATTTAATCGGCTGTTAAACTAGTAACCTTATCCTTTGGTATGTGAGACATCCGGTATTATGAATATATATTCATACAAAAGCGACTAAATAGCAGAGGTTTCTACAACTCACTATTACTACTATCAGGGAAAGCAGTCATTAGCTAGGTAACTTTTTCAATTCACGCATTTCATTACACTTTATATTACAAGTTGTTATCGTTAGTTTAATAATTAGTGCATACATGACAAGGATCGATTAATTTGTAAAGTACTTTCTTAACAATTATTTGTAAATAATTTTTTAAAATTAATTGATGAAATACTCATCAGGTATTTTTATTATTATAGTACTTCATTTGTGTTGTTTGTGGAAGTACTTACTCTAAGATTATCAAGGCATTCCTGAAACTGAAATATGCCTTTCTGTCCCTAAAATAATTTTGATACTATCTTTCAAATTAACAGGTAAAATTCAAATCGAATTATTAATGCGTTCTAGGAATGTTGGATTTTTTCTTAATAGATAGACATTTCAAAAAAGTTTATAATTATTGACTTTAAAAGACAACTAAAAAATGAAAACATGCAGAAAGGACAAATCTTATTGTTTTTGGTATTGAGGAATATTTATCTAAATACTCCTTATGACATGCCAGGGGTCATCTAAATTTGCTGGGGGACGTCGCAGGTGCTAGCATATCCGATGTGTTATGTGTTCTTGATGGCCTTTGTTGAATTTCTATGCCAGATTCTTGATTGAAAGCCGCATTGTGTCACCAGTAAAATGAATTCTGACGTAAAATATTGTATTTGGTATCGTTAATAGGTAAGGATATAAATCTTGTTGCATCATTTCATTAATATATCGCCGAACGCCAGATTGCGATAGAAATTGAAGATGATCTGCTTTTCATACAAATGGAGCCCCATATCATGACAGCCTGTAGTCTTAGAGTGTGTCCAAACTAAACGTTATATGCGCGGTGCGGCGGTGTAATACGTCAATGTGACAATTAAAAAAAATGCAATTGCGACAAACCAACTGAGCGAAGCGACAACACAAAATCGCTGGTCACAGTAAGGACAAAATGAATTCTTTTTATGTTTGATAGTTTGCGGATGACACATTGACGCACCGTCCCCAACGCGTATATTGCGTTTACGTTGGACACAGCCTAAGACCGTGTCCCACGTAGACGTGATATGCGCGGTGCGATATGTCAATGTGACAATTATAAACTTCATCTAAAGGCTAAAACAAACCATCTGAACGATATGACGACACAAAAAACTACAATCGCATGAATTTATTTTCCAGTAAGGACAGTGTTTGATAATTTACAGCTGTCGCTTTGACGCAACGCACCGCCCGTATGGCGCAAATCGCGTTTACATGGGACATAATCTAAGGCTGTCTCCCACGTAAACGGGATTTGCGCGGTGTGTGCGGTGCGATACGTCAATGTGACAATTAAAAACTGCATTTAAAAGCTAAAACAAACCAAATGAACGATACGACAACACAAAATTGCTACAATCGCACGAATTAATTTTCCAGTAAGGATAAAATGTATTATTTTCAGTGTTTGATAGTTTCCAGCTGTCACGTTGACGCAACGCACCGCCCGCAACGCGTTTACGTGGGACACGACGTTAGGCCTTATTCGCAGGAGAGTTTAAAAAGCGTGGCGTTAAAACCCGACTTTGGTACTATTTACAGCTAGCAATATTTGTGTTCATACGAACGTTTAAAAATCATTGTGAATCGTACTCGCTGCGATGTGAAGGTATACTAGAATATGAATTCAAATTCAAAATTATTGTCAATAGCCATTAGTGTTGCGAGAAGCCGGAAAGGAAAATAAAATCATATTTGGCACATCCTCTTAATGATCAACGATATGTAAAAGGACATTTTGTTTCGCTTTATGAAGATTTGAGGCTTTATCTTGATACATTTTTAAACTATTTTCGAATGTCTGTTAGCACATTCAATGATTTATTGGCAATCCTGAGCTCTCGAATAACTCTTCAAGACACCAACATCGGATTTGCGATATTGCGAAACCAGCTGTGCAGAGATTGACAATGACACTAAGGTAAATTTAAGCCTTTATACAAAAAAAGTTTTTATTAATTAGTTTTAATTAATGGTGGTAATTATGTAATAACTCAGGGCACTTTGCATTAATATTTAATAATTACAATAATTTTCCGTAGGTAAGTATTCTTCGGGTGCAACCCGAGCGCTTTTTTAACTACCGTCAGCACACAGTTCCTTACGCTCAATTCGATTTAAACCTTCGCCACACACAATGCGATAATAACGCGACGCTCAGGGAACGCGCGTTCTCCTCGGCGTTCAGCGATATGACTACGACACACACACACGTTATCTGGGAAAAGGATCCAGTACTGTCTGTTTTTATTGCATAGTATATATCTGAATAGAAAGCAATGAGTAGTTCGGATGAAGAGGAAGCTGTGCTTCTTCTAGCTTTGAGTTGTAAAAGGAAAAGACGGTGTTGGGTGCACCCTATTAATAAAAAGAGTCATGAAGTTGGTGAATACCATCGTCTGTGTCAGGAGCTGCGCTCATATGAAGATCGTTTTTTGTATATTTTCGCATGTCATGACAAAGTTTTTAGGACCTACATGATTTACTGCAGCAAAAAAAGGTTGAAGTCCGCGAAAAGGTTGCTGAATACTTTGACAGTAGGTCATAATTGTATGAATTAAAACGCATTATATTAAATCAGCATATTCTGATTTTTTTTTTAAATATTTGCTTCCGAGGATAAAATCGAAAATTCCCCTCTTCAAATTCATAGAGAAAGACTGGCTAAACACAAACATGCAGTTGTTGTTTACGAGAATTTTCTATACTGGTTTTATAAAGGAAGTTGGTTGTATGAAGAGCTTATATGAAAAATTGTTATTGTGATATTTGAATCAGCTGTTGTATCTTCGATGTAAATAAAAGTTTCTAGAAAAGTGAAAGTGAATATTAGTTTTATAATTTTAAATTGAACCCACGGACTTTACAACAATATGTATTAAATACGTAATAATTGTAATAAAATGTTTACTAACTTCGACAATCACAATCCATGCATCTGCCTCCTTGGCGATATTTTTGTACAAATTATGGGAGGTATTATACAAATAAAGAAACTTTCTCACGTGCTTGAGTAATATTTCTGTTTCTTCACACATCTCGGTTGAAAAAGGGGCAAGTAACGCGCGTTTTTTTTTTTGTATTTTGTGACAACCCGAACTCCTGACGTCGCGTGACGCCGTGTCCCACGTAAACACGATATGCGCGTTGCGGGCGGTGCGATACGTCAATGTGCAAATAAAAGCTAAAACAAACCAAACGAGCAATGCAACAACACAAGATCGCTACAATCGCTTTTTAAATTAAGGACAAAATGACGTCATAACGTCGTGAGTGTGCCAGGGATGATGCAAACTTGAGTAATACAAACAACGACGTAACGCGACGGTACGGTGGGGAAGGCTTTAACGTCCAATGCTCAACGTTGAAAATGAACAGTGCTCGATAAAAAAGCGCAAAGCTTTAAAACCGGTTTCGTGTGAATAAATATGTGGGTATACATTTGTCTGTTTTAAAAGTTTTTTAACGCGCTTTGAAAAAGCGTTAATGCAAATGAGGCCTTAGGCTGTGTCCCACAAACTATCAAACACTTAAAAGTAATTGATGTTGTCCTTACTGGAAAATAAATTCTGTGAAAATAGCGATTTTGTGTTGTCGCATCGTTCAGTTGGTTTGTTTTAGCCTTTAGTTCAAGTGTATAGTTGTTACATTGACATATCGCACCGCGCATATCGCATATACGTGGGACACACTCTAACAGGCGTTCCAAGGATAGTACATAAAGGATTGCTTAATTAATAGTAAAAAATGTGGAATAAAACCTTTTGACATATTACCGTTTTTTGGCCCCGGTTTCTAGTTTAGTTTCATCCGATTAATGTGAGATTTGTAATAACTTAATTAGAAACGGATACGGTGCAAACATTTGCAGCCACTTCGTGACGTCTGCATTCAGAAAAATGTACATCTGTCGAGCAATCCTTTATGGACTATTCTGGCAGGCGTTCAACAGTCAAATCTGTATTTTGTGTTTGACCCCGAAATCGCCTGACCCTTATGCGTTCATTATGAACGACCAAACAAAACATGGATTCCGCACTCTACTTTTGTCGAGTATGCACCACTCTAAGCGACGAGCCTTATGTTGTGGTAGCAAAAGTAGCACCAAAAGTGTTCGGTAAGCTTTCATCTCCATTCCAGACAATCTTGGATTAACTAGAGAATATTCGTCTTGTAGCTGCAGTTCAATCTCCTATTTCAGAAGGCAAGAAGTCTAACAAGGCGCAATCACGGCCTTTTAAGTGTCAAAAACATCTAGCTAGACTGTAGACGATGAGTCTCATCATTGTACCACATTTTCGAAACTTTTAACAGCATTGTTGAATGAGCATTAATTCTTCTTAAAAATACCCGTAAACAAATAACCAACTTCTTTCATGTCCACAATGCCTATTTCGACATCATTTAAATAGGGAAATAGAATTTTTCTCATTTTTAATTTCAAAACAAAGCAAGCCAAGACAATTAAAAACTTCTAGGAAACTAATTTAAAATCCTCAACATTGAGTATTATTTCTCTGCTAAAAAAGGAAAACTAAAATAGTTCCTTCAAGAAATGAGACATCAAAGGAAATAATTTGCCTTTAACAAATATTCATATACATATTACATTTTTTTGTTCTCCATTGTCGTATCAGGCACCATTTTGACTGTTATGTTATTTTTCACTTCAAATGAAAGTTCAATTGTTTTAGTTAAGTTCGTCATTGGCTTTGATATTAATTTAAAAAGAAGTCGTATAAAATATTGAAACATTTGGGAAACAATATTGTGTCATTTGGGAAATACATGGATTTTTCACGTGGCTCTAGTTTTGTTTTAAAAAATATATTTTAAGAAGTTAAAAGTCATTTTGGTTACAATTTTCTTCAAAATCTCGGTTAGTGAAACTTTAATGAATTTATATATTTCATATTTGTTTATTTTAATTTTCTTTTATATTGGCCAAAATAAATGCACAAGTATTCTTTAATTTCATATGATGATTTAATTTGCATATCTAACCTGTTTATCAACCTCTTTCCTGATCCAAATAACCGAATCGTGACCTGACCTCGACACAAAAGTATCGTGCCATTATCTCTAAAAGACGAAAGCAATTTAACATGACAGGTGGACGTAGTTGTACATTTTCAAGTTATAGCTCTAGCAATTTCCCTAGCGGACCGTTATAATCAACAACCTTAAAATATCATTAGTCTAAGCATGCAACTCCGTGGCCGTCATAAGGTGGAAAAGGGTCGCGCATTTTTGTTCGGTAATCGACTAACATAAATCACATTGATGAAATGTTTTGTATACCTACATACGTGTCATGTTCTTTCCTGATTTTCCGTTATATGTAGACATGCGATTTCAACGTTGATATTTAGAAACTACTGTCAGTGACATTTTAGTAACTGAAATATTGATTTCGTGGGCTTGTAGAAAATTATTAACTACTAAAATAATATATTTACTTATAATTTATGTTAAAACACAATTTGGTAATTCACCAATCACAAAATTTTACCCTCAAATCTACTTTTTCTTCTCAACTCACAAACCAACTATAAAACTGTTCAATCTATCTATTTGAAATCCTATCTTTCTACTTTCTGGAGTATACTGGATCGTTTCTCCTTCTTTCTCTATCATATCTCGTTGCTTGTTGAGAGGGCTCTAGAAATTTATGTTTTTTGTCGGCTTTTTGTGTTGTATGATGTGCGAGATCTTACGTCAATGACAAGGCCGTAGCCAGCAATTTTTTTCGTGGTGAGTTGGATAGGGGGGTGGATATATTTTTTTTAATGATGAGTTGATTAAGACTGCAAAATTTATATTTTTGTATTTCGAGATTATTAATTGGTTACAATTTAATCTTGAAACCAAAAATTCCAAAAATTTTGGGGGGTGTTTGAATCCCCAGGCCCTCCCGCTGGCTACGGACTTGGTCAGTGGCATAGCGTAAAGCATTAATCTCAGCTTGGACGGTTTTTGAATAGGCAACCTTAACAATGTTTATAAATAGTACATATATTTAGACAGAGTTCTAACATTTTGAAGAATCACGCTGACGTCTTCAAATATGTATGTCATGTACATTTTCTCATTTCTTCGACACCAGAATTTTACAAACTGGAACAAACATTTTGTTAATATACACTAAGTACCGAACACAACAATAACTTCAAAGAAACGAAGTGATGTCAGTTTATTTTCCTATGTAGACGTATTCTACCCTCAAGATGCTGAGGAGGCCGACATCCGGAATAGCTTCGACATCATGAATCAAAGTTTGTTTTTGCCAACTGTCCCGCCAGGCTGATGATTTAATATTGGATGAACTTTGACAAACTAAGAGCGTTAATCTTCACCGCTGTCCAAATTATAGGGTTATTGAAAGTATTTGTTGCTGATTTGAAATTAGACATTTCTGAAAGTATTAGCACGTTGCAGCTTGTCTTGAGTCAGATTTTTGCATTTATATCTCGGATTAATAAAATATGGTGCATTGTAGGTATCAGTTCAAGCCATGTCTATTAGTTTCAAAAATATGTGGTTGTGATTTTTCTTCTTTTTTAAGAAATTGACTCTGAAAACTGATACTTAAATGTTCTTTTAGCAAATACAGCTTGTACAAATTCACAGAAAATCAGACTGCTCATGTTCACCTGTCAAAAAACGGTGTACATTTTTGCAGCTTTCGACACTTTGAACTTTCACCTGAGGACTTGTATTTTGGAAATATTGTGTTTGAGGCCCTTTTTCTCCACCAGTTTCCATTGTTATTGTTTACTGGTGAACGTAGTTCCATTCCTCTAAACACAACTAGTTTATACTTAGATGTTAGTGCCAATCTGCGTGTGGAATTTTTGTGCTCTTCATTGAAATATGTTTTTTCATACTATAAACATATATATTATATAGATTGTTCCACAATAATCATTTTTTCACTGTCATGTATTTTCGTAAAACAGTTACAGTTTTTTATTTTGATATACCGGAACGCATTATAATGAAATGTTACAAACAACGTTACAGACACTGGAGATAAAATGAAACCAAAAAACTCACAATAGATACTGAAATGTACTAAGATATACGCTTTGCAATTGCTTGGAAGTGTAGGAGAAGCACTGCAGCTGTAAATGATGTACTAATGCGAGTGCCATAACGTTTCTGGGATTCATAGGTATCTGATTTTGTCACAGAAGGATGTTAGTAAAAGGTCTAGTTATAAATGATGTTTATAAGATTTTCAGAATAAAACCAAAATATTGTGCTCCAAAATTTTTTAACTGAATATGACAGGTCAGTCGACTTGTCAAGTGACCGTGGCCAGTTGACCTTCCCCAACTCTAACTATACGTAAGCCTATCAACAACATGCCCAGACCGATGGCTGGACGCCAGTGGCCTTGATAGATTACCCTTCAATAAAACAAGGCTGGAAGGAGAGCAGTCTGCAATGCAGCTAGGCACTAAAGTACAGATAAAGATTGAACATACTACCAAAAACCATCAAGCGGATGGATAAAGTAGTGGAAGCTTATTGGGTCGAACATGGTGCACCAAATTACTGCTTCAACAAACTCAAACCGCTTCTAACCATATTTACTGAAATTAACTGGTAATTCTTTTTGGGGCATAAATCCGTTTCCCCCTAGTCAGTTCATTGTTATCTTCCGAGTGAAGACGTTGCCATGGCAGCCGCTAATGCAGACAAAAATTTTAATATCAAAAATATTCTTAAATGTTTAGATGTCAACAATTGTAGAGTCCTCTTTACTTTTGTATAAGAACATGAATTTTGAGAAAACTGTATTTTTAATGTTTTCAGCCCCATCAACTTGTTGTTAACCAAATTTTTTTAAAAACTATTTTCACGTGCTCCTTTTCAGAATTAGCTAACCATTCCATTGTTAATTATATTGTAAAGTTTTTATTTTCACACACGGGTTCAGTTCTTGGATTTATTTAAAAACACTGTCCAACTCACTCTAATTTATTTCCACTACTTTAACACAATTTATATTCACAGAACTATTTACAATTTATCTAAACTGTACGGCAGTCGAATATAGAATGAATCCCATCGCCAGCTGTCCGTATTTATTTATTTATTTATCTCGGAATTCTCTAGCAGGTCATCGAACCATCGGGAAATATCTCTCATGTGTTCCAGAATATGCGAGGAAATTCCATGAATGTTAGAGCCAGCCGTCGCCGGCCTCGGGTGGACCGGCCAACATTCGAGTTCCAAGAAATCGCATGAAGGCCGATTGCATCAGCTAATTCTCGTAATAATATATAATTAAAACACTGCTTTCTCTTTTAACATCAATTTATAGTTGATAATTAACGATTAATATTGAAGGAACTCAATAGTTTAAAAAAAAGGGCAAAAAATTTTTTACACGCTACAGTCGTGTCGGATTTTAAGCGATATGTTCCTGAAAAAAAAACAATATTGTTTTTATATCTAAAAGTGCTTCTTGACGTGTAGAATACCTGAACCACTTTCATAAAGATATTTGAAGTAGGATCTCAGATATTTTCTGAAAACTTTACCACCCTGTATCTCAAATTTTAAGACGTTTCGAGCATATGTTTATATGAAGTTTTTTTATTATAATGGGTCCAAGATCACCCGCTCAGCATATGATTAAGGAATACCCTATATATAGAATATAAATTTGGAAACTATTCACATGTCATACATAAGAAAATGGAAATAACACCACATAAACTTGAAAGTCTGTATATTTCAAAAAGTCCAAACGTTTCAAAGTCTAAATCAGACCACGATTTCAATGGTATTAACACAAATGAACAAGAAATTAAAAAAAAATGAAAAGGACAAATTTCATTTGTAATTTCTTGTTCATTTGTGTTAATACCATTGAAAACGGGGTCTGATTTAGACCTTGAAACGTTTGGACTTTTTGAAATATAAAGACTTTCAAGTTTATGTGGTGTTATTCCCAAATAAAAACCAGAGATGCCACAATTATCGTTCAGAAAACTACGATTCTAATTGGTTTCACACTCTTTAAAACTTATTTGCAGATTTTAGAATTGTCCAATAGTGTATCAAATATTTTTAAGTAACTACTGTAACAATTGAATTTATTTCAATTGTTAACTTTTTGTTCTTCCATCGTATATTCTCATGATTATATTGTTGTGGTATCTGCTTGGAGTAAATGACTTTGTTAAAATAACAATGTTAACAAGACCTCGAGTCTGTTGGTTTGTGTTTACAATGTTCTTTGTTGATTTTAATTGTTTGATGCAACCATATTTTAGTTCAGTGATTACATGGAGGTTGGAGTGTTTCCTTTGTCTTAGAGCTATTCGTGATTCCTTGACTGAAATGTTTATCAGTATAAAAGTTTTTCTAGATTGCAGTAAGAAAAAGTAGAAAATATAATTGATAACAACAGTTCCTAGGATAGAAAGTGAAAACAAAGTCATTGCGGTAAACCATTAATAAAGTAAAGCATTAGAGCGCTAATAATAATGAGTCTAATATGGAGTAATTATACAGGGTGGACCCTAATTAACACATTTTTAATTTAAAAAAAAAGGTTAATGATAAATATTGGTACCTACACAAAAGCTTGCAAGGTATGAATGTTCGATGTATCTAGTTTTCATTGCTTTGCCAATAATACATCTGATTTATTTACGAACATTAGCAAAAGGTGTTCTGATAATATATGAATCTATTGTTAGAGTAATTCTGTACCTTACTTAGAGAGGTAAGAAAATGCTTCAAATCTTGATATACACGGTGCTAGAACGCTTCAATGTTCGCTCTTCATCTGACACTATGAATCTTTTTTTCGGTCCTTGTAAATTTTTGTTCTGTTTAGAATAGCAGTAAAACAATTTAACTTATGTGCATTTCTCGAATTTGTGTAATAATTTATTTCTAATTACTTTGGTTAGTTGTGATAGAACAGAAGTGATGTAATTTTTTTTTTTGTTCGCGCTGCCGAAGTGGCAAGATGTGCATTTTAGTTGAGCAGATAAAGTATGTAACAAAATTGAGAATAGATTTCTGGTTCCAAATATGGGTTTTATATAGAAGCTCCTAATACCTCTTTGTTCGCAAACGAGGGATAATGAATCTGTTCGTAGACCCGTAGTGCTCGATTATTTTTTTATTCAAAAGTTCTGCATAATTTTAGGCAAGCATGTACAAATATGCATTTTGCTTCAAATAAATTTATTCTTCGCAATATGGAAAATTGTTATGAAAAAAAGGTGTGTAGAATTGAAAACTACATCCAATTATGCTAGTATGTTTATCTATCATGATATATCTGGTTTTAATCTTTTATAGAAATTTGGACCCCACCATATCCTGATGGAAATTGGCTTTCGGTCACAGTTTTTGAACTTGTAGTAAGATGTTGTTTTTTGAGTTAAGTATAAAAGATTTTTAGGATAAATGTGGTAATAATTCTGGAGTTTCGATTTCTTTGAACTAGTTCGTAAACACGCCACTAACAGTTAAGAGGGACAAATTAATCTAGTCTACAAGGGTCATTTTGGTGAAATCCTTATAGAGTTCACCGAAAATTATAATTTTGGTGTCATTCGATTCGGATTGACGTCTAGAAACTTTTAGAAAAAGTTGATATGGCGCTCTTAAAAATTGCAATAATTATAAACAATAAAGTGAAAAGAAAGAGTGTTTTCGTTTTTTTTTTGAAAAATCTGAAAAACGATAAAAGAATTTTGGAATTGGAAAAAAATCTGACGTTCACGTGTGCCACGTCATTCAGACATGGTAAAGGAATGAAAAAAATTACCTACCTTTTGAATAGGTTAATAAACAATAATCCGCGCACAAAAAAATTTGAAATGAAACATGGAAAACATGTTTTATGCGTTTGTTAATTAACAACATTTTTGAAATGGAAAGTTAACATAAAAACCTTAGTAATTATTAAACTAAAAAGCTCAATTTTTTTTGCTTGCTACAGTTGTTCTAAAGAGGTGAAAAAATAGATTCCCTTGGAAAAATTGTAAATTTATTTACATTTAATTTATTTATTTAATAAACAATTTGTTATAAACAAATAAATTTTTGTTTTAATTTTAACTGAAAAAATAAATAAAAACAACTATGTAGCATGATATAAAATAATATAGCTATTTTTTAGAAAAATTTTAACATTTTACTGTTTGTAAGTTCAATATTTTGTTTCAGCTTCCGATCACTATTATTTAAATAACTTTTAAACTATTACAGTTATGAGAAAAACACTTCTATAATAGTTTAAACGTTTCCTTTTTAAATCATAATATTTTTCGAATCATAAAAAAATCATTATCACATAAACAATACATTTGTTTATAACAATTTTTTAAACAATAGAAATATACAAAATAAAATAAAAAATATTTGCAGGTGTTGCTTAATGATAAAAAAATTGAAATAATTAAGATTTAAAAAATGTATATTTACAAACGCTTTATTGTTATTATTCATTTTTCAATGCAGTAGATTGTTGACAAATAAGTGGAAATTTAAAAATTTACAATGTTTCCAAGGGGAATCTAGTTTTTCACATCTTTAGAACAACTGTACGAAGCAAAAATAATTGAGCTATTTAGTTTAATAATTACTAAGGTTTTTATGTTAACTTTCCATTTCAAAAATGTTGTTAATTAACAAATGCATAAAACATGGAAAAATTCAAATCAAATTTTTTTGTGCACGGATTATTGTTTATTAACCTATTCCAAAGGGAGGTAAATTTTTTCATTCCTTTACCATGCCTGAATTACGTGGCACACGTAAACGTCAGATTTTTTTCCAATTTCGAAAATCTTTATCGTTTTTGAGATTTTTCAAAAAAACGGAAGCACTATTTTTTTCACACTATTATTTATAACTATTGCAATTTTCAGCGGCGCCATTTCGACTTTTTCAAAAAGTTTCTAGACGTCAATCCGAATCGATTGACATCAAAATTATAATTTTCGGTGAACTCTATCAGGATTCCACCAAATTGTGTCTTGAACACTAGACTAAATCTCAAAGAGCAATGGAATTTTGTAAAATATAAAGCATGAAACTTAGGCTAATCTTTTCTACAAAACTGTCCAAAATGTGCTTTGGATCTGATATGACCCAGCTGGCTGATCGAGGCTCTGAGAATTTTGGAAAAAGTAACACAACTATTGTGGTAAAGCATATTATTAGGACAATTGCAAGAAAGTCAAAGTTGCATAAACTGTTTATCTTAAATGTGTTTGTGTGGTTGTAATTACATAATTGGGTTCAGTTTTCAATTTTAATCAACTTTTTTTCATTGCAGTTTTCGATATTGCTAAAAACTCTACTTAAGTTTAAGGAAAATTCGTATTCGTATTTTTGTATTGGGTTCAGTATCAAATGTACTCCAATCTTAATTTATTGTCTAGATTGAGTGTTTGTGGGTATTATGTCAATATTCCAGACATTCCTATAGAAATCAGTGAAAATACATCGAAAGTATTTTTTTCATCTTACGTTTCAGCTAGATGAAAAAATATACTTTGTTTAACAAAAAACACAAAACAAAAAAAATAGTATTTTTGTATAACAAATATAGTCAGGAAATTATTGTTTATATTATATAATAAACAATAATTTGCATTAAACAGAACGAGTATTTTTTGTTTCCAAATTACTTTTGCATAGTTTCCATATTGGTTATTTCAAAATTGCTTCAGCTAAGTCAGCCATAACCGAGTGTAGGTACGCTAATAATCCAGAGAAAAAACAAGTTATTAAACGCCTTATTCCAGGGAGGTTCGGATGTCTCTCTCAAAGAGCATAGTATGTGGCCCCCAAATTGTGGCGGCGCAAGACCTAAACTTAATGTGGGCAAGGTACATTTCGCAAGGTCCTCTGATGGTGCAAAAAGAAGGGAATATAAAATAAAAAATCATTTGAAATTAAGGCGCTAGACCCTTTGCACCGCATGACCGTGGGCGGTGGCTTTACGCCGCCTCTGCTGTCAGAGAGCATGTATGTCACTTATTTATCTAAAATTATGTTATTGGCAACATTGTGTATGAAGCGGCTCATTATCCCTGGCAGTTGGGTTGAATGGCGCCATTGATAATTACCAATTTAAAATTTCTGCAATTGCTACATGGTAGTTGACAGCGTCTGAAGTCACATTTTGTTTGTCACATGGTGTTACAAAAATATATCCGTGTACTATGAGCAAAGTTGCATCACCAAATTTTTGTGAAGCCTGGCGAACACTGTAGCTACAAACATTCAGACAAACCTACCCATTCTTTTAGTTTGTGAAAGATTACGCTCGAGTAGCATGTCATTCAACTCGAGCTCGGACAAAAAGAGGAACGTTACTTCGATAATCGTAATCGAAAAGCTAAAAGGTATTTCCGCATAATCCTACAGGAAGACTGGTATCAACACCTCGCCCAGTATGTGCCAAAGAGAAGTATCGTATGCAAAAACATTAATAATCATGATTATTCATTTGTTCCATTATTTTTCGAACCCACTTCATATATACTTAATTCAGCAAATTTAATTTATTATTAAAATTAATTAATGGCAATGGCCAACCAATATAAATTATTTTTATGTTCAAACAGAACGGTAACCCCTGAAATATTTTCAACTAAGTACTTTGCTAAGGCGTAAATTAATTGTAACATTTTGTGTCCCTGTATTTCAATGTTATGTCAAAACATACAGGGTGTAACATAATTCAGTGCAGATACATATTTTGACTGGTGATAGAACTAGTCACCATGAATTAAAATCTTCATAATTATCTATCTTAAATAGTTAACACCTATTGCATTATTAAGTTTTTGAAATTTCAATACATCTGGCAACCTTGCCCTTGTACGGATGAAAATACTGCACTAACAAGTGAAATTTTTCTAAATGGATAACGAAAAAGTTTTGTAAAGTCAGAGTCTTGCAAGACAAAAAGCTTAATTTGTGTGTTCACACGATAAATCGTAATATGAAAAGAGATCTAAATACATACTTTAAAATTATATCTCAGTATTCTTGATTTGTGAATTATTCCACCACATAAACATAATATCAGTGTACACACCAACAGAGAAATGTTGGATTTAATATTACAATGTTTTTTTTTTCCTAAACCTAAACGTCAACTTAAACATTCTAAACAAGAATCACATTACATTTTCGCAGTGAACGCCCTATCACAACTTACGCTACGATTCGAACAAAAGCCGTTCAAACAATATTGCCATGTTTTCTGTTAAAAAAATGTAAATTCAGTTAATAGGAATGGTACAGCATTTTTTAAAGTTCTATTCAGTTAATAATTTTTATTTATAATATCAGTCCTATCACCTACCCAAATATCTGAACTGTGTTGTGTTATACCCTGTATATTTTTGAATGTCGACCCCTGATCTCGTACATTTCTTTGAATATCCCATACCCAGAACTTATCACAGCTTCCCTGTATTCGTATAGAAAGAGAAGTGAACAAACTAGATTGCAAATTTTTAAGCATCAGCTCATACGTTTATCACCATTCTTTGTTCATAAGTTGATGCGCTTACCAAAATACTATTAATATACACCTAATTGTTGTGATAATGTCGACGTATTTCAATCGTATTCACGAAAAGCAATGCTAAATTGAACATGACATGATTCGTCTACCTCTAGACTTGAGGTTAGTAGTTTTATTGCATGTTGTTTTTTAATAAAAAATAATGTTTACAGTTTTGCTGTCGGTAAAAAGTGTTTAGTATTTTAAGATGAGGTGTTTGTGTCTGCTGCATGTCCCGAGAGGTAGCTTGAGGTTAGTTAATTTTTGTACACTACAAGTTATATATACTGCTTACTTTTGTGTTGGTAACAATCTTTAGAACGTTTATAAGTGTACTTGTTTTGCTAAATGTTTTACTATATAGGTATTTATTCTAATTTTTTTAAATATCTCCCCGTAGCAACTGTTAGAATTAACATAAAGAGCTAATCACATAATTCAGTTATACTAGTGACTATTGGTCAAACTTTCCAAATCATCATTTATACAAATTTTCTCATTGGGCAAAAAATTGCGAATAGTTTTTAACAAAATATTTCGCTAGAAAAACGATGAGAATCAGATGAAAACTGTTGGTTAGGCACACGTTAAGTGCGTGGCATAGATCGTATAAAATTGTTAAACATATTATTCACATGTTTTGAAAGGTTCAGTTGCTATCTTTTCATGCATGAACGCAAAGCATAACTGTCCAGCAAAATCACCTTTAATTACAAAAGGAACAAATAAGAACGATGATTTCGGTGGCTGGATATAAATCAGTCACCAAAACAGGCACTTATTGACATCCTGGAATTTCATTGGCCATATTTAGTAACCAATACAGAATGCGTTCGGTCAATGATTAATAAACGCTTGAATAAAATACATCATTGTGATATATTTGTAAGCGAATTTGATTAGAAATTTGTTCGACGCCGTTCAAAATACTGGGTGTCCCACGAACGTGGGCGGTTGGTTGCCTGACAAATGTGAGTTTCTCCGTAAGGAAGTTGCTTATCTTGGTCATCTTATTATTACCCAAGGAGTAAAACCAAACCCTTCAAAGGGTATGTATTCAAAACTTTTTTCAACCTCAAACTCCTAAATATGTACCATAAATCTTTTCTTGGTCTCGCCGGATCTTACCGACGCTTTATCCCCAATTTCACTAAGATCTCGAAACCACTAATGAAACTCCTACAGAATGACATCAAATTCATCTTCGACGCAGATTGCAAGTCTTCCTGCAATCAACTGACGCAAGCACTTGTATCTGATCGTTTCTTGACAGTTAACAGGTATACAAACAAAATGAGCTTCATACTCGTTGATTTAATGAAGGAATATATGTTTTAAAATAACCAGACACATTGAATATTTGTGTTAGATATAGTGATTCAGCCGGAAGTCCTAGGTTGCCCTGTCTTGTAAATATTGTATATATAACACATTTAATTGAAATATAAAAATATTATTAAAATAAAAAATACTTGCTCAATAATGCCGAAAGGACCAAGACTATTGCAGCCCTAAGGCTTATGGCCTGGGGCTCCATTGTAGGATAAGTAGATATATTGGCTTTATCAGCGATTTTTTGAAAAATATATTAGACCACCTCAGGATCTTCTCTAATCGAATGCAATTTAAAAAACTATAAAAATCGGTAAGGGGTTTTGCACAAATCAACCAATATATTAGGTATATTGGTCCATTACCATGCATGTATGTGTTCAATCCCAAATACAAACATTCAAAAAAATACGCCGAATGGATAACCTCCTGCCTTTTGGAAGTATAAATTTCAAATTGCTTATCAACAAAAAAATATTGTGTCATTCATAACAGTATTTGTGGTTTTTTTTTCATACTACTCATGCTCTCCTTGTATGTTGAAAGATATTATAAAAGGTGTGAACTTATAATTATTATTTCTAGGTAGAGAATTGCATTAGTTCTTGAGATTTTCTTGCAAAAATATAATACAGATAAGTCTGTGTAGTAACGTCTGCTTATTTGGATATCTGGTGTTTCAGATCGGATGGCACCGAGTCACCCATCTTGGAAGAACAGGAAACTGCCAACTCAGAAAAACCAAAACAACCAGTGAAATACGGAGAACTAGTCATTTTAGGGTGAGTATGAACTTAAAAGCACACCTGTATTTAATTTAAATTATTCCTGGAAAATATTGAAAAAGTGTATTCAAAAAATACATATAATACATTATTATATTGAGAGTAAACTTTAGATAAATTTTACTTTAAAAATAATCCACACACTTCTGAGATTTCAGTCATTATAAGTTTCAAATGAGATCGTTATCGTTTTCTACTTGTATATTTTGGAAATTAGTTAACCTATAAATTTCTGGTGAATAATTATTAACTTAATTAATTAATAATTGGGATCCCAAGTCTGTTTCATTGTGTGGTCAATACCTTGGTCAGGGAATCGCAGTTAGGAATTTGAAAGGCCAAGTGTGCCACACGGATTGGTGAGGTTTGATGTGGGATATAGGAAGGGATTAAAAATAAGACTTTGAATATTTTGGGTTTTTTAGAATATAGGTACAGCCTTTTTGCTCAAGTTTGGTATTATTCACCCAAGAAACCATGAATAGAAAATAAGGATATTTTTGAAAATATTTCGGATGGGGACATGGGTCTTTCCCGCTATTGGGAGGTGAAGAACGAATCGAAGCTCGCATGGGTTCGGTAGCCGAAAATGGGAGAATTCTGTACCGAGATCCTAGAAGGGCAGCAGGATCCGTGAACATTTTGACGAAGACCATTTCTATAAACTCGAAGTACGCAAATAGATAAAATGGGACATCATCGTAAATAAAAAGTAAAGGCAGAACAACATTCAAATTCGAGTAAATACTACATATATATTACAAAAAAAACGGAAGAGTGAAAAATTCTTGGTAGAATTATAAGAGAAACAGAAAATTTCTGTACGACAGTATATTTGACTCAAAAACCAAGGAATTGAAAATAATCAACGTAGACTGAGAAGATATGCCAGATATAACACCGGGAGAACTAAGATATGCATCGAGAAAAATGAAGAATGTCAAATAGACAAATCCAAAAAGCCAGGAATCATGTAAATATAATATTATTGTGCTAGAAGGGAATCAATTTTATATTCGCTAAAGTTGTTCCAAATCGCATATAACTGGAAGAATACCAAGCTATCGAACAAATCCGTCTTTAGAAAAAAAAAACTCACAAGCGAACACCCCTACTGATAATGAGGATGTAAATCGAACAATCTGTGGAGTACGATTTCAAAATAAACTTAGCTTTTGTGGACTTTCAAAAGATTTTAACATAAAAATCTTTGTAATTATGAGGTCTATAAAATGCTTCTTGAAAATATATATATGAAAACACCAACCCGATTAGTATAAAAGAGGTATAAGACAAAGGAGCATCCTCTCCCCAAACTGTTTATGAATGCTTTAGAGACTGCTTCAAAAAATTACATTGGAAAAATAATAAGGGCATAAGACAATTTCGAAAAATTGGTTGGATTACTGGTTGTATGTTCAGATATTCTGAGAGAAAGAGATGCCCACAATATGATAAACTCTCTGCATATAAGTACGTGTTTTGTATATAGTGCAATAGATTTCTTGGTTTCAAAGGCACAAATATTCACTCATTTTAACCGTCTTTATTTTACCAAACTAAAATCTCTTATTTACAAGACAAAGTGACTAACAGCTGATCGCTTCGCTCTGTCGGTTCAATTCACGCCATATACTATAAACTGCACACCTTATAAGACAATCGACCTTAAATAGTATCGTCGAAGATTCCAGAATTCGATGGTCACTTCTGGTATGCCAGAGTGTATGTTTATTCGATTTGCGAACACGTTGATCTCACTTTTTTACATTAATCAAGTTTAACACCGTAAACTTTTCTTTCTCAGAATATCGTGAATTTCTATACAGACAACCAGTCATTCGGGCAATTTTTCGAAATTGCCATACTACATTTTGTTCTCCATTTACAAATTTCCAATACTTACTTAGGGTCTTCCCTAGGGAGCAATCATAACTTCCCGTGAAACTGCTCCCCCCACTTTAGTTTCTGTTTAATCCTGATCAGTAGCGTAGATACGTTTATCATGATGAGGATATAGGATTTTAAGTGGAACTCTGTTACAGTACAGTTTTGCGTTTTAACTTTTGATTTGAAATAATTCATTCAAATACGATCGCTATGGGGGGATGTTTCTGCCATATTTACGCCACTGATCCCGATTAAATACATCTTCACCTCGATAAGCTGCCAGACGGTCCAGATATACTACTTTCATCTATGCCATTGGTTTACGTTAGATACGGTGCACAATATTATTCATTTTGGTTCATTTCGCGGATTTGCCCTTCGTCCTTTGTGAATTATTCAACCAGACTTTATCTCCTTGCTGAAATCCGGTCGAATTTGTTTTTAAATCCGAGTTTTAATTTTGGTTTTCCTTGAGAATTGTTGTGAAGTGCTACAAATAAATATTTATTTGTAATTATTAAATTATTTATTTAATAATAATACAGACAAAAACTTAAAACCAACTTTTCATTTTATCTGACACTAATATATTTTATAAGCAACTTTCAACCTTTTTTTTATAAAAAAAACAGAATATCAGATTAATAAAGCATCTGTAATTAGTTAAAATTGATTACTAGATGTCGTTACCCAACAAGAATTCATGGGAGGGGGGGGCAGTAATCTTTCGTGTAATTATTCTGCATAATCATTTATTTCCATAGGGGGTCCATATGGCGTCGTCAACCGCTTGTGGCTGCTCTAGTGAATGATACGTTCAGTTCTACCTAACACCCTCTGCTTGTCACTCAGAAATCTCAAGACATCTTAGATCGAAAATGAATCCATACTGCCTAATAAGGTCCATACCCATGTTTAATTGATTTTTAATCCTTGTGTTGGATTCTGGATTATCCTAACTGCAGCTCCTCCCCCTGGAGCAATCATAACTTTCTGTGATAAGATTGTTATAAAATTCATTTTAGGCCGCCAAAAATTAAGAAACCTTCTAAGTTAATCATTCTGATAAAAACGTTGCGAATACTGAACAATAATGGCTGAACATGAAAAAAGCATCAACAATGGCAGTCCCGAAAACTCGATTAGTTTGAAAAACTAAGGTTGACGTGATTCTGAAGTCGAACAACATGTAGACTTGTGGGCCAGAGACGAATGAATGTACCGCACCAGCTGCTAGTATTAGTCATTGTGTTTTGTAAAGTTTATTTTGATAAGAATACACAGACGTTTAAAATTAGTATGAATATTTGTGAAATTGAATCCACGGAATCTGTTGCAAGTAGTGTCAGATAAAGTGGGATTAGTTATCATATCAAATTGATTTATGACTTCAACTAGAAGTGCAGAAATGGACGAGACTAGCAAAAAAATTCGAACCAGTTACTGATTAAGTCAGATCCTGGAAAAACGTGACATAAAAGAGAAACAAAATTAAGAACAAATGCAACAAAAGTGAAATCTTTTGATTAAAAAAGTAAAATTGAATTTGAGAACCCTGTAACTAATATAGATGACAAACAAGAAAATTAATTGAGGTGTTATTTGCGAAATTTGAATTAAAGAGGCAAGATGGACAAGTGATATTCAGAGAGTAAAAACGGAAATTAGAAAAATGCAGCAAGACTTACCTACAGAGAGGAAAATATCATAACACCGTAAGTACCAAATGTTCCTTTAAAAAACCACCCACATTTGATGGTAGTTCATCTAGGCCTATGTACAAAGGGCAATTTGAAACATTAGCTGTAGCTAATGGATGGGTGAGCCACGAAACATTTACCTTTCTTGTAATTTCTTTAAGCGTTCCAGCATTAGATCTTCTCCAAAGCATCCTGTAGATGAACAAGGTCATTTTGATAAGATCGTTGCAATCCTAGATAAAAGATATGATACTTAATCCATGAACCAAGTATATCAGGCACAACTGAGTGAGAAACACAAAAATCTGGAGAAAGTCTACAAGGTTTCGAAACAGGGATTAGACGGTTAATACACTCGTCCTATTCCCATCTACCAGAGAAAACTAAAGATCAATTGGCCACACAGAGTTTTACAAATAGTATCAGAGACGTTGAAGTGCAAAGAAATTTAAGACTTACTGGCATAAAGAAGAGTAATGAAACCTTGCTCTGTGCTTTGGAGGTAGAGGCCTTCATAAACATGTCCAAGTCGAGGGTACGAGCAGTTTCCTTCAGCCAGGAAAAACCAAAACCATCTCTTCACGCAGTGTTGACCGAACTGACGATGGAGGAGCATGTTACTGTTGTGGACGGACAGGACATTTTCAACGTGACTGCAGAGTGAGGTTATCAGACAGATCACAATTCAGAGTGGGTCAACGTAAGGATACAAGCTTCAGGGACAGGCAGACAGTCAGCATAAGGCGGCGAATGCTGGCTAACCCTCCACCAGCCCCAAGGACAGTATCCATCCGGGGATTTTGCCGAGATAGCAGCAGCCTAGTCGTCAGGGGAACTATCAATGGCCCACCAATCACCATCACCAGAGTTTTGAGCTCAGTTCTTCAGAAATCCGACCAGTTAATAACAACATTCAACTAAGAACAGTCACCGGCGAGTCCATGTTAATACCGGGTGAGGCAGATGTAGGGCTACAGAAATGGGACAACGGGATCCGGCACAGGGTCCTAGTATCGGAGATTGAAAACGATTTTATATTGAGTATGGACCTAATTAGCCAACATGGGTTCATCTTCGATCCAGATATGATGTTCTTCGATTCCTACATGAGGAATTTATATTGACAAAAACCTCCACGGCAATCATTTCGAAATTACGTATTTTTACAGATACTGTTATCCGAACTGACTGACAAACGGATGTCTTCTGTCGAATTGTCTAAAAATGAATAAAAAAATCAAAAGTGTACTAGATCCCTTGAACTGATCTGGAAAAGAGAATCGAAACATTCAAAATATACCGATGCACCTTTCTAGAATAATCGATCAGTGCCCCTTATCAGTTACGACATACGGAATTCAACGTGGAGCGTTACAGAACAATATATGAACGAACTATAGTAATACAAAGAACAGTGGACTTAAACCCAGATCAGAAAAAAAAATAAACGACGTTGCCGACACCAAGCTGAAATACACCGGCCAAGGGGCAAGAAATAAAAATGAAAAATGGATAAGCGCCATCCTGTCTTGTTTATATATAATTCTTTACGTTTAAAATGTGAACTTTGAAAAACAGAAATATTTTAATTTGAACAGAAACGGCAAACTTATGAACTAATTAGTAGTTTCTAAATCCTCCTCAGATTCTCTCTCGAAAAATGAACAAATATTGATACCAGGACTTCTGGGTTTTCCCCCCTTTCTATTGAGATTATCTTTATATGAACTAGTTTTCCTGATTGTGAGGTGATTTGTCAAATTCCTTATGCCAACTCTCTCGCTAGGTTGATTACGTAATATTGGGTAAACGTTGACAAGCTGATTTAATGCTCTTTACCGCTGTCCAAAAGATTGGGTTGTCGAAAATATTTGCTGCTGATTTGAAATTAGACATTTCACCAATCCGTTAGAACCAAATTTGTTCACGCAAAGTTGTATACGCGTTGCAGGTTGTCTCGAGTAGCTTTTATATTTTGGAACAATATGCTGTCTTGTGCGTTAATACGCGCATGCTATGTCTGGTAGTATCAAAAAGTGATTGTGATTTTTGTTCTTCTTATAGAAACGGATTCACAAAAATAATTGAAAATCAGACTGCCCATATTCATTTATATTGTAATGTTTTTATTTTCACACTCGGGTTCTGTTCAGTTCTTGGATTTATTTAAAAACACAGTCCGACTCACTCTAATTTATTTCCACTACTTTAACACAAATTTATATTCACAGAAACTACTATTTACATTTTATCTTAACTGTGCAATTCGAAACACGAAAACTGAATGCCTCCTATCGCCAGCTGTTCCTTTTATATATTAATCTCGGAATTGTCTGGTACGTCCACGAACCATCGGGAAATTCCATCATGTTCTGGAAGCTTTAAGGGAATTCCCAGTAACGGCAGCGGTCCGCCGGTTGAGAGACAAACATTTCGGGTTCCCAGAATTTATCGGAATAATGTCCCTTCCATGAACTGGTTGATGGCCGATTGCACCAGCTGTGGGATGAATTCTCGTAACATTGCCCCCTCCTTAAGATCATTTCGTCCCGGAATGTCCTAGAATCCTTCCTGGTGTGACGATATTTGCAGGACTCCATTTCGACAACGGGAAGTTTGGTGGAAGTAGCAGTCAACGGTCTTCGAACCTGGGCTGCGAATATTGAGACAGCATACCAGGATGTTGATGCCACTGAATCGAAAGATTGTTTCCATCATACTTCTCACCACCCTCCAATTCAGTCCATCCAACCAGCAGGCTATCTTTGGGACCGCCAATTTCGTCAGATTCTTCTCCATCATCACATTCCTCAATTCTATCAGAGTTTTCCAAAGATCGCTATATGTTGGCTTGTCTTGCGAGAATGTTTTCGTTACCAAATAAAAGATGTCTCTGGTACCCACTGGTTGTTTATCTTCGAGATGAAGGAGCTTCCCTACCACTGGATCTTGCTCCCGTAGGATCTGGAACTGGCCGTACTTCTTGGCAAACACCTTGGCTATTCCTCTGGACATCCGGAGATCTCGAGCCACACAATGAGCCAGGGCATATTCTATGGGCACCTCAAACAAGTCTCGGGGTTCCTCTGTGGTCACGTCGTGCTGCACTTTCTGCCCATTAGAGTACAGTGCCATAAACTGTTCGAAGGTCATCTCATCATCGGGCGGTTGGATGCTGCGGACTTGGGCTTGGTCATCTTCGCTGTCATGACTTCCGGCATAAGGGGCTAAACTGTTGAAATGTACGACCTTTGATTTTCCCCGAGGTAGCTTCTTTATTCTGTAGACAACATCGTTGATTTTCTTCACAATTTGGTACAGCCCCTTCCAAGATCTCTGTAGCTTGGGCGAATATCCACGACGACGTTGCGGGTTATACAACCAAACAAGATCATCAACTTGGAATTCTCCGTCCTCGGCTTTGATGTCGTAGGCTTCTTTCATTTGGGCACTGGCATTCTCGATGTTTAACCGGATTCGTTCATGGATGTCGTTCATCTTTTGACGTAGCTGGCTGACATAGTCTTCACCTGCGGTCTCTTCTCCTGGCGGGACATCCAAACTTCAATTCGCATGGTAGTCTTAATTCTCGTCCCATGATAATACTGGCCGGGGTCTGACCCGTGGACTTGTGCACAGACGAACGATATGCCATTAGAAACAAGTGCAGATACTGGTCCCAGTCTCTTTGGTGGTCAGAGACTACCTTTGACAAATGGCGGTTAATGGTTCTATTCATCCGTTCTACCATTCCATCAGATTGTGGATGTAATGCAGTCGTCCGTGTTTTATTGATCTTTAAGAGTTTGCAGACGTCTTGGAAAAGAGTAGACTCGAAGTTCCTACCTTGGTCTGAGTGCAACTAAGGGAACACCAAAACAACTGATCCATTCCTTGACAAGGACATCAGCAACGGTCAAGGCTTCTTGATTCGGCAAGGCATACGCTTCGGCCCATTTACTAAAATAGTCCATCACCACCACAATGTACTTGTTTCCAGAGTCGGATTCAGGAAATGGACCGGCAACATCAATGGCTATTCTTTCGAATGGACTGCCAACGTTATATTGCTTCATGGGAGCTTTTGGACGCTTCTGAGGCCCATTACTTGCTGCACAAACAGTACATTTCCGGCACCAGTTCCTTGACATCCACTTGGCAGTTTACCCAATAGAAGCGTTCTCTCAACTTCCCTAGGGTTTTCGTTACTCCCAGATGTCCTCCATTTGTACCATCATGTAGTTCTCGTAAAACCTCTGGTCTCCTATTTCTGGGAACTACAATCTGTTTTCTGTCGTTTCCTTCCTCTGGAGTTTCCAGAACGCGCTTGAGAAGTCCATTTTCCAGGATAAGGGAGTTCCACTGAGCCCAGTACGACTTTATGGTTGGTGAGTATCGGGAAATCTCCTGCCACGTAGGTTTGCGATCTTCTTCCTTCCACCGGATAACCTCCTTCAAATCTGGATCTAATTTCTGGTCTTTTTCTTCAGCTCGCTGGCAATGTTTGCAGTCATCAGGGCAGGGTCTTCTCGATAGAGCATCAGCATTCTTATGGCTTGTTTCAGCTCGATGTTCAGTCTCGAAGTGGAATTCTTGCAACCGCTCAATCCACCTGGCCACTTGTCCTTCGGGGTTTTTAAACTGCAAGAGCCACTTCAGTGCTGCATGATCAGTCCTCAGGAGAAATCTTTTACCATAAAGGTACTTGTAGAAATGTTCTACCCCCTTTACCACAGCCAAGAGTTCCCTGCGAGTAACGCAGTAATTACGTTCAGGCTTGCTCAAGGTCTTGCTGAAATATCCGATGACTTTCTCCTGACCGTCTTGGATCTGCGAAAGCACCGCACCAATTCCGACATTGCTTGCGTCGGTATCCAAAACGAAGTTTCCCTCTGGCAAAGGATAACTTAAGACGGGGGCACTCGTCAATGCTCTTTTCAGTGCCTCGAATGATCGCTGGCAATCCACGTCCCACTGGTATTGTACCTTCCCCTCGGTGAGTCTAGTAAGTGGCTTGGCGATGTTGGCAAATCCGGCTACGTACCGACGATAGTACGTGCATAACCCCAGGAAACTTCTTAATTGGTGGATATCTTTAGGTATTGGCCATTCCTGGACAGCTTTGACTTTCTGTTTATCAACAGCTACTCCTTCTGCGGAAACCACATGTCCAAGATATTGCACCTCTTCTTGGAACAGCTAACACTTCTTCGGGCTTAACTTTAGTCCGGAACTTCGAAGTCGCCGAAATACCTCCTCCAGGTTCCTCACGTGGTCTTCAAAAGATTTTCCAACCACGATAATATCGTCAAGATACACCAGGCACGTTTTCCATGAAAGCCCTTTTAACACTGTTTCCATCAATCTTTCAAACGTTGCTGGAGCATTACACAGTCCAAACGGCATCACCGTGAATTGATAAAGTCCTGAGCCGATGGTAAAAGCAGTCTTTTCTCGGTCTTCTTTAGCAAGTTCCACCTGCCAATAACCGCTCTTCAAGTCCAGGGTGGAAAACATCTTCGATCCAGCCAACGTATCTAGGGTATCGTCTATTCTTGGAAGGGGATAGCTGTCTTTCTTTGTAGCGTGGTTTAATTGCCGATAGTCCACGCAAAATCGAGTCGAACCATCTTTCTTTTTAACCAAGACAACTGGAGAAGCCCAAGGGCTATTGGATGGTTCAATAACACCTTCTTCCTCCATCTCGCGGACTATCGTGTCGGCTTCTTCTCTTTTAGCTACAGGTAGTCTTCACGCCGACTGTCGAATAGGTTGAGCGTCCCCAGTATTAATTTTATGTTTCACCAGATCAGTTCGTCCTCTTTTGCCATTCCCTACATCGAACATATCCTGGTAGTTTCTAACGATGTCCCTCAATTTTGCTCTCTGGTTTGGTTTCAAATTCTTAGATGAATCGGTGATGAGTCTTTCCAGTTCCTCAGATAGTTTACCTGGTGGTATTTCTGCATGCTGTGTGCTTCTGACTACAGAGGAAACTGTTGAACAATGGCCCAAGGTTGTTCCTCTCTTTAGCACAACCGAATAATGATTCAGGTTCATTACTCTTACTGGAACAATCTCCCTGGCACGAAACAGAGTCTTGCCTAGTGCGACTCCTCTGCCTACATTTCCGTCGTTAAGTTCGGGATCAAACATCATTACTGTTCCAGCTTGAGCTTTCCCATCTAAGCAAGCATCTATGATGATTTCAGCTCTTTCCGGAACATTGACATCCTCTGCTAAGATGGCTCGAAGCATTATGTCATCTTTTCCATGAAGCACCACTTCTTCGTCATTCACTCGCAGAATTCCATCTTTGAAATTTAACTGGAATCGCTTGGAGCTCATGACATCCATTCCAATGATTACTTCGTCTTCGATGTCTGCCACTAATGCCCGATGTAGGAAGGTTGTGTTTCCCAAGGCCATTTCAATCTCTATTTCACCATGGACTTTCGCTGCCTCTCCTGTCGCTGTTCGCAGTTGCCAGTTTGTTGGTTTTATCATCGTCTCTAAAACGATGTTGGGTCTTATAACTGTTTTTGTCGCACCTGTATCCAGCAGCATTGCACATTGCTTCTTATTAACAAAGCCATCTACAAAGACACTGTTAACGTGGTTGCGTAACGAAGCGACATATGCGTAGATAGTTGGGGCTTGTTGGCTACAGGTCGACGATGGCCCCTTCACATCGACCCTCTTTAGTTTTCCGACGAGGAAGTCGGGCCTCCGTTGCTCTCCTTGCAACAATTCCTTTCCACACTTTCAACATCTCAGTTGTCTTTTCTCGGTAATGACTTTCTCTATTATCTTTCTTACAGAGGCTTCATCGTTTCCGCCATCTTCTGATTCTCCGTCCATGATTCGGACTCTGGCTTGACCTCCGCAGGTATTTTTCGCAGCCGCGAATTCTAGCGCTCGAGCAAGTGCATCCACAAATTGAGTCGGTCGAGCTAGTGTTAGAGCTTGTCTGGCTTCGTTGTCCCGCAGACCATCCAAAAACGCTTGTACTGCTAACCTTTCTATCACATTTTCTGGTGTGGCTGGATAGGCAAGGCGAACCAGACGGGCAATATCAGCTTCAAACTCCTGTAGGGATTCATTAGATTTCTGGTGGCGATTTTTCAGTTGGGAGTGATAAACGTGCTCCAAATGGGTTTGCCCATACCTCAGTTCTAGATGTTTGACCAGTTGTTCGTAGTCTTCTTGCTCCGAGGTATTCAACGTTTGTAAGATGTTTGTAGCATCCCCTCTTAAGGCTAGGGTTAATGCTATTGCCTTCTCCTCTGCCGACCATCCGTTTAACTTTGCTGCAGCCTCGAATTGGCGCCTATAATTAGTCCATGACGGTTTACCATCAAATTGTGGAGGTTTCATTTTGTGTCTTGCTACTTCGAGGCCAATTTTCGAATATACTACTTCTGGACTATTTCTGCTTACGGTTTTTGATTGAGTTTCTCCCCTTTGTATTGTGACAACCTGTTCTTTTATTTTGCCGATCTCACCGTCCATTATCTGTCTTAGCTCTTCTATCCGCGTTTCATTTTTGACTGACTCTTCAATTATTTTCTGCTTTAGCTCCTCCATCGGAGCCTCATTCTCTAATATTTTCTCTTTTCATTTCTGAATTTTTCTGTACCATGCTTTTCAAATTTTCTTCTAGGGATTTAGAATTTTCTGCTAACTTGTCTTCCAGGGTTTTAGAATTTTCTGCTAATTTATCTTCTAACGCCTCTTTCAAGTTTACAGAATTTTCCAGCAATTTATCTTCTAGGGTTTTAGAATTGTCTTGTAACATTTGTAGCTTATCTTCTAAGGACTTAGAATTCTCTAGCAGTTTGTCTTCTAACGCCTCTTTCATGATCTGAGAATTATCTTGTAATGTTTGTAGTTTATCTTCTAAGGCCTCTTTCAAGTTTTTAGAATTTTCTTCCATTTGTTTTAATAGCATGCTCATGTCCCCAGTACCAGAAATCTCAAACAAATAGGTATCGAGATCGTTACCTTCATTTATTAGAGCATCTCGTAGTCGTTGTACTAATTCACTTTTCTTCCCACTAATTTCTAAATCCCTTTCCTCAAGTTCTTTTTTTAAGTCCGTCACTTTCAATTGGTCCAAACTCACTGTTTTATACATTGTTAGTTTATTTATTTTCCACTTCTAAAAGTTCCACAAATTCACTTCACACCTGACACCACTGTAATGTTTTTTTTTCACACTCGGGTTCTGTTCAGTTCTTGGATTTATTTAAAAACACTGTCCGACTCACTCTAATTTATTTCCACTACTTTAACACAACTATTTACAATTTATATCTACTTAAGTATTCAATACGACGGACGAAAATCGAATGCCTTCTATCGCCAGCTGTTTTATATTTATACACTTCTCTGCGAATTGTCTGGTATGTCCACGAACCATCGGGAAACTCTATCATGTTCTGGAAGCTTTAAGGGAATTCCCAGTAACGGCAGCGGTCCGCCGGCTGAGAGACAAACATTTCGGGTTCCCAGAATTTATCGGAATAATGTCCCTTCCATGATCTGGTTGATGGCCGATTGCACCAGCTGTCGGATGAATTCTCGTAACAATATTGTCAAAAAACTGTGTACATTTGTGCAGATTTGGAACTTTCACTAGAATACTTTGGTTGTTCGACATACTGTGTATGTGGCTTTTTTTTACCAGTCTCCACTGTTGTTGTTCATTGTTGAATATGGTTTCATCTTCACCTTTACAAGATTGATCTCCACTGGTATGCTGAAAAAAAGGTTTTTGGGGTTCAATATAATTTGTCTATTTAAAAGTAACTCTCCGGCAGATTTCTAGTGTCAACAGAATCACACAGAAACTTATCCCACTAGTTAAAATAGTCTAAGAAATAGAGCCGGTTTCTGCTCGTCATCGAGAAAATGGAGAGAATGTATCGTATTAAGTTCAATTCCTGAACTACATCACGTTTCTAGGCAGGCCCCAGTGGAAGTGATAACCGAGGATAGTTACAGGGGGTGAAAGTGTAAACGTTCCAAAATTGGCTGCATACAAGATTGTGATATATTTAATACATTTAAGCAAATTCCCGAGAGGCGTCTGCCTAGAGCGTTACCATCGAGCTGGCGGACAGGGGTAAACTTGTCAAAAATAGGGGTGAACTTCGTCATTAAGTAAAAACACCATTTTTTTGCTTACACAAAAGAAATCATAATCCAAAAGGACGTACAGCTAAATGACAAATATATTTTCCATGACGTCATTTATGTGGTCTGTATGACGTCATACACAATTTTTGCAAATGCGAAGCCACATTTTTCATTACTGATTTGGAAAGAGCGGAAAATGTCAGGTCCGAATTATGACTTTGACCATGACCTTGAACTTGACCTTCAAGGTCATTCCAAGATCAAAGTTTATTTGAAAAATCAGCCTAGTTTAATTTATAATTTACCCGAGTTCCTTATATAAAAGGTTTACAAATAACGTAACAGACTCAAAAAAATCAAACTCACAATAGATGAAAATACTGGAATGAAGTAATATATACGCTATGCAATTGCTTGGAAGAACCACACCATCTGTTCTGATGATAGAACTTTTTAGAACAAAAACCAAATATTGTGCTCCAAATTTTTTGAACAATTTGATCGAATATGACTTGTCAAATGACAGTGGTTTATTGACCGTCTCCAACTATATATTTGAATAATAAAACTGTTTGCAAAATTGCTAGTTCATATATAACACATGACGGTATAGTCTGATGGTGGCATATGTCAGCGCTAGTGTTTCCTAGATTTCTCTTCCATATCAATTGCAATTGCAAAAGTGTGTACTGTTGGTTTTATGGAATTGCTTCATATTAAATTAGGACTTAAGTACCCAAATGTATTTGCAGTTACTTAAAAGCCTCTTGAGTTGTTCATGTAAGCAAATTAAAAATTCGAAACTCACAAACTAGAAATTAATAAATCCCGACTTGACCATACAATGTATGGCATCACACTCCCTCTAAAAAATTCACTAAACCCCAGATATCCTAGATATCAAAAGGGTTTAGCTCTGTGGGAGCCCTTGCCAGGTTTTCAGGCCCGTGGTTGGAGTCGTGACGGCAGTTTCCCATAAATTTCCTGACCGTCCGGGCTGTCCCTAACAGGACGGCTTTTTGCATTTCTTTGTAAAGATGTTCGTCCAGACCGAGGTATTTTAAATTGTTTAATAGATGTTTAGGGACTAGTCCTGTTGTTGACATAACAATTGGTACAGTTCGTGTGTTGTTCATGTTCCACTGAGTCTTTATTTGAAATTCCAAATCTCTATATTTGGTTATTTTCTCAGCCTGCTTGATATTTATATTATTGTTGTTGGGAATTGCTATGTCAATCAAAGTTGTTTTCCGAGAGACTTTATCTACCAAAACTATATCTGGTCTATTGTGAGCAACAGACCGATCGGTCAGTATCGTGCGGTCCCAGTACAGCTTGTAGTTGTTATTTTCTAGAACAGATTCTGGTTTATATTTATAGTATGGTAATCTTACCGACTGTGATAATTCATGTTTCAGTGCTAGTTCCTGGTGAAGTATTTTTGCCACAGCATCGTGTCGTTCTTTGTATTCAGTTGCAGCGAACGCTTGACAACCTCCTGTGATATGCTGGATAGATTCAGATGTTTGGCAACCGTATTGTTGTTAATGGAAGGGTCTTTAACGATGTACTTTAGGTAGTTCTTAGTTGGAATTACTTGATCTTGGATTGCCAATATAAAGCCTTCCGTTTCAGGGAACATATGACCAGAGATCAACCAGTAGTTCGACGCTGCATTGTCGACATAATCTTGGTTGATGTCATTTATATGTCTTCCATGAAGGGGCTTCTCTTTCCATTTCAGCAGTTTCTGATCTGTGGTCTGGTGGTGTAATTGGACATGTCGTTGTGTCAGTCGCAGTGGTGTTGAGTCATAAATATTATTTTATTATTATTAGGGGTTTTCGCGGAAGCCGTTCTGAATCGATTCAGAATCGGTTCATTATTTTTAGTTCTATTTTTGTTCTGTCCCTAAATCGGATCACCGGAGTTCACATAGTGTTTTGTTTCATGTCATCTGTAAAAATCATTTTGTGGTTAATTTCTATGGGTTAAATGGTGCGCATGAACAATCTGTAAATTTTTCGAAATTGAAAATATGTCCCGAATTTAAATTTTCAAATATTGAATGAATATATTGGGATTATTTAATTTTTATATATTTGTCTAGAAATTTAACTCTAATGACTTCACAAAAGGACATATAGACTATAATTATAGCTAAAAAATGCTTTTAAAAATTACTGACCCTATAAATATTATTACCCTAAAAGTAGCCGACATCCGAGTATATTTTACTATTTCTTATACAGTATTTAACAAGCTACATGTGGTGTAAAATTAAACTTTTTGCAAATGTAATGAAATGCACATCTTTATTTTGATAAAATCTAAATATTTATTTCTTTAAAATTTTGGTTTTTGCATTTATTTCAAAAATATTAGGTGTTAAATTTATAGGTTCAATTTTTTTTTTCGATATTTGTTATACAATATTTAGCAAGCTACAAGGGCTGTAAAATTAAACTTTTTGCAAATGTAATAAAATGCACATATTTATTTTCATAAAATCTAAATATGCATTTCTTTAAAATTTTGATTTTAGCATTTATTTCGAAAATATTCTGTGTTAAATTTATAGATTCATTTTTTTGGTATTTGTTATACAATATTCAGCAAGCTATCTGGGCTGTAAAATTAAACTTTTTGTAAATGTAATGAAATGTACATCTTTATTTTGATAAAATGTAAATGTGCATTTCTTTAAAATTGCAATTGTTTGATTTCTTTCAAAAAATATTCTATTTCACACTTTCAGGTATCCGACATTCAATATGTAGCAAGCTGCATGGGCTTTCAAACTTTACATTTTGAAAATATAACGAAATGCACCTGTTTAATTTCATAAAGTCTAAATGTGCATTTATACGTTTTTTATAACACAATTACATATAAAATAATCTATGCCAAATTCTAACATATCTTTGAATATTTGGTAAGCTACTATATCGGCTGTAAAATTCGACTTTGAAAACGAAACTAAATGAACCTTTTTATTTTCATAAAGTAAACAATTGCCCCTTTTTGAAATTTCACATTCACTTAAAAATATGCTATATTAAATTCTGATATTACTGCATTTTGATGTTAAGGAAAATACTTATCTGGACTAAAATTTCATTTGCTTCAACTGAAAATTACCCCAACCTTATTCTAATCTTTATGTGCATTGGTATATAATTTTATATGCATTTTTAAATTAGTTTGTAAACAGTTTTTTCGAATTAAAAAGTTCTGAAAATGTAATGGTATATAAAGCTAGTAGCTAGATTTATCTATTACTTTATTAAAAATTATAGTCCTCTCTATTTAGAAAATTTTAAATTGTATTATTAAAAAAATAAATTTATAGCAAAGGATATTTTCACCCAAGAACAGTATTTTAGAATAAAACGTTTCTTAAAAAATGTAAAGGAGTTCCAAGTATTACCAAAAAATTGAAAATAATTATAACGAAATATAACTCTAGACAGTAAATACAGTAAACAATACATTCGATGTGGTTAGGTCCCTACACACAAAGTAAAAAATTTAAACATTAAAACCTGCTCATTCTGTACAAATTAATTACCTACCTACCTAGTATATATTTTATTTATATTAAACCAGTCAACAACATATTTGAAGTTACTTAACTTGCAGTAAATCATAGAAGATTATCATACATTTTAATGATTTAATTTTGGGTATCAATTCTGTCAATTAATTTGAAAATTGATTATTTTTGTATTTATTGTGACACTTCTTCACTAAACAAACTGTAGTCCAATATCTTCGTTAATTAAAAATATTATTTATGAAAAAATACTATTTTAAGTTCTAACAGGAATTAGTAATAAAATTGGAACAATTTTATTTCTTCTACATTAAATTAAAAATAATTTACTGAAGTAATTTTGACCATTTCCACTTATCTCCAACTGTTAAATTCAAATTCAAACGAAAGCTGAACTAAACATACTTCGATAGACTTCGGAGAGCCGAGTGGGTTAGAAATCAGGTCGAACCGCATAATTCTTAGAGCTTTTACGTATATATGCTCTAAGGTATGATCGAACTAAAAATCCTTGCTTCAGAGCAAGAACCATTTGAATCGATTCAGAACCAATAACTGCTTACCGCGAACACCGAACTCAAGACTACTGTAACCCAGATCACCAAATTTTATAACAATAGATTTGGTTCACAATACAAGTCTACGTTGCTATTGTTACCGGCTGTTATCGTCTATAGGACGATGTTTCGTTTGGGATTCGTTCGCTAAGTTCTAAATCGGTTCATTTTCAGTAATTTTGTTCCGCGAACGGCGTTTTCAGAAAATTACGGTAATATTACTGTTGAACCGATTCAGAACTGCTTCCGCGAAAACCCCTATTATTAATTAAATATTCGCTCTGAAGAAAGTAATGTTTAATATAGGTGATTAGGTCAATTGGCTTAACTCTTGCAAACCTTATTTTACATTTTCGAAAAGAGATTAAGACACAATAATTTCATTTCCTTCGGAAAGAAACCCCACAAGCGCCAAAGCGTAAGAAGAACTACTTACGTGGAAGTAAGCTCTGTTAATTAATATCGGAGGATTACAGCTGGCATAAAGAAACCGTGGAAAATTTTAAGACCTGTGTCTACAGCGGATTTTAAATTATAAAACTGATCGCGTAATGGGGTTGTTATGCAACCAAAGCAGTACGCTGGCCGAGTAATTTTATTTTTTATATAGTAGCCTTTGGAAGTGACTTAATTAAATAACACATTGTTCTACACATATTATTTTGCTATTGGAAGTAAGTTGGGAACAGAGCTTGATAATACACATACAGATAGATTTGTCATCTTATAATCAAATGGTATATCAATAGTATAATTATATTATTCATAAGAAGTGAAGACATGATTTAAACTTCAAATTATTACTTAAATTTCTTTAAAAAATTTATGAAGAGCCATATTCTTTAAGAATGAATATGTAATATTAAATCAAAGATTAATATATATTTATCCAAATATCCGTGTGCAATATCTAAATTGTATGTATTAGGGTTTAAAAATACCAGCAAAAATCTATTAATATTTCCATAACAACTGCAAAATCAGTTCACAGTAAACATGTCTTGCATATGTGTGGGATACACTTTAGTTTATTAAAAAGCCATTTGTCGAAATAAGTAGGTGATTTCGTTCAGCTTTTAGTTTGCGAGAGATTATTCTATAATCAAAACAATTGAGCATGAATGGTGACAAGTTGTAACTTACTCTTGAAAGTCCAAGGCTTGAGGGAAGAGGCATGGGTTCTCCAGGACTACTCTCTGTCAGCTGCTTAGATCCTAGAAAGAACTATTTAACCGTACTCCAACATCTATGGCCCATACTTGACATATTTGAGTCGTTGTACAAAGATTTGGGAAACAACGATTATATTTTCCTTTCTTAAAGGATTGTCTTAATTCAGAACTCTTCAGTGCCTTTTCGTTTTACTAAAAATATCACATTGTACGCCGCAAATGCTAACCCTAGTTCTTCCTCTTCCTCCTTATTTCCGTATTGTGTTAACATACGGTGGAAACAGTGTGCCACCAAAAATTTCAGCTCTTGCCAAAAAAAATATATAAAGCAACAGATAGGTTTTGAATCGCCATCTAGTGGAAACGCAACTTAACATGTTTAGTATATTTTTGAAGTTCTGTAGGTTCCACATTTCAAAACAGGTTTTTGAAATGTTAGAATTTAGAAATGATAGGTTTAGCCAATGAATCCGTGTAAGGAAATAAAAGTTGATTATTTTTCGAATAAATCACTGACATTAGTAACTCTTGTAAAGTTTGAAGTAAAAACATTGTCAACGTATTACGTCTATTTTAAGAGAAAATTGAAACAGTGAATTTTCTTCTGGTGTTAATGTATCAAACTTTCAGCGGTTATTTGCTTGCTGATAATTTAACTGCAGGAATTTCTAATCAAATAATTTATCGAGCTAAACTAAACTGAAAGTATGTCCTAATTATCTGGAATAACCGAAAAACTTTTCCGAGAATATGTGCACGCGATGCATTTGCGTGCGAACTCAGTTTAGAAATTCTACAAATATTTGTGGAGGAACGATGATTGCGACTCATGCCGGTTGGAATAGAAGCAAACCTCGTTGGTATACACATAATAAAATGTTGGTGTTTGTTTGTCGAAGGAAGTCTTTTTCGTGGAAGCATAGTGTTGTCGATAAAGGAAAGAGGTTATTTTGAAACACATTTTAAAAGTGGATGTGTTACAATGAAAATGTCGAAATTTTGTTGTTTATTTTGAACTTTTAATACGAGTATCCTCTTAGAAATAAAAGTGAACGCATATAATAACGACAACCACGGGCAATAAAGGAATTTTATACGAAGTAACTGTAAATTTTAAATTTTTTATTATAGCCGGTGGATACCATTATATTAAAAAAAGGAAATTGACCGGAAGTTTTCGTTTATTCTTATAGTGGATTTCGATAGAAAAATACAAAACAAACACTTTTTCTTCTTCTCAGTTTTTCGATTTGATCCATATTTTGTTTAGAAATGTTCTTTTGTGATTTTTACCAATACTGATTTATTTATAAAATGTTTTACTTACTTCTTTACAGAAGTTATTGTCTTAATAAGTTCAACTTTCAAGGTCAAGGTTTTTTTATGATGACTAACTATATTTTTGGCGTATTTCTCACTTATTGTGGCCCTTCTTCGGTTCTCTTTCAAACCATTCCATTACTTTTATCTTGTTTTATTTTGATTAAGGCTTTTTGAAATCTCGAGAATTATTGGTTTATTTGGGACTGCTCCCCTCAACTCAACGTGTATAGATCGATTTAGTATTGTACATTGTTATGTGTCAGTAAATGAATATAATTTGAGGATCGGCAGTTAGCCTTTAAAAATACAAATCAAAATTTCTCATCTTATTTTAACCATTTAAAGATTCGAATTCACTATCAAATAATTTTAACTTATTTGCTGGTCTCATGAACTGTTACATATCTCCTCGAAATGATGTTGAAAGTTTGAAATTACGAAACAATTTCTGCAGACTTCAGAAGCTAGTAAAACGGCATTTTACTTTTCGCTATTAAATTCAGTTCGACTTGTTTGACCTGCACTCAATTTTTTTCTTAGTGTTGTCTTCTTTAAGTGATATCTTTGGCCTTGTCTCAGTATTTTTTGTGTTTTTATTTGTATTATCGAGATTGTTATAATAGTACACAGAAAAATTCGTTCACAAATAAGCAAACTTGCTTTCTCTCAGTTAATCCTGCGAAGACAGTTTGCTATAAGAAAGCAACTAGGGTTCGGGACAATTTAAATTGTCCGTACTACACTTTGATTTTCAATTATTTATCTCCTCTGCTTTTCAGAAATCGTTATGGGGTTAGAAAACCCATATGAATAATTAAAATATACTCACTGACAAAGAAATCGCCACACCCCGAAGGAGATTTTTAAGTTTAATATTTTGTTGATAAAACTATATAAGTTTTATCAAGAAAATATTAAATAAGGAGTAAATGATTAAAAATTGGTAAAATGCATTTTTCTTAATTTACCAAAAAACAAAGTGTTTGATGGGATCCAAAATCCATGTTTAGTAATGTTGAAATATCTAGAGTATGTGTACGCCGAATGTATCGCCAGCTAAATGTATTTGAAAGAGGGTGAACTATTGGTTTATCTACTGGAGGCGGGTTTTTCATTTCGAGAAATCACGAACAGAAATCCAATTACTGTTTAGTCTAAGTAGGCACCGGGCGTCGAAGCGGCACAAATGAAGGTCAAGGTCGACGTCTAAGACTTCTGACGTTTAGAGACCGATTATCGGCAACTCGAAATTAGGCTGATGAGTGGTTAGGAGAACAAAGGTATTGTAAGTGTTCGAACGCACTATAAGGTCTTTTGGACTGCAGCATTATCGATCTCATGTGACATGTAAATCTGTTGCCATGGCCGCCCAGATCCCCCGATCTTTCGCCCATAGAACATGTTTAAGATATCGTGGGTAGAAATAAGGCTTGGAAATTTACCCCAGCCCACACCTACGTTCTAAGACATGAAATACAGGTAGTTTGGGATTCCTCATGAAGAAATAGACCAACTTATTGAATCAATGCCAAGACGGGTTGGGGAGTGTATAGATAATCGAAAGAAACGAGGTCTGGACAATTTCAAACTACTTTCTACCGTATCCAGAACTAAAATGATGCATTAACTAATCCGTCCTGACTTACCCCCTCAACCCCAACTGAAAAATGTGCTAAATGGCAACCTGACTTGTAGGTATCTTTTCTTATAGCTCTCAAAAATGCTACAAAGTGACTTTTGTTCAAGTATTCTTTGGTGAATTAAATTTAATTAAAATGTATACATATTTTATTATCAATTAATTTAGTTATTATTAACGTAACAAATGCCGAAAACCTAAATTCCATTACTGTCCTGATAACAATCCTGAAGTTATAATATATTTTTTTAAAAAAATTGTGATCGATATTGTTAAGTATATGTAGAGAAATAATAGTAGAATCTGTTCCTTTTTACACTTTTACCATTTTTTGTTTATTCGATTATATAAAAATGAAACGATGATACAAATTCAATTAGTGAACAATATAATTTTTATGTTGTTCAATTCAGATTCATATTAGAAGTTTTTTATTAATAAATACTAATTTATGAAAAGCCAAATTTCTTTAAATATATAATAATAATAATAATATAGGATCTGTCGTTCTGTCGTGAGTACCCAGAGCTTCAAGTTACTGAACAGAAAGTCGCAGATCAATATCGTGTCATCTTGAGAAATGACCTTATTTCGCCTGAACAACTGGATAGAATAAAGAACGAAGTGGAGCGCGAACTATTTGGTCGAAATACAATCGATCCAGAGCCTGAAACACCTTTGGCACAAAGAGCGGACGAGACTCAAAAACTACAACAAGATCCAAGCAGAAATGGAAGGAGCTCTTAGAGAGTATAGTGGAACAGATCCACTGACTAGACCAGCTCTTTCCAAACTAAGATCATCTAAGAAACTGGGTATGGTCTTGCAGGCTATGAACAAATTTATCTTGCCAAACTATGTTTTAGGTGCTAATACGTTAGAGTCGCTACACACAACCGTCTACAATGCAATGTCTACATGCTGCAATTTCCATCTGCAGAACAATTGGGGTCGCAATAAGACCAAAGCAAGACCCTCCCCAATTTAAACAAACACCTCGAATACCACCTTGGCAAAGAAGACTTGAAGGGAAAATCAATTCTCTTCGGAAAGACATTCGAAGACTGACACGAGTACCTACGAGGAGTCAGAAAAATCAATTCTCTTCGGAAAGACATTGGAAGACTGACCGAGTACCAACGAGGAGTCAGGAACAACAGAATGGACAATAACCGAATACACTCCCAGTGGTATTTAGAAAACATCACATCTCAGCCGTGTCTGGACAGTCTACGACAAAAGCTCTCCGTCTACACAAATCGATTGAGAAGGTACAAAACCAGTAACCAACGGAAACTAGATAAAACACTCTTCCGACAATCAGAAAAAGGGTTTTATAGAAAACTTTACAACAACAATAATAATGAAGTCCCTAGTTACCCCAGTAAAACAGACATCGAGTAATTCTGGAAAACACAGCTTTCCACAACAATCTCCTATAACTCCAGAGCCAGCTGGATTAATGAGGAGGAGGTTGCATCTCAGAACTGTGAGGTCATGCAACACCAACCATTTACAACTGAAGACACATCCAATATAATGAAGCACCTCCATAACTGGAAAGCACCAGGACCAGATGGTGTACAGAATTACTGGATAAAGAAACTGTACGCAACCCACGAAAGAGTATAACAGCCGTTATAAATGACGTAATTATCCACCCACACAAGATGCCTATTTTCCTTAAGGACAACCTATGTGCACAGGACCCAGCAAAGTACCGACACTTGCCTTCCAACCTTATACAAACTCATAACAACAACAAAAGGGATGCGCGAAAAATTCGATGGGCTGCAAAGAACAACTGATAATGATTCCGTTATCTGCAATCAAGCCCACGCCAAACGACGAAATCTCTACATGGCATATGTGGACTACAAAAAGGCCTTTGATACAGTTCCACATGATTGGCTCATTAAGGTGCTGAAACTCTATAAAGTGAATAATTGTATTGCTATATAGTCCGTGGGTTCAATTTAAAATTATAAAATTAATATTCACTTTCACTTTTCTAGAACTTTTATTTACATCGAATATACAACAGCTGATTCAAATATATTCAAATATCACAACAACAATTTTACATATAAGCTCTTCGCTCCACCAACTAACTGCTGCCAGGATGGGTCCTCCTTTTAAAATCAGCGTCGAATTCTCTAGTATAATCCAGTGTCAATTTTACAGTTGTCGAGTTATGATCGAGATAAGTTTTTCTCCCGTCCGAACCTTCTAGCTTTTTTTATATATCCCAGCGATCGTTGTTGTACTGAAATGAAACAGGGTCGGCTTTGGTAAATTTCGTAATAGTATTATTAACTTTGTAGAATATGTCATGTCCACCTGGCAAACCAAAATCTCACTGGATGAAGCCAACTGTTCGATACAAACGGACCCCATTCCAATCAGAAGGGGTATATTCCAGGGAAACTCTCTTATCCCGCTGTGGTTCTGCCTTGCCATGAACCCTCTCTCAAACAAACTGAACTCGACTAATTTTGGGTTCAGTCTTAAACACAACAACGTACAAACATTAAAGATAAACCATTTATTATACATGGACGACTTAAAGTTGATGGCAACTACGAAACAACAGCTGCATGATATGCTTAAAATAGTAGAAGGGTTCTCTAGTGACATCCATATGAAATTTGGCCTAGACAAATGCCGAATTATTAATATAGTTAAAGGCAAAATACAGCAGGGGCACTTCGAAATGGGAGATGGCACCTCAGTTGAATCTATGGGGGAAGGTCATACTTATAAATACCTTGGAATAAATCAGGCTCAACGTATTGATTACTTGACTATGAAAAGGACCTAACAGCAGAGTTTTATAGAAGTGTAAGACGACTGTTGAAAACCAAACTAAACAGTAAAAATCTGTTTCAGGCTATTACGTGTTAATAGCCTGAAACAGATGTTTCAGGCTATTAACATCTAATGCATGTTCAGTGCTCAGTTACTCTGTCGGTATAGTTATTTGGTGCAAGACAATTACAACGAAAAGTTCGAGTTTTACTAATAAAAGCTCAAAATCACCATCCAAAGAGCTCTGTCGAACGTACAACTTTGCCACGGTATGAAGGGGAAGAGGATTGACAGATGATCAACAAATTTCTATTTTGCGTAGTCATTTCCATAAACTCGCAGATTTTCTGATCTACACAGAGTCATGTGCCAGGTTGATGACTCAACACCACTGCGACTGACACAACACCATGTCCAATTACACCACCAGACCACAGATCAGAAACTGCTGAAATGGAAAGAGAAGCCCCTTGATGGAAGACATATAAATGACGTCAACCAAGATTATGTGGACTCGAACTACTGGTTGATCTCTGGTGATATGTTTCCTGAAACGGAAGGCTTTAGATTGGCAGTCCAAGATCAAATTCCAACTAAGAACTACCTAAAGTACATCCTTCTATTAACAACGACAAATGCAGATACGGTTGTCAAACATATGAATCTGTCCAGCATATCACAGGAGGTTGTCAAGCGTTCGCTGCAACTGAATACAAAGAACGACACGATGCTGTGGCAAAAATACTTCTCCAGGAACTAGCACTGAAACTTGAACTATCACAGTCGGTTAGATTACCATACTATAAATACAAACCAGAATTTTTGAAAATAACAACTACAAGCTGTACTGAGACCGCACGATACTGACTGATCGGACTGTTGCTCACAATAGACCAGATATAGTTTTCGTAGATAAAGTCGCTCAGAAAACAACTTCAATTGACATACCAATTTCTAACAACAATAATATAAATATCAAGCAGGCTGAGAAAATTGCCAAATGTAGAGATTTGGAATTACACATAAAGACTCAGTAGGACATGAACAACACTCGAACTGTGCCAATTGTTATGTCAACGACAGGACTAGTCGCAAAACATCTATTAAACAATTTAAAAACCTCGGTCTGGACGAACATCTTTACCAACAAATGCAAAAAGCCGTCCTTTTAGGAACAGCCCGGACGGTCAGGAAATTCATGGGCAACTGCCGCCACAACTCCAACCACCGGCCTGAGAACCTGGCAAGGGCTCCCACAGAGATAAACCCTTTTGATATCTAGGTTACCTGGGGTTTAGTGAATTTTCCCCTAAAGGCACGCCATACATGCTTTAGAGGGAGTGTACTGCCACACATTGTATGGTCAAGTCGGGGAATAATAATATATGTCTTTATTGTAACATAGAAGGGCTACAAAAGGCGAAGTTAAAGCATAAGCTTTTTATCTTAACCCATATAAAAGTTTGAGTAATCACTAGACTAAATAATAACAACATATATAGAGTAAATAGTAATAAATTGTTGTACATATACTACGATCTCGTTTAAGGATCATTTCAATTATCTGATATAGTTTAGATTCCTTAGAACTAAAATATTAATGGTTATATACATAAAAGAAAAAATCTAAAAGTTAGCAGGTACCCATCCCTTAACAATTTTTCGAATGGACTCGTCCAGAAAAATTCAATACTTATATGTATTGATACTTTAGATTTTGGAAAAGTGAGATGAGTGGTTTCTAGATCAACTCTTCTACTTTCCAACGGTGGGTTATTCATAATGGGTGAGAAAATCTATCCTTTTAGTTAATAAGAATGTTTTAGCTATAAAATAAAAAAATTATATAAGCGATTATTTATTTTTTTGGAATTTCGGTTAAAGATTCCATTATTCAACATTGCCCATAGTAGCAAACTCGGTTTCATAGGTGGATTTTGTGTAAAAGGTAAAAACTAAATTGTTGCAGACTTTTCGCGCTTTTTTTTGTTATAAAACAAAAACGCATCGATAAGAAATGTGGAAATTTATGTCAATTAGTTATGTTTTATCATTAAAACACGTCCATGTCGCTTTTGTTCTACTATTAATTTTGTCAGTTATTTTCATAAATGACCTGGGCTATAATAGAACGCGTAAACAAATAAAATTTCGTATAATTCCAAAAATGACATTCAAGAGCATCTATACTTTAATAAAAATCAACTAATTATGTATTTCTGAAAACGCAAATACATAATGTGTGGATTTATTGGAGGGTGATGTTTATAAGAGACGCGTCGTAGCTATCGATTTTGTGTTTAATTTAATTATTTATATTTTGGGAACAACGAAGGGTCATAGAACAAAAGGTGTGGATATTTTCTGGCATTCTTATATACGTTCTAAATTTTATAAGTACAGAACGTTTATCGTTTTAGCGTACACTCAGTTAGGCCCTTCAAATATAAACGACGCTAGTATAAAATAGCTGTAAAGGTAAATATTGTTACCTATCAAAATTTTCGTAACAAAATAAAATAAATGATAACTTTCATCGGTAAGTGATAAAAACCACTTCTTAAACTTTATTTCACTGATATAAATAAACCAGTTCTCGTTTTCTTTAAATATTTTAAGTATCTTATAATGTGATTTCTGATTTTTACGAAAAATTTTAACATATGTTAAAACAACTACACGGCAAGAATTTGAGAACTTAACAATGACCATAAAAAAAGGAAACGAGGTCTGGACAATTTCAAACTACTTTCTACCGTATCCAGAACTAAAATGATGCATTAACTAATCCGTCCTGACTTACCCCCTCAACCCCAACTGAAAAATGTGAAATGGCAACCCCCTACTTGTGGTACCTTTTCTTATAGCTCTCAAAAATGCTACAAAGTGACTTTTGTTCAAGTATTCTTTGGTGAATTAAATTTAATTAAAATGTATTATTTTATTATCAATTAATTTAGTTATTATTAACGTAACAATTGCCGAAAACCATTCCTATTACTGTCCTGATAACAATCCTGAAGTTCTTATATATATTTTTTAAAAAATTGTGATCGATATTGTTAAGTATATGTAGAGAAATTTAGAATCTGTTTTTTTACACTTTTACCATTTTTTGTTTATACGATTCAAGTTTTCCAGTTTTGCTTGGTCGTGTTAGCAGTAAACAACAATCTTGATAAGAATAATGAGTTACAGCTTAGCTGAACGTGTGGAAATGATCTTATTTTTTGATTTCCTGAATCAATTCCAACAAACCGCCAGAATAGATTTATCAACTCAACTTCTAGCTCTTCTTTTTTTCCATTCCAGCGATTGATGTCTCACGGAATGAAAACAGAGACGGACTGGATATATTTTTATAACAAATATGTTTTTTTCGATAACATTTTATTTTACGAGATTTTTACATTGCTCCCATTTTACGATAAATTATTTTTTTAACAATCGGAAAGAAACATAGTATTTATCTAATCTTTCACTACAACCAGTCATATTTTCTAATTTTTTTGAAACTGAAACATAAAGTTTTAAACTTAATTTATGGATAATATAACCAACGAAATTAATAGTAAAGTCTGAGGCGTTGTTCTGAAAGACTTGACAAGTTACTATGTTTCTTTCATATTGTTTTAAAAAATGATTGTCGCAAAACAGTAGCGTTGTAAAAATAAAATTACCATTTTTGCAACATCATACACTCCCTATAAATTAAGAAATAAAAATTTGTTAATCACACTTTTGATGTTAGGCAGTATACATTCTACAAAAAAATCGATTAAACACTTGGTTTTTTTGTAACAGAAAATAACAATTTCCGTAGGAGATATAAAAATTGCATTGCTTACAGTTATAAACGAAATATGTTTATGTATGTAATTAACGGTTAGTATGGCCAAATATGCCTCCCTTTCTTTAATCTTTTGACGTGTTTTTGGGATTTTCAAGCTAATGAATTGGTGTTTTCGGCAACAATTTAACTCGTGAGATTTCGATTTTTTTGTACTGAATTTCACACGATCATCTAGATATAATTAGCTTGTACGTTATTACACAATTTTCAGAGGAGTGATTCTTGGCTTGGCAACCAGGTGAGCTTGAATCCGCAGAAGTACCACAAGGTCTTCATAACCTTATAATGGCGGTAATTTCCAACATGAGAGTTTTTATCAGGGAACAATTTAAACAATAATTTGTGGCGAACCAAGAAAGTGAGGGCTGACAGTGAGAAAAAATCAATACAGGGAACTTCTACAATCTGTTTCAAAAAGTTGGTAATAAATTGAAATACTTATCTAGGTTTTTTCTTTATTTATTATTTTACCCTACATTTATTAATTAATTATTAGGACATACCGCTAAACTTGGACATAATTTTTAATTCCAATCAAAATTCTGAAATGCTATCTTGTACTGTATTTCACTTTGCAAGCACTATTTCAGTAAAATTAATAATTTTTATTTTATCTGTACTCTATTAAGTATGGTATAAATGTAATTCGTGAAAAGCGTTTTCAGACATTTTGCAAATTTTAATTAATTATTTTTTGCTTAAAAATAACTTTCTAATTTCACTATTTTTGGTCTAATATATCTTCTCTAAAAGACTACGAAATTTCAAATAGCTGAAAACCGCCGGACCGTTCAGCAATTTTTGCCTCATCTATCAGTCGCTGCCGATGTTGAATCGATCCGACCCGACCCGACCGGAATCAGTGAACGGGGAACCATTTAATTTCATGTATAGCAAAACATGCCGATTATGCCGTGCCGATCCGACCAGTCCGAGTTGATTCAGTGCGCGTGGTCCTTAAGCCCAAACAATCGGCTTCGGTTTAGACCAAAATCTGACTTTCAGTCGGACTCTACTGGCTGGTTGCTTGATGACCGGGTGTTCTTGCCATTTCGGATCGGAAGATATGTGACCAGTGGTGTATTATGCATTACGTTTTAGCTTTTCATTCTTTTCTGTTCTGTTCTTTAAAAACAGAATAGAATCCGGATTCATCGCCACACACACACCGGTCGCCAGGGCTAGTCCACCCGGTTGTATTCGAGGAATTTAGAGAGCATTTGATTACACACAACTAAATGATATTACCTTGGCGGCAAGTTTACAAAGTCCAATAAGTACACACATACACCTGAACAAAACTTGCAGGAATATGAGGCTGTAATTCAACGGTTGATACGTCTAGTCCACCCGGTTGTATTCGAGGAATTTAGAGAGCATTTGATTACACACAACGAAATGATATTACCTTGGCGGCAAGTTTACCAACTCCAATAAGTACACACAAAAACCTGAACAAAACTTGCAGGAATATGAGGCTGTAATTCGACGGTTGATACGTCTAGTCCACCCGGTTGTATTCGAGGAATTTAGAGAGCATTTGATTACACACAACGAAATGATATGAAATCACCTAGGAATTACATAAAACCCGTATATAACTATTACTAAATGACTAAAATAAAAAGCCGGTTATCCAAATCAAATTTATTTAAAAAATTTAAAATAAATACAAATAATTTAATATTACACACAGAACAAAACTGTGAATATCACGAAAAACTAAAATGAACAAAAAAACAAAATCTGAGGAGTAATAATACGATTTTGGTAATTTAATAGTCAGTATTACCAACTCTTAGCAGCAATACAAGAACGAATTCGACGTGGCATGCTTTCTGTAAACTTAATAATTTCTTCTTGGGAAACATTTCTCCATTCCTCTAATGCTGCTTCCACACGCTCCTCTACGTTGCCAGGGTTGTTCTGATGAGCTCTTATCCTTTTTTTAAGCATATCTCACAAGTGTTCAATTGAATTAAGATCCGGGGAACAAACAGTCCACTACAAAACAGCCACACCTTCCTTGCCTAAACAATTTCTTGCAGTTCTGCTTGGTATGTATAGGTGGGTTTTATCGTGCAAAAATAGGAACGAATCATCGCCAGCACCTCTCCAAAGGCTGACTACAAGTTGTAGCACTAATTCCATATACTTCATACCTTTTGGAGTTTAAAGGGAATCAAGTCAGCTTTCTTAACACTTATGATCCCGCTCCAAAACTTTACAGCTCCATCTTTGTGTTTGGGGACCGATTGTGGAGCTCGGAGTCTAGCTTGTCTTCCACGATCATCTGATTATAGGCCGATTCTGGTCTCATCCGAAAATAGCACATTCGCCAATCTTCAGTAGTCCAGTTTTGATGCTCCAACCACCAATTAAGTCGGGCAATTTTTTTGAGATACCTGTGGAACCCTTAACTGTCTTCTACTGAACAATTCTAGCCTGCGAAGTATCTTCCTTTTTTTCCACTGAAACTCCAACTCCGATAGCTTGCAAAAGTTGCCTTTGTAGCTTTGGATGGGATGTTGTAGGATTTCTTCCTGGTGTTTGAATTAAGAAGCGGTTCTGCCGTTCTGTAGTAACTTTTGCACGACTTCACCTAGGCCTATTTTATAGGTTTTTGAAACAACCTTTGTGCAACTCCACCGGACGTGCAATTTCCCTTTGTGTCATACCCTATTCCGACAGAGCAATAAGTAATTCCGTTTTGACTTCTGATAACCCCACATAAGACAGTTTTAATTAGACTAGTGGTCGCCCAGTGGTCGAAATCCGACCCTATTTCAGAGTTGTGGAGAAATCGGAGAAGTAGATGTAATAACCAAAATTGTTCACTAATGTTGACAAATCTATTGAAATAAAAAGAAAATAAAAATGTAATCAAATATTGGTATTCGAAATATTTTTGACAAATGAATGACCCCTCAAATTTCTGGCTGGAACCGCTCCTGGAAAAATATTCGATATATTAATTGGAAGATTGTTCTTTGCAACCTAAAAGTTTTCGTCATTTGCGGTTTCAATTAAGTTCAGGAATATTAATGAAAAGAGAGGACCAACAGCCCTAGGAGAACTTAAATATTTAATACATTCTATATTGTCCGCTGTCTGACAATTTTTTACACAATACCTTCGGGAAGGTTGTGATAATAATATAATAATCAAATAATTTAATTCACATTAAAAGCAGAATATTTAATATGAAAGTTTCCGAAAAATCAATACTGATCTACTACATTGACTATTTTACCACTAAACAATAACAACGATTGCATGCCACTTCCAGAAGTACATGGTCTAAGAATATATCTAACGATCGCTCCCTTCATATATACTTGCTCAATGTTTTAAGTTTTGACCGTCTGGCGTCGGCGACACCACACATCAAATACGCGCCAGGCGGCACTGTCACTTGTTTGGCGTTAACAGTACGGACGTAAATAATGAATTTTTATTATATTTTATTTAATGAATAAACCAATATTATTAATTAATATTAGCATTCTGCACTGAAGGTCGACAGTAGCTACTAAACAAAACAAAAATGAAGAAAATCGGTTGAGAGACAGAGGAGAAAATGGTACCTAATCGTTTTGTCTTTGCCTATTTATATATAGATTTTTGAAAATAATATTTCATTAGCATTAACGTGCAACGAATACGGGATAGTAATTTTGTCACTCAAGGGACAATTCTTTTTATTACGTTTACATTTCTTCCCTAAAAAAATTCTTTTATAATTAGAGGGTGATTCCATATAAATTTGGTTGTGTGTATGTGTAAATACGAATATCATACGTTTGAAGTACATAAATATTTCTTGTCAAATATTTAGACTGTTTTTATATTTCAAACTAAGGTAGTCGGGCATTGTTTTTAAATAAATAAAAATGCAATTCTAAAGTAAGGTGTCGGTTTTTGAACTCAGTACAGACATTAAGAAGGTAATTCTACCCTTTTAATTCTGTTCCCAGAATAGAGTTAGCCGCTGACCTCGCACATACATAGGTATAAAATTTTCTACTTTTTTCATTACCACACGATATTTGAGATAAGGTTTACCGCATATAAACCATTGCATCGTATAAATGTTACAAGTTAATAATACGATTTAATACCTTTGTCGTTTCTACATGGTCGAACTCACCATATATCCTGAAAAGTAACTATTCATTGTTCCATTGAAAAAGCACCATGTTCAGAACTGTTTATACCTACTTCTTAAATACTTTCGCAATTTGTTTTTAAATTTGTAATAGAGGATAATGAGCGCCATGGCTTCATTAACTGATAAAATACTTTTATAATCATTTACACATTTCCGGAATCATAACTTTTTCAATTTTCGAAAGGATCTCGTCAAAACACATTTAGGAAATTGCGATTAAGGCGGAAGCCATTAGCTGTTTTATGCTTTACAAAGTTCAGGTGAACAATTGGAAGAAAATGCACTTAACATAATGATGACTGTTTAGAAATTTGACTTGATTTGTTTAATGTTAAAGATTATTTGAGTATACACGATAGTTCGTACAGAAATTTTGTATAACCGGTAAAAAAGAGGCATTTTTCATATTTAGAACACATTATATTCGGATGACTGTAAAGTGTTTAGATTCAACAGTTTTTAAAATTGTTTACCAAATTATTGGAAGGAAATTATTTCAATTGCATACATGGCTGCGAAAAGTTCTGTAGTTCCAATCAGTCTGTCAGGAAATTGATATTTATCCATATACGAGTCCGATGTGTCCAGGCAAAAAGTAGCTCTACCTTAATTAAATAAATGCCCCTATGTGATTACATGGTACATCAGAGTCTCACATATTTTTGTTCTATGTCTTAAATGTGACCATTAAACAAGTCTAATCATTGAACTGAATTAAAATCACAACAGTCTGTTGTAACATGTCTTGATTGGAACCCATAACTATTAGTGCCACATGACTTTCCTATGTTAACATATTTTAGCGTAACACCATGAAAGAAACATCTACCAATAAATGAAATTGAATGAATAAAAACCTTTATAGTCAAACGCAAATCGAAAATTTTAAAGTGAACTAATGTTCTTTATTCTCGTCTTCACTAGAGTAATCAAGGGAAATCTTAAAGTAATTCTGCTATACATAAATTTGCTATTTTTTTACAACGATGAGTAGCTTTTCTGAAAAAAGTGTTTTCTAGTGTCTAGTTAGTAAAGCAATACATTCTTAGTAGGGGTTCAGCAACCATTATTAAACATACATTTTGTTTCCAATTTTTTGATGAGTTGGGCTGCTCACAAAATATTTGCATTTATTTCATAGGGATAAAGTTCCGAGCACATTTTTCAAGTTGACCAATGGTTAATTCATCAAAAAATCGTTTCTGCAATATATTTCTAATGAAATGAAAGTACATGGTGTAGCCCAGTTCCATCACTCCGAAGTTTTTTCAATATCCCAAGGCCGGTTCTAACTTAAAGGTTTCTAATTCTATTTTATTACTTGACTATTTAACCGGTACAGATGAATTATATTCCAAGAAATTTTGGGAGATTTTCTGTAAGGCGGCAATGAACTGTGAGGAGTTAAACTTGAGTTTGGATTTGAATTGTGTTCTGAATAGCAAGATGATCCTGTAAATAATACGAAAGTACGTTTATTACTATCTCTAACGTATTTAGTAGTTCGTATTCTTTCGTTGTAATGCTACGGAAGTCTGCTAGAGTTTTAATTATTTAAATTTATATGAATGTTTATGTATTGTAATGCTTTTTTTATTTTCACACTTGGGTTCAGTTCAGTTCTTGGATTTATATAAAAACATAGCTCAACTCACTCTAATTTATTTCCATTACTTTAACACAAATTATATTCACCGAACTATTTACAATTTATATTTACTTAAATATACGACCGTCGAATACTGAATATTAATCCATTGCCAGCTGTCCGTATTTATATATTTCTCTCGGAATTATTCTGGCAAGTCAACCAACCATCGGGAAACTTCTTTCATGTGTTCTGGAAGCTCAAGGGAATTCCCAGTAACGGCAGCGGTCGGCCTGTTGAGAGACAAAACATTTCGGATTCCCAGAAGGATCGGAAGAATGTCCCTTCCACAAATTGGATGATGTACGATTGCACCAGCTATCGAATGAATTCTCGTAACAGTATTTTCCTGTAATAAGTTAAGCGTTAACAATTAATACTTCTACCATAACCGACGCAGCAGGGAACTTCCCGAATAAAATCTGTCACTTGGGTGGCTCCTGTTTCACATTGTGAAACCACAGGCATACACAGTATTTAATATCATCTGTGCCCGGAGTTGGTTTGCACTACAAAAAGAAACGAATTAATATCGTAGGTACTTCATTTTGGGTTGGTAGTTAAAATACTATCTGCAATAATAATTAAAACTTGAATGAGAGTCCTCTTGGCCATCTTCTCTTTAAACCAGATTTGGTGAGATTTTGCTAAACTCCTGTCCCCATTGAGAGCTCACGAAATTAATGGACGCCCCCTAGATTTGTTTTGCGGAAATAATATAAGATAAATTATTTAAAAGTAACTCATAAATCATTAGAAAATAAATAAACTGGGTTAAAATATATTCGATGATAGAAATTTTCACAATCAAGTTTTAACATAGTTGATTAATTGTAAATTAAATAGGATTCTTACATATAGTTCCCAGAATGGACTGTTCATCAAATATGAAATTTGTTAGCCTGGTGCGGACTCATGACCAGTATTGTTTCGATCTAGAAGATTTTTGCCCTATGCAAGCTTCGAATCCACACTACTAGTGAGGAATTTTCTTGTTTTAGTAGTTTTTGAACAATCCCATTGACTGCACCAAATTTTACTTGATCACAACTTTTATCTAAATATATAATTGTTAAGCTTGAACAATAATCTCAACTAATGAAAATAAAGCACTTAATCACGATGTTAACAGATTAAATAATCTATGGATTGTAACGCCAAACTTCTTGGTTTTGCACCAGGGATGGTCTTTAGCATCTTTAATTACTTGATTGCTTTTGTCTATATAAAACCACATATCCTTATACAGAATAGTAATACAATAACTGACAATAACTTTTTTTAAGCTAAACTTTTTTATACACCCTCGAAAATCACAACAGAAACCAGTTTCGAAAATAGAACAATAAATAACTCCTTTTTTTTTCAGATATAATGGATTTCTACCTCAAGGCGATCGAGGAAGAAGACGTAGCAAATTTGTATTTTATAAAAGGGCTATGGCGAATGGGGTGAAACGGTTAAGACACTATGTAGTTAGGACACCGCATTCATCGCAAGCCATCTTAGATGCCACTCAACACTCGATATCATATACGCTGTCTCGAAATCATGCAGTCATTGTAGAATACACCAACGATGAAGATACGGATATGTTTCAGGTATAATACTATGTTGCGATTGTTAATAGTAAGACATTTATTTTTATTTTGTAATTCTTAAGGTTTTTTAATCAGATATTTTTGAAATGTGGGTGCAAATAGAAAACTTCAATGTCTTTTAAACTGAACATTCAATTAACACAAAAATTTTACATTTAAGACAAATTTCAATATGTTTTTAGCTCTTTACCAGAATAAATTTTAGAAAAATCGTCTTCATTTAATTAACGTTCCAAGTTTCATATGCTTTTTGATTACTCGTTGTAGAAAAAGAAAATGGTAACCTTATTATTATAAAAAACTAAAGTAGCATTTGTTTTTTTAATAATTATAATAAATGTCTGACAGTCAGTTCAAAATTTATGAAAAATGATCCCCTTGTTCACAGAAAACAAATCCATTTCCACCTTTATATTGGCCCCAAAGTTTTATTTAACTGTGAAAATTTAATGGAGGCCTGCTGAATTCTTTTTCTCAGTTCTATTTCGGTATTCCAAAACTTGTCATTGATACAAAACTAAGTTCTCAAACGAACTACAAGATAATAGCGACTTTTTAAAAACTGCACCTATACAAAGACAAACTAACTTATATAAAAATAGCCTTGATGGAAAAGTTAGGGACCTGTTAAGTAGGACAAATAAACGAACCTTGGGTGGCAAAAACGGCACAATTAATTTGGGCAAATTTTCTGTTCAAAAAAACTGAAGTAATTTTAATTTCTATAGTGAACGTGATTTAAGCCCAAGACTTATATAATAATTGTATGAAAAAAAAACAAGAAGGACGATTTCGTGTGAACCTACGGAATAAACAAAACAGGAAATTATATATATATATATAATGTATATTGTATATATGTATATAATGATCTATCTCGTGAATTATTTTTAAAATGGCAGACATTCCAACTCAAAAAATACTATTAATAGGGTCTGCCTGCCCTCGTTTCCATGAACACTTGAGCAAAAGGTCTGAAACATCTACCATACCAATTGCTTTTAAAAACAAAGTAGCTGCTGTATCGTAAATGTGGAATACCAGAGCAATTCTATTCCGACCAATGTATTCCCGAAAATTGTGAAATACTGCACATGCGCACATGCCGTTGTATACTCTGCAGACTTTTATAGACAAATGGACAGGTTCAACATGATACATGAACTGCACCTACCCAAACCGTACCAATCAGTAAATTATTACAGATAAAAGCAGCCGAGAATTTGTATGGAAAGTACGGATATAATTTGTTACCTGTTTTTGGACCGTCTGGTGCATTCCGTATGTAAATTAAGGATTAGTAGAACAAATTCCTAAAAAATTATTAACACCACTATCTGGCAAGACATTAAATTTGCTGGAATTCCACAGTAATGATATTGCTTCATTAAAGGAGGGACACTATTTTGGAAAAAAAAAACTATTTTTCAGTTTTTCCTTTTAAGTGATGTTTTATATCGTGTACAATCCAAATTCGAAAATGATGTATATCACTCCCGTTTATTTAGTATCATAGTATTGAATATTTAATATTTTTAAGTATTAGATACCCTTTAGTTAGTTTAGTATTAGATCTAGTAATTCTTATATTTTCAGATTGGACGGTCGTCCGAATCACCTATAGATTTTGTAGTTATGGATACGATACCAGGTGACAAAACCGGTGAAACGAAAGTTAATCAAAGTACAATATCAAGGTTTGCATGTAGAATATTATGTGATAGAAACAATCCAAAAATAGCTAGGATATATGCTGCTGGCTTTGATACCTCTAGGAATATTTTTTTAGGTGTAAGTTTACAATTATTTTAAATACATTTTATAACTAATGTTAAAATGCCAAAATGAAAACAAAAAACATTAAACATTGATATGTAAGATCTGGATTAGGTCTGTATTATTGTAGCCAAGAGCGTCGCCAGAAATAGCGGGGGGGGGGGGGGGCAAGAAGTTGGCAACTACCCCTCCTTGCCCTGCCTGACGACGCCCTTGGTTGTAGCTTTGATGTTACCAACAGAGAGAATTGTAATAACAAAAAACTGTATAATTGTATATCAGGACCTTGCAACCTCTCCACATAAATGTGGAGAGGTTGCAAGTAATTATTTACCAGTCCTGACATTCGCCACCTCCACTATAAGCAACATGGACTACTATGACAAAAATACTTGTATATATCGAGAGACTTACTAAATATAGTACAATACGTATGTCAAGAATTTAATAAAGTAACATGAAATAGGGTATTAGAGTTACTTATTCAAGTCTGTGGGATCCATTTTGCCCCAGGGGCGGATCCAATAAAAACTTCAGGAAAATCAGGTGTTTCGAGGTAGGGGACAATGTCATATTAAATTTACCTGAATAAGGGAGCTTCTTCATGGTCTTTTAAATCAATAGAAGTTACTATCTTCTCCCTTGAACCCCCCCAATTTTACTCTCAATGTAGAATTAGTAAAATTGATAAACTTGGACGAATTAAACCTACTGCATTCAATATTTGCAGTTTTAATTTCGTTAGGCCATTTCGATGTAATAATAATTTATTGGGTCCAGACTATCGAAATGCATATTCATAATTCATTGGTGATTAAATTTGTCGATATCTAAGATTAAAAATATTTTCATGTCAAAATATAATTACAATCTGCAGCAAGATTTCATTTAACCTAAAAAAAGTAAGGTACATTTTTAAATACTTTGTATGGTTTATACTAAATGTATTCAACAATGCTATTAGCAATTAGTGAAGGATAAAACAAAGTTTTTCTTAGAATAATTGTTTCACATTTTTAGAACATTCTTCTGTATAATGAATTACTCGTGTCTAATCCCTTTGAGTATGTCATTGGTATTGGATTTCTCGAACTCAATCTTTACTGATCTTTGTAAATCATTGCACAATTTTCTTAAGGCTGTAAATCACATTTGAAACTTCAATAGTTATTATTGTACCTGTTATGTAGCTATTGTTAACATAAAATATGGTTCTTATTCTGATATTTTACTAAATATTTGTATGTATCCGAATAGTAAGAGAGTGTATATGTTTTGATGATCGGTATTTTGTACTTATTAGGAAAAATCGTTGAAATGGCAAGAAAATGGTCGAGAGATAGATGGTTGTACAACAAATGGTGTCCTAATTATGCACCCAAGAGGTAGTTTTTGTGGTGGCGAAGCAAAAGATGGTTACTGGTTGGAAGCGTCAGTTGGTGGTGCCATATTTACTCTTAGAGAATCAAGATCAGCTCAACAACGAGGCCAAGTGGTAATTCAAATTTTCTTTTTTATAGAGAAAGTTTTAATATATTTTTTTTTCATTTACTGTTTGTGGATCAACCATGAACTCATACTAATAACGTTATAAACGCTGATTACTAGAAAAAATCTAAATCCTACTTGTTTTCAGGTTGAAGAGGTAACAAATGTGCTACAGGATGGTACTTTAATTGATCTTTGTGGAGCGACTTTACTTTGGCGTTCATCGGAAGGTCTAGCTAAATCACCTGTACGTATTTTTTTGCAAGTATATAATTCATATTAACGCCTTTCCTCAACGCTATACTAGATAATAAAACTTATGCAAGTTAAACCACCAAAATGTCGTGTTATTTTGGCAACTTTTCTCACTTTAGTATGGAATTTGGTTTGAATCCGAAATTATTGTGTTAGCATAGAATATTCTGGGAGGTTGATCCAGGCCGCGTTTGGGTAATAGTTACTTATATATTTTGAGTTAATTATTGATCGAAACTAAACGACGTAAAAATCATAATACCGTTACCGTACAATGTATGATCAATAATTATCATACTGTAGCATACTAATGACAGAACGCGGAATTCACGTGGATTTAGTATATGTTACTACCGATCTCTATTTTATTTGCGACTGTTTAACTTGTTCAGGTAAGCATTGTTCAAATTTGATTACCGAAAAGGTATATTTATATGGTTTCGGGTATTCATCCGAATGATCTGCTTGGCTAGACTCATACGAAAACCATGCAAAGTGATCTATTAATACCTGGGAAAATTTAAGAAAAGTATGTTTTCGACGACTTTATTAGATGTAGATAAGTGTTGCCTTAGTTGTCTTGAGTGCTACCTATGTCGTTTTTTAAGATAAATTTTTTAGCTAATTGGCTAGTTGATAACATTGTCTGCTTATTATTTGATTTTTTTATAACTTCAAAACAAAAAATATCCAAATTTTATTAAGTTTAATATCGATGGTGAAATGTGTTTTAAATTAAAGCAATTAATTTTCTTACAAATGTTTTGCTTCTAAACATATTACAAACTTATATTTTGGTTGCAACCTGCTGTTAAGTATGGTTTTTACTGAAGTACTTCCATTAACATTTTATGATTCTCAAAAAGTTAACCCGTATAATAGATTGCAATTAATAATTAATAATAATTATTAAGATAATGAGAAAGTTTTTATTATATAATTGTGAAAAATATTACCTAATAAATTTCAGAATGATAACAAAGCTAAATAGGAACTCGTTATTCTGAAAATTCGTAAAAATAAAATTTCAGCCAGCAGTTTTATTTAAACCAAAAAGCAGTGAAAATTGAATTTATTGTAATAGTAACTTTCCACATTAACATTTAGAAGAAAGCGATGTGTCAAATTAAGTGAAACTAATTACTTTCTTCCATTTACAGTGTTCCGTTTAGAGCGTAAAATCGAACAAAAATGAAAACTGGTTTGTTATTAGTAAAAAATTATATGACGTGAAATCCACCACAGCATTTTTTCCTTATTGAAATTAATGATTTCCTTTAAGTCGCTTTAATTGATTTACACTCTATGGGTTCCATGCTTGAATCTAATTCTTGGTTTATAATAGTAATTTTCAACAGTTTCGCTTATGATGATTTTTACATTAAGATTACAGCTTGAAAACTTGTGTTTTATTCCAAAAGTACTTTTATAGCTTAACTTAATTGGCAGCAGCTGTATTATTACATACTTATATACCTCTTATTGTGAGAAAGGGTGTTTGTAACAGTTATAAATACTTCTATAGCACATGTGTAGATAAAAACAACTATATGAGGATTTGCTTTACGGCAAGAGTTACAGGGTGGCTTAAAATTAGAAAAAAGTTGCGCAATTCCAAACCCAATCAGATGCTGAATCGAAATTAAAAATATTTACAGGGGTTTTCAAGATATCAATAAATAACAAAATATTTTGGTTTTCGAAAAATTGCAATATATTCATCTTGTGAAAAAACGATAAAATCTGGTAGTTCTGTACTAGCGAGTACGGCCAATCGATTGATGTTAAGGATTTTTTCTAGTCCTTATAGATTTTTTGGAAACATAGCTAACTTAGTTATTTATTATGGCCGCCGTATTGAATTTATACGACATTGAATAGCACATAAAAAGAGTTCTTTAGCGATCTTATCCTCGTCGCTTAAGTGGTCTTTTTCAATGTCACATTTGATCATTTTCCTCGCTATCTTATACTGCTCCTCATAAGTCATTTTCGATACTTTACAATCCCTGTTCAGCATTGTCATTATGGTCATGATGAGCTTTCTCTTGGCCTCTGCATACGCCGCCTTAATATTTCCCTCTCACTCGCGCTCTTGTTAAGAGGCTCCTCGTCATCCTACACTCTCCAGGGACCACCAGCCCTCTCACTCTCGTATGCTTACCTCTGCGCGCTCTTAAGCTCCCTGAAAACGTTCTTGTTTATCTTCGGCTTGCCTACCAGCCCAGCGTTACACCCACGCTTTCTCTCTTCTCTCCCCTGCAAGCACATATTTATCGAGGTTGAGTGATTCTTCCCCTAGCATGTCCCATTTCTGGACCTCTTGTTTTAGGAAAACATAAATATAAAAAAGTGACCATCCATTGATTGGCACAAGGCTCATAGATAGACAATTTTATAAATTTCCTGGTAGATTAAAAATCAAGAGCAGCTTTTTAAGCGCCAATGTGCTGTCACAGAATTAACATTTACGTTTTATTTGTCGGCAACAATTGAATCTCCAGGAAAATGGAACATGTTGCCGCAACAAACTAATCGCCTATGTGCGAGTTCTCATTAGAAAAAAATGTGTTTTATTTTTTTGTGAAAAATTTGCTTCACAAAAGTTGCCAGTGTGGAGCTAACCTTATAGCCCCTAACCAAAGGTTATAGGTATCTATGTGTGATCAGCTACTACCCCTCTCGCAAGTGTACCTTTAGCTGTTCAGCACATGCAGATCTATAACTCGTACCCAGTCCGCCCAGTGTTCGCCATTGATGTCTGTTTTCTCCTACTGTAACGTACCTCCCGCCATTTTCCCCTACCCACGCCTTGATGGTATCCACTGCCTCCTTATACGCTCCTGTGTCTATATTGAGCGATAGATATAGGGCCACAAACCACACCCCATTTATTTTATTCACACGAACCATTCCATTCATTCTATTCATAACGTATCTTCGAATACAAGGATTTTATTTAAACATGCCAAATTACCACACGTTTTTAAGCCATTTTATAAATGAATATTAAATTTTTACTCATACCACCGAACTATGTGTGCTGAAAGATGTTACTTGAAAACAAATTGTCATGTTAGTTTTGTATTTTTTATCAGTGTTAGTAGTGCATGTTCAATTTCATCGACAATAATTGTTTAATAACATGTGACAATATTTTATTGTCACTGGCGCCAGTTGATAATACCGATATCTAAAGTGTGTAAATGACGCATTTTGTTAATTAATGAAAACAGTATTTGCAGTTATGTGTACTATTGTTTTTGTAATTAAGTTCCATATAACAAAATACATTATAGTTTTATCAGTGAACATGATGTTAAAAATACAACCAGTATTCTATTGCTCTATTTATTTCAGTAGTACTGGTTAAATTGTGACAGATTCCGATTTTCAAATAATATTGTTTATCATTAAAACTAACTTTTGACACCGTTGAATTTCAAGACTAATATATCAAATTTGGAAGGGTGTATTTATTAGTACCGTGGAACTAAATTCAAAAGTTGCTTTTTAAATCGGAAATTAAGTTTATATAATTTTTTTTCAGTGTAATTTTTCACGACCTTCAACCCATTTCGTTTAAAATTTTTAATTTACTCATTTTTGTATATTTAAGTTCAAACTGAGATTATATAAAACGTACTAATAGATCAATTTATTCGTTATCAAATAAATATACACAATTTTTCAAAAAACTAATGACCATGTAAGAGTCACGACCCTTACTATGACAAAACAAAAGGACGAAAAATTGATGTATGCCAATTATACTGGCCTATTTTATACACTTGTAAAAGCACAGTTTTGCACCCTAACACCAAACCTTATTTTAAACACTCAACGCCCTTTCAACAACTCTAAGTTGTCATCATCAAGGAGTAAACCAATTTGTAAAAACACAGTTTTGCACCCTAACACCAAACCTTATTTTAAACACTCAACGCCGTTTCAACAACTCTAAGTTGTCATCATCAAGGAGTAAACCAATTTGGTTTACTCCCATCCAGACAGACGGAGAAAATTCGATGTTAATTATAAAGGACATTGTACATTTTGCGGGGTTAGTTAAATTTATATTTCGATGTGAATTGTTTTCGGCGCGATCAGCTGTTGTATATAAATATTGGATATTATGTGTGTAAATTAAGTTCTAGAAAGCGAAAGTGAATATCAGTTTTTAAATCTAGTTTTGAACCCACGAAGTTTATTGCAATTTGGTGTTAGAAATGCAGGATTAAGTGAAGTTAACATCGTAAATTGATTTATGGCGACAACTTGAAGCATGTCAGAAATCGACGAGACTAAGAAAATAATATTCAAACAGGTTATGGAAAAACGTGACAAAGAGGAGAAACAACATCAATAGGAAATTCTGCAAAAGTTAGTGAAATCTTTTGCTAAAATTGAATTAGATAACCTTGTAACTAATATAAATGAAAACAAAGTCTTGTCACTGCCATGAAAAAAAAACAACAGAATTTAATTGAAGAATTATTTTCGAAGTTTGAAGCAACAAGACAAAATGAATCTCAAGTATTAGAAAAAAAATACAAGAGCAATTTGAACGATTAATGCAAATAGTTATACAATTTAATGAAGTAGTTAATCACCGAATGCAAATAGTCGAGTCAGAAATAAAAGAGATAAATGATGACATTAAGATGCTAAAAAAATACCGTGGATGTTCTTGAAACCAAAGTAGATGAAATCGATTCCATCCAAAGCCAGGTAAAAGTTGAAATCAGTGCCAAAACAAAGTGGAAACCGAAATTAAAAAATATCAACAAGACTTGCAGAGAGAGAAATACCAGAACACCGTGAGTACCAAGGGTTTCTTTAGTAAACCATCCACATTTGATGGTAGTTCATCTGGGCCTATGTACAAATGGCAATTTGAAACCTGAAGTTAACAGGTAGGACAACCAAGAAAAATCTACCGCTCTTGTAATTTCTTTAAGAGGTCCAGCATTAGAGCTCCTCCAAAGCGTTCCAGTGGATGACAAGATCATCGCCATCCTGGACAAAAGATACGACAATCACTCCTTAAGCCAAGTATACCAGGTGCAACTAAGTGAAAAAATGCAAAAAGTTGAAGAGAGTCTACAAGAATTCGAAGCAGAACTTGGACGACTAGTACACCTGTCCTACCTAGACCTGCCAGATGAAACTATTTAAGGCTTAGTGGCATCAAGAAGAGTAATGAAGCTTTGCTCCGGGCTTTGGAGGTAGCAAGCTAGAGGCCATCATGAATATGTCTAAGCCGAGGGTATGAGCAGTTTCCTTCAACCAGGAAGAGTCAGAGTCACCATTTTAAGCGCTGCTGGCTGGTATGAACAAATTACTAGAACGGTCGCAACGAACTGGCACCAGAGAAGCATGTTACCGTTGTGGCCGGACAGGACACTTTCAACGTGACTGCAGAGTAAGGCTACTGGAGCGATCACCAGCCAGAAGTAACCAACAAAGCAACCAAATGTCCAGGAACCGTCAGCTAGTGAGCATAAAGTGGCGAATGCTGCCTAACCTACCACGAGCCCCCAAAACATTATTCATCCGGAGATTTTGCCGAGATAGCAGCAGCCTAGTCATCAGATATACCATCAATGACCGCGCAATCACCATCACCCTTGACAACGGCGCCGCTGTGTCTATTGCCAGGTCCAGAGTTTTGAGATCATCGGAAATCCGGCCAATTAACAACATCCAACTCAGAACAGTCACCGGCGAGTCCATGTCAATACAAGGTGAGGCAGATGTAGTACTACGGATAGGGGATCACAGAATCCGGCATAGGATCCTGGTAGCAGATATTGAGGACTATTTTATACTGGGTATGGACCTAATCAGCCAGCATGGATTTATATTCGACCCGAAATATGATGTTCTTCAACAGCTTAGCGACGTCCATAAAAATTGTATCAAAATCTGCAACCAGTATTCCCGGCCGCAGGGAACAGATTATTAATGGGCAGTGAGAAAGAAATCCTGGGAGCTGCGTTGGAATGGTGGAGCCCGTACATTCAGCTCATGACTATTTAGTTAGACGGGCTATAGTTAAAACCGCACAAGACATACCGATTAGTCCTGAATATGTCCAACAACGACATCAGAATTGCCAAAGGTTAAGAGATAGCTCGTTTCGAGCCAGTAGAGACTATCATCAATTGCGAAGAAGTGTACCCGACATCGGTGAAGGAGACAGGGCCCAGTAAAGAGTTTCTGCAACAGTTTGCCGACCATTTGAAACATCTTACACCAGAGGAACAGAAGAAAGCCAAATAATTTATCGCAGATTAGTGGCAAATTTTTAACGTCAAGATGGATCCACTGGTCGTACTAACATCATCCAGCACCGAATAGATACCGGGAAGGTTCAACCCATTAGAATACCACCTAGGCGGCTACCATTGGGGCAAGAACAGGCAGTCGAGGAAAATATCGAGTCCATGTTACAAAATGGAGTTATTGAGCCATCCATCAACCCATGGTCTGCTCCCGTTGTGTTAGTTAAAAAAATATATGGGACCACCACGACCCTGAAGCTACCCGTTAAATTTAAAGGGTTAAAGATGTCCATACACGAAATGCAGAGAGGCCTTATATGCGACTAATATTAATCAGACATAAATAATAAACAAATATTTGTACCGTCAAATATTAAATTAAACAAAAAATGGAAAATACAGTAGTTTATTGCGAATTATCAGAAAACTTTTGAGCATGCTTGAACATTATGAATAAGTTGAGAGTTAGTGATCAGATGTTCACTGTTCAGTTACCATAGAAATATTTATAATTTCTTTTTGCAAAATTTCCGAACCCAGATTTTTTTTCCTTGGTCTTCAGTTTACTATTTCGAAGCAATATAACAGAGTGTATAAACCGTTCGCGAAACAATTGCGAAACTTTTCATTGATAAGTTATTTACTGTGCCTGCAAAAGCTTATGTCTTCGGCTTGCAAAATTTTTGAGCCATGATATGTTTTGTTGATATTCAGTTTAATACTTAGAAGCAGTATAACCGAGGATCTAGACCGTTCGCGAAATAGTTGCGAAATTTTGCACAGATAAGGTATCTAATGAGCATATAAGAGCTCATATCTTCGGTTTGCAAAATTTTTGGGCCGTGATATTTTTTGTCGATATTCAGTTTAATATTTTGAAGCAATATAACCGAGGATTTAGACCGTTCGTGAAATAGTTGCGAAATTATTCACTGATAAGGTATCTACTGTGACTACAAAAACTCATATCTTCGGTTTGCAAAATTTTTGGGTCGTGATATTTTTTGTTGATATTCAGTTCAATTTTGCGAAATAATTGCGAAATTTTTCACAGATAAGCTATCTAATGAGCATATAAAAGCTCATATCTTCGGTTTGCAAAATTTTGGGCCCTGATTTTTTTTTGTTTATATTCAGTTTAATATTTTGAAGCATTATAACCGAGGATCTAGACCGTTTGCAATATTTTTCACTGCTAATTTATCTACTGTGCATACAAAAGCTTATACCTTGGGTATGTCAAATTTTTGGGCCATAATTTTTTTCGTTGGTTTTCACTTTAGTATGTTCGGTATGCAAAATTTTTCCGCTGTAAATTTTTTTCATTCGCCTTCAGTTTTGTACTCTGAAGCAATTTCACATAGGATACTCACCGTTTGCGAAATAGATGCGAAATTATCCACTGCCTTGCTGTTATTTACAAATTTGTACCCTTTTTTGCTTTCGGTGGGTGTTACAATTATAATTTATTGAGGTACTTTTTGATCAATCCGTCCTAACCACCAACGGTCGGTAACTTCAAAAGCCCGACTTGATGCAAGGGACTTGGGGTCGTTCGCTTGTAAAAAAATTCAGTAACTGCCAGGCTAAAGGTATTAATAGTGCAATAAGAAGCAATAAAATAAAAAAATCGGAAAGGCGGAAAGGAGGCAAGCATATCACAAAGTTCAATCATCTCGCATCTTTTGAAGTGATAATATAACATTTACCAACCGTTGAATGCTGATTTTAAAATGCCCTAGAATTTGCTCAATTCACTAGTAGATTAAATTTTCAAGGTATTAACCTTGTGGGTAATCCACGCGGACAACCAGCGACGTGTTGGAGCGAAGCATTATTAAGGGTCTATAAAATAATTAACAGATCATGCTTCGACAAGCCATTAAATTATATTATTTTCATTACATTGAAACATTTACTTAGGGTAGGAATAATTATAATTCTCATATTGTCCCACCTTTCGAAATAACAAAAAAATCTTTTGTTTATGTTATGAGGTAATGTGATAAAATATATAGTGAAAATGGTTAATAAAGTGATTATTTCTGAAGACATAATTACAAAAGCTAATGTAAAGAATTGATAATCTGAAGTGTTGATAATGTATGTGAAGTGAAGTGTCGATTAGTTGGATCTAATTTTTGATTCTATTCAAAAATTATTGAGAACAGCAGTAGAACATTCTAATCGTATTTTTTATTAAAAACTTAAGCGAAATCCAACAATAAAATACAAAACCAAAGAAAAACGAAACAATAAACACCCAGCAAAAAATTTTGCATACCGAACCTAAAAGCCTAGTAAGCAGTAGCGAGTTAATCAGTAAACATTTTCGCAATTATTTGTCAAACGAACTGAATATTCGGTAATATTACTTCAAAGAACTAAACTGAAGACTAAAGAAAAAATTTTGCAAACCGAAGATATAAGCTTTTGTAGGGATAATAGATACCTTATAAGTTAAAATTTTCAAACTATCTCCTGAACGGTCTAGATGCTCGGCTATATTCCTTGAAAATATTAAACTGAATATCGACAAAAAATATCGCGACCCAAAAATTTTGCAAACCGAAGATATGAGCTCTTATATGCTCATTAGATACCTTATCTGTGCAAAATTTCGCAACTATTTCGCGAACGATCTAAATCCTCTGTTATATTGCTTCAAAATATTAAACTGAATATCAACAAATAATATCACGGCCCAAAAATTTTGCAAACCGAAGATATGAGCTTTTGTAGCCACATTATATACCTGATCAGTGAGAAATTTCTCAAGTATTTCGCTAACGGTCTAGATCATCGGTTTTATTGCTTCAAAATATTAAACTGAATATCAACAAAAAATATCACAGCCCAAAAATTTTGCAAACCGAAGATACGAGCTTTTGTAGTCACAGTAGATACCTTGTACAGTGTACATCTGATCACTAACCCTCAACTAATTCACAATGTACAAGCATGTCCAAAATTTTTCTGATAATTCGCAATAAACTACTGTTTTTTCCATATTTTTTTTGTTTAATATTTGAAGGTAGAAATATTTGTTTATTATTTATGTCTGATTAATATTAGTCGTGTATGGACACCTTTAACCCTTTAAATTTAACGGATAGCTTCAGGTTCGTGGACCACCCGATTTTGCGTGGATTACAGAAAGCTGAATGACGTTACGAAGAAAGACAACCATCCACTACCCCGAATCGATGACACTCCAACCACACCAGCAGGCTCTCGTTGGTTCTCCACACTAAACCTAAAGAGTGGCTTTTGGCGGGTTGGTCTACACGAAAACGACAGAGATAAGATAGCGTTCTCCACCAGTAAAGGGCTGTTTCAGTTCACGGTCATGTCCTTTGGGTTATGTCGTGCTCCCGCTATATTTGAGAGGCTAATGGAGTATATATTGAGCCGGTTGACATGGAGAACGTGCTTAGTATACCTCGACGATATGCTGGTCATGGGTAATATATTCGACGACCATCTGAAGAACCTTGGCGAAGTATTTTCCAGAATTAAGAATGCCAACCTGAAACTCAACCATGTTCCAAAAAGAAAGTAAGTTTTGGGCCACGTCGTTTCTGAGTCAGGAATTTGCACAAACGGAGACAAGATAGAAGCCAGTCGTGATTGGCCAGTCCCAAGAGACAAGCATGAACTCTAAAGCTTCTTGGGTCTCTGTTCATACTACAGCCAATTCATTGAGGAATTTGCCATCATTGCCCCATCTCTACATCGGCAGTCCACTGCAAAAGTGACCTTCCATCCGGACTGTGAGACATCGTTCAGTCGACTGAATGCGGCATTCTGTTCCAGCCCAATCCTAGCGTTTCCTACATAGTCTGGCAAGTTCATCTTAGACATCGACGCCAGCAACATAGATTTGGGGGCTATCCTATCCCAGGTGCCAGATGGTGAAGAAAGGGTTATCTAGTACTACAGCCGTGGATTCTCGAAACCGGGAAGGAACTATTGTGTCACCAGGAAAGAACTTCTTGCAATAATCAGAGCTGTAGACCATTTCCACAAGTATCTCTAGTTTCGTCATTTCCTCATCAGAAAAGATCGTGCCGCCCTCAAATAGCTGCTGGACATTGGACATGAAGACACCGGAAGGACAACTGGCCAGGTGGATGGAGAAATTACAGCAATACGATTTCAAGGTCGAACAAGGCCGTTTGCATAATAATACCGATGCTCTGTCAAGAAGACCCAGTAGAATAGAATGCGAACATTGTCAGTACAGTACAGTTTGGACCAATGAAGACTGGACAACGGAACAATGCATCCAGAGCGCGATCAACTGTTGTACATAAATATTGGAATTATTATGTGTGTGTAAATAACGTTCTAGAAAGCGAAACTGAATATCAGTTTTTAAATTTAGTTTTAAACCCACGAAGTTTATTGTAATATCTTTGTTATCAGGAACAATTGATAAATATTCTGTCTAAAATTGGCTGACAAAGTTATGGCTTCAAATGTATTTGTTTCAAGCATTCTCTGATTTGTTCAACTTTATATCTCCATGTGGCCTTGGATATTTTATGTGTCATTTTGCGTGTAATAAATCTGTTTGTTACAGTTTTTGAAATAGAATTTCAATTTTTAACCGACTTCCAAAAAGGAAAGGACGGTGTTATCAATTCGTCGGCATCTTTTTTTATGTATGCTCAGCGATTACTCAAAAACGATTTAGGCTATTTGATGATTTAAACTGCATGGTATTAAGGAATATTGCGGAAAGCGAGATTTATCGCTTCCAGAAAATCGGGAAAACGGGTATTAAGGGACTGCAGTTCTATCAATCTTCACTGTTTTCTTTAGAACGGCTCAATCAATTTGAATATTTTAAACTTTATTCTACAATGATATATTCCGACTGGACTTCTGTTGTCATCTTTATATCATTCGTTCATACTTTTGTAACCATAAAAGGTGTCTATAACATATTCACGAGGACATACCTTCTTGGTGTACCATATATAAATACAAGTCACACACTTTTACCTCCGAAAAATAAGTAGTTCATATTATCTCAAACCACTCGTTGTAGAGTGTGACTAATAACAGGACGAAACTGACTAAGTATACAAGTCGATATGTTAAACTCATTAACTTCACTTGTAGCAAATGAACAAAGGCTTTATAAGCAGTTCTCTTTAAATAAAAATGTATTCTATTTGGAAGTACATTTGTGGAATTTGCTAGTTAATATTTAGTTTTTGTAAACATGACATAGAAACAAATAATCGAAAGTAAAAACACAGTTTTGCACCCTAACACCAAACCTTTATTTTAAACACTCAACGCCGTTTCAACAACTCTTAAGTTGTAATCATCAAGGAGTAAACCAGTTTGGTTTGGAGTTGTTGAAACGGCGTTGAGTGTTTTTACATTTGTGACACACCAAAGGTTCCACAGCATTTCCATTAAATAATCGAAAGGTCAAAAAATAAAGTTTTGATCAGCCACACTCAAAAATTACCTGGATGTATATTATAAAATGTATGTTTACATAAAATACATATAATAAGAACTAAAAAAACAATTATTACTTATTCATAAATAAATTGGTGTGTGACTACTCAATTGGAATCGTGATCCCATTTTTATAGACACAAATTCTTCTATCAGTAGTTCAGCAATCTCGTGAACATTATTTGTTGATTAAATTTTTAAATACTAATAATCCGTAAATCTTGCCACTAGAAAGTATATTTGATCATATGACGTACACCTATTTTTAAATATTAATTTTCATTTTTTAGACGCGCAATAATATATTTTACTATTACTTGGCAATTGCGATTTAGGTCTCGATTCTAACTACTGCGCCAATTTGCATATAAATTGAAATTATACTCTTCTTTCAGAGCAAGCGAGATCTCGAACGGGAAATTGACGAAATCAACGCGGGCAGGCCGCAGTGTCCCGTCGGGTTGAACACGTTGGTGATACCGAGACGTGTATCTCCAAACGAGAACCAGCAACAACCGTATGTTTATCTAAATTGCGGTCACGTACAGGGTTTACACGATTGGGGCCAAGATAAGGATACTGGCTCGAGAAAGTGCCCTATTTGTTTAGAGGTGAGTTTTGCGTATGTATTTTAATTTTTTACATGTTTCCTTTTGATATTAATTATTGCCAATAACAGGAGCGTATAAACGAACATTATAATCTGCCTCAACTAATTTTTGGCGGTTATGTTGTCATGGGATTATCTTAACAAATTAAGTGTAAAGTGTTAAAGCTTTAAAAAATAAAAAACTGTGTACACAAAACAAATTGTTACAAAAAAATGCTATTACTTTACCCTTTAAAATGTACTGTTGAATATGTTCAAACCAATTCTGGACACATTTTTTCAGTTTGTAATAATGTGCATGATCCGACTCTTTATTCTCAATTTTTCTCGCAACCTTTAAAATGTCCCCATACTGCTGCATATATTTCACCCTATATACTTACCCGCTATTTACTTCTACTCTATATATACTTACACCTTGTAAATTTACACCCTGTATAGTTACCCCCTATATGCTACTCTGTTATTTAATGACACCCAGTTTTTGCGTGATTAGGTAACAAATATCCAGACATACCAAGTTTCACATTTATTTACATATACACTAATATATAAAGAAGTAAAATATTGCTGTAGGGAGTAATGTCTGGATGTAGACTAACAGAGAGCTAGTCTATCTGTGGGTATCTACTGTTATTAACAAAATTTAATATCTCAGAACAAACAGTAATACTGGCGTGAAAATTGGTATATGCACTATTCTTGTGTGAATATTGGTCTATAGGTATACCATTCTCCTAAAATAAATGAAAACAAATTTAATCATTTTGCGAATAATAAATGGTCCTATTGGAGGCAGTTGGGGTATTTATTTTAGGTAAGTTCCCTATTTATTGGAAACCGAAAAAAAATGCAGGCATGATTATTCTTTAAATTAATAGGAACATGATCCGTAATATTTCGAAAATGGTATTCATGAATAAGGGAGCAATGAGGCTTAAAGAAACAAAAGAAAAGAATTACTCGATCACCCTTTGGTCTTCAGCAAGACGCTGAAAAATTATTTGCTGAACATTTTTTTTGTGTCGGTGTTTTTTTAATAATGATCTTAAACATCAACTACACATGTAAAATTAAAATTTTAAATAATTAATAAGGCTGAGTTTGGATGGTGCTCTTATTTTATGGGGCCGTCCACGTTCTCTTGTGGGAGGGCATTTTCGCGGGTGACTAGTTGTCAGAGGTTCATATAAATTTTGACTATGCAAGTATGAAAAGACAAAAGCCACCTATAATAGAATATAATCGGTTAAGTACTAAGTACCGCCCTGATGTATATATAGAACAAGAAATTAAAGTCGCAAAAAATAAAAAGAACTTACACAATGAAATGAAATCCCACTTAAAACATTGCATGTAAAATAGGTTGCCAACGGAGTCGTCACGCAGAGGCGGGGGCAGCTTTACTTTGGTAAAAAGCTGAGCTATGTAAATGAAGCAATAGGTGTTTGGGATACATTATTTTTGAAATAGTATGGTAATAAATATCCTTTGCTCATCCCGCATGATTGCCAAATTGTGTTTGCTAATGTAGTCCTACAAAAATATTTTTTCTCTTTTAAAATCTCCATCCTTCTTATAGCTGGTATATTTTCTCCCAATATTTTTTTGTTTGCATATTAAACATAATTAAATATTTTTGTATTTTATAATTAAACTACAGTTCTTTGTATTCATTTAATTAATTAATGAAATGTAATAGTAATACACTTTCTCTGATTAATTGTTAGAATTATATTTATTTCATTTTGCAGTTGGGACCAGTTGTAAAGGTATTCATGGGATTAGAACCAGCATTTTATGTAGACTCCGGACCACCAACATTTGCTTTTAATCCTTGCGGACATATGGCTACTGAAAAAACTGTTAAGTGAGTATTATAACCACATTTGAACATATAAACTTTTTTAAATAGGCTATAGTCGTTACGCAAATATTTAAGAAAACAGCCTTTTATCATTCTATTTTACGATTTTATAACAATAAATCTATTTGACCACCACTAAGTTCTTAACAAATATTAAATCAGATTTGTTTCCTTTAATAATTTTATTACTGACTCTCGAACCAGAACCTGTTTATACTACACTAGTTAATCTTTTTTTTTGTGTATACATGAAAACAATTAATTTACTCCACAATAAGTCTTCTCTATTTTCGCATCTCAAATTCACAACTAAATACTTCACTACTCATTTTCTTATGTTATATAGACTTTGCTACGTTTGAGTCACTAATCAGCTAATGACCACTGAACTGAACTCGCCGTCACTAGATAACTGAACTGAGTGTGAATCTGCTCTGCTTCTTGTATTTATAGTTTTATTTCTAGCAGTAGACATAATCTTCCCATAAATTTGCTGGCCCCATTCTTGTGCCAAAAAAAATTGTGAATTGTCCCTTTCTCTAGGACACTTTTCTTGATTTGCCTCTCTCTAGAATTTATGTTTCTGATTTGCCCCTCCTTAAACCAGGTACGCCCCTGCCTATATTTCATACAGTATTTTTTTTGTGATACAGGTCTCAAGTGAACGTTTAGTTGGTGTTATACTGTTTACAGAATCAACGGGTATATTTTAGTGCTGTATGTAGCACAATTGTGTCATAGAGCACAATGGAAGTTGACGATTACTATACCCCATTTGTCTTCTACTATACCCCAGTCTTATTACTCATATTTGTCTTTTCAGGCATAGTATAGGTTAACAAAATATAAACCTTATAAACATTTTTTTTCTTGGCGCAAACAAAATATCTACAATCAATTAATATTCTGAATAATGAAAACTCTAAATGTGGATTGTTTCAAGCCTAACAGTCAAGGTTCGTTCTAACAGAACGAATTACCGATACACAACCGTTAATCTTGGTGCGCGGTGACGAGTTACCGTTTACAATAATGTTATGCGCAATACTATTACCGGTTTTACGTCGTGTAGGAACACGCCTTCAGTAAATCATTAATTTTATAGAAACGAGTTCTTATATTTTCTAGTGGTTTAAATTTAAATTTTAATGAAGATATTTAATTAAAGACAAAATATTAGATTCAAGGTACCACATTCAGTATTATTATTGATAGATTTATTTTATTACATTTTTGAAAAAGTTAGTTAATGTGAAAAGAGAGGGAATAAAAATTATAAAAGATTACAAATATAGTTTTATATTATAATTTACCTAATGATTTATTTTTCGGTTTTGTTGCTGATATTTTGACTTTTGTTTTGGTACGAGTATAATAATCTTTAGATTCATTAAATAAATATAAAATTGTTTTCTGGACAACCAAATGTCCTACGTTACAATGTAACGTCATGTGCCATAATAATAATAATAATAGAACTTCGAGCTACACTGATAAAGCTGGAAACCCACAGTTTGAGTTGAAACAGTGCCGAACCTGAAGGTATACATTTTAGGCACTTGATCTCGACTTCCTTTTGGAAGTCCAGTAGTATTTATTGAGTTGCAGCACACTTGATACAACACACGCACGATCGTGCCGGCACAGTTGTGTCATACAGCACAGTAAAGGAGTTGAGAGTTGATAGGTGACGCTACATATAACTAAATTTTATTCGCCGTACCAGATACATTATTTTTATTTTTTATTTATTAATACATTATTTAATACTAAATAAATAAATATTACTAATTTAAACGATGTCAAGCAAGAGCGAGCCGGTTTACTGTTTATATATCGTTAATGCTAACACTCGATCTAAGGCTTGACACAGTGTGTCATAAAGTACTATGTGTTATTGGAATGCTGTCAGCGCCCTTGACACAGGAGGTGTTGACACGAAAGTGCGGCCCGGTACAGTGTTACACATCACTAGTTATTTTACTGTTAATTGGTTCCGAATTAATGTGTGAACTTCAAGGTGTTTCAACTTTTATTATTATAAAGTCAATGGGCAGATGTTTTCAAAAAACTGATTTTATTGCTAGGAATATTCACACTATTTCTTCCTTTTTATCAGTAACCTCAATTCCAATACTAATTTTGCTTAAAACAATCACCTACATAAAATTTTATCGCAAGACCGTCACATCAAGCGTTTAATCTAAAGCTAACTTATATTGTGATTTAAGGTGACAGTTGCTCCCATGGTGCAAAAAGTAATCAAACTGTACTTACCAATGATCCTTAATTCTTTAAACATGTAATTAGGATGTATCTTTAATTTTACCAATAACTTAATTTGTGAATTTTCATTCGAATTTTAATCTCAAATCTTCAACAAGTTATTCTGTTTTGCAGATATTGGGCCAATGTACCAATTCCACATGGCACTAATGGATTTCATGCTGTATGTCCATTCTGTGCATCTCCACTGTCTGGATCGCCTGGTTATGTAAAACTTATTTTCCAAGACAACGTCGATTAAATAGTTAATTTTAATTTTATTGTCAAAAAAATATAAGTACATTACAATTTTTGTCACAAAGAACACCACAAAAATGCCACATTATAATGGAAATGCCTGTAATAAGATAAAATCTTGAAGGAATTTATAAAACATAATCAACTAAAGAATTATTAATGCTGTTTTTTGTGTCCGAAAGGTGAATGTAGCAATCAGTATATAAATTGTTGAAATTGTAGGTACATTAATTTTTTTATTGTTCACCAGAGTGCATGTGCGTGGATGAAAAATAAAACATTTTGTAGAGTAGGTTACCAAAGCTTTATTTATATCGCTATACATATAACAAGTATAAATATCAATTGTGTAATATTTGTAATTTTTGTAATTGGAAAAGGAGGTTGGCACTAAAATTATACAGCGGTTTATGAATACTGAAATGTGGATAAATGAACTGATTGTAAATAATATTTAAGCCTTAATTATAAATATTTTTGTTGATTCGATTTTTTAAATTTAACTTAAAAGTTGTATTTTGTTATATTCTTAAAATCTGATTAAAAAATTAAATTGTTTCACTGTATGTAAAAAGCCATTGATTTGAAATCCTTTTCCAAAGCATTATTTAACGTAATTAATTAAATGTGGAGCATATTGTTCGAATCTACAAATATTAATTATTTTCGATAATGAAACTATTACTATATTGCAACTGTTTGAAAGGACAAAACAAAAATTTAACTGTTATTTTTTGTTTGGGTTATCAGCATCACTAAAAATGTCAGTTGAGAATTTAAACAATTATTTGGAGACAAGATATTTTAAAAGATGAATTGAAACAAGTACAAGGAAAAAAAACACTGTTTACTAAGATTTAAATATAACTGAAAAATGAAAAGTAAATATGTGTCATTTGATAATCAGCCATGATTATATGCAATATATTGGCACTTTAATCCAACAAGACTGAAAGTGTATAAAATATTTGTATTTACATTTTAATTCAATTTGTATGGCATTTCTTCTACTATGTGTAAGTGACATTGGTATTAGTTTCATCAAAGCCCTAGTTTTCTGACTTTTCAATACAAATATTATATTCATTATCCCCTTAATATGTTAAGATTCAAATTAATTTAAAAATTACTATTTAATCTGATTCTACTTCTTATTTTGGAAATATATCTTTATTTATTTGTTCCTTAATGGTGTAATATACAAGTTATTCTTAAAATAATACATATGTAACTTTTTACTTTTATCCAAAAACACAAGTTTTAATATCAAAATATACAAGTATTTTTGTTTTTGTACATGCAATAAATATACCATCAAAATAAAGAGTAATATGATATGATAAACTTATAATATGACAGTTTTTAGCTGGTGTGAGAAGTACTTCCACTTCAAATTGATTTACCAATTTTATATAAATGTCTGAGGAATCTTGTATTCTCATGACTTTGTATGCCACCATTTGACGTGTCGGTAATATTGTAAAACGCATGATTGTACAAAAAAATAATTTGCGGAAATTATGTTAAATATAAATGCAAAAACATCTTAAACTATCCCCTTGAAAACACATCGGGACTGTGTTCTGGTCGATTATCAAATGTTTGTCCACATAACAAATTTCAGTTGTAACAATCAACTTCCAACAATAATAATTAAATAGGGGCAAAATGAACAACTTCTGTGTTAAATTACCTTTAATTTCTCAGTGATCTGTGTATTTTTTCATTGCCTTAAATGTCGTACCAGTATTCTAAAAACGGTTTTGAGAAATTTGCGTATTCGTTTAAATCCAAACGTGTGAATTGTTAAGACTGGTTAGGAAGTAGACTTAATTTGTTGGTAGAAATAATTGATTATCCTACAGGGAATCCGAAAAAACTATTTACTTATTACTTTATTATTTTTAAATTAATCAGTTATGTTTGATAATATTTTGACAATGGAACGTTTTTTACGTGTAGTTAGAAGAACGTTTTAATATTACAAAATTATAACTCCACAATTTATTATAAAGCCACATTTGATCCAGTAAAAATATTTTTTTCATTCCCTGTACAATTTTAAACTTGATTTTGTTAAAGAAATATGAGTTACAAGGGTTTTATGTGCAAAAAATTTATTGCTTTTCATGGAATTTTTATATCTTACGTACTATAAGAAATTGTCCATATTCATTATTAACTGAGCATTTTTTCTTTCTTTTTTTTATCCAAATTATTGTTCGACGTTTCTTCAATTTTTGTAATTAAATTGATAAATGTAATTTTTATATAACGGCGTTTTTATATCATTTTGTTATCTATTTTGTAAATAAATAGTGTAAGTTTTAAGAGTAGTAGTTCATAATATTTAAGCAGTATAATATTCCCACAAAAAAGAATTTATCTGTGCCTGGATTCACTAATAAAATTTGCGAAAAAGTCAAAAGTAACTTTATTTTTCTTTTTTTACTTTAATTTTACAAAACCTTCATTTTTAACATCCAACTCCATTCCAACAACTAAATTGTAGCATCTCGAAATAAACCAAACTAAATCTACTGAGACTCTTCTGACTGACTTTTTTCCAAATCATGATAACAACACCATGTTTATTATTTGTATTGTATTTGATACACATACACACATATGTTTAGTACATAATATTTTAAGTAAATTGCTACAATATACCTCTTAAGTAATAAATATCTGACAGCTACTGAAATTGTTAAAAACTAACTAAAAATAACAGGTTTGGCAATTAATTTACGCTGCACCACCATGTTGATACTAAATTTATAATCTTAAGAGCTCGCAACGTTTTCGGGAGAGAATTTCAGAAAGGCTCAATGTTTTAGTATCATGTCTCTGTCGACCTCACAGCCCGCTTACCGATTATCCCAACTTGACCATACAATGCATGGCAGCACACTAAACTAAATTCACTAAACCCCAGATATCCTGGGTATCAAAAGGGTTTAGCTCTGTGGGAGCCCTTGCCAGTTTTTCAGACCCATGGTTGGAGTCGTGGCGGCAGTTTCCCATAAATGTCCTGACCGTCCGGGCTGTTCCTAACAGGACGGCTTTTTTGCATTTATTGGTAAAGATATGCGTCCAGACCGAGGTATTTTAAATTGTTTAATAGATGTTTTGGGACTAGTCCTGTCGTTGACATAACAATTGGTACAGTTCGTGTGTTCATGTCCCACTGAGTCTTTATTTGAAATTCCAAATCCCTATATTTAGCAATTTTCTCAGACTGCTGAATATTTATGTTATTGTTGTTAGGGATTGCTATGTCAATTAAGGTTGTTTTCCTAGAGATTTTATATACTAAAACTATATCTGGTCTATTGTGAGCAACAGTCTGATCGATCAATATCGTCCGGTCCCAGTACAGTTTGTAGTTGTTAATTGTCAATTAAAGTTGTTATCCGAGCGACTTAATATACCAAAACTATATCTGGTCGATTGTGAGCAATCAGTCAGTATCGTGCGGTCCCAGTACATCTTGTAGTTGTTATTTTCTAAAATAGATTCTGGATTGTATTTATAGTATGGTAATTTCACAGATTGTGATGGTTCAAGTTTCAGTGCTAGTTTCTGGTGCTGTATTTTTGCTACAGCATATATATCCGACTTGACCATACAGTGTATGGCAGCACACAGGGGAAAATCCACTAACCCCAGATAACCTAGATATCAAAAGGGTTTAGCTCTGTGGGAGCCTTTGCCAGGTTATCGAGCCCGTGGTTGAAGTCGTGGCAGCCTCCCATGAACTTTCTGACCGTCCGGGCTGTTCCTAACAGAACGGCTTTTTGCATTAGTTGGTAAAGATGTTCGTCCAGACCGGGGGTATTTTAAATTAAAGTAGAAGTTTTGGGACTACTCCTGTTGTTGACATAACAATTGGTACAGTTCGTACGTTGTTCATGTCCCACTGTGTCTTTATTTGAAATTCCAAGTCCCTGTATTCGGCTATTTTTTCAGCCTGCTGAATATTTATGTTATTGTTGTTAGGGATTGCTATGTCAATTAAGGTTGTTTTCCCAGAGATTTTATATACTAAAACTATATCTGGTCTATTGTGAGTCAACAGTCTGATCGATCAGTATCGTCCGGTCCCAGTACAGTTTGTAGTTGTTACTTTCTAAATTAGATTCTGGTTTGTATATAGGGTGGGTGTTCTTACCGACTGCAATAGCTCAAGTTTCAGCGCTAGTTCCTGGTGCAGTATTTTTGCCACAGCATCGTGTCGTTCTTTGTATTCAATTGCAACGAACGCTTGGCAACCTCCTGTAATATGCTGGATAGATTCAGATGTTTGGCAACCATATCTACATCTGTCGTTGTTGATAGAAGGGTGTTTCACGATGTACTTTAGATAGTTCTTAGTTGGAATTACTTGATCTTGGATTGTCAATATAAAGCCTTCCGTTTCAGGAAATATATGACCCGAGATCAACCAGTAGTTCGATGCTGAACTGTCGACATAATCTTGGTTGACGTCATTTATATGTCTTCCATGAACGGGCTTCTCTATCCATTTGAGCAGCTTCTGATCAGTTGTCTGGTGGTACACTTGAATTTGTTGTTCTGTCAGTCGCAGAGGTGTTGAGTCGTCAACCTGACATATGACTCTGTGTAGATCAGAAAATTCTGCTAGTTTCTAGAAATTATTGCGCAAATTAGAAATTTGTTGATCACGTAAGTTTCCTATATCTGCCAATCCTCTTGCACCTGCACACTGGGGCAATGATGTACGTTCGACACAGCTCTTTGGATGGTGATTTGAGCTTTTGGTAGTAGTACTCGAACTTTCCGTTGTAATTGTTCAATGTCGGTCTTGCACCAGTTAACAATACCGAAAGAGTAACTAAGCACTAATCACGCGTAGATGTTAATAGCCTGAAACAAATTTTTACTGTTAAGTTTGGTCTTCAGCAGTCGTCTTACCTTTCTATAAAACTCTGTTGTTAGGTCCTTTTTCATAGTGGTGTGATCAATTCGTTGAGCCTGCTTTATTCCAAGGTATTTATAAGTTTGACCTTCCCCCATAGATTCAATTGAGGTGCCATCTCCCATTTAGAAGTGCCCCTGCTGTATTTTGCCTTTAACTATATTAATAATTCGGCATTTGTCTAGGCCAAATTGCATATGGATGTCACTAGAGTACCCTTCTACTATTTTAATCATATCATGCAGCTGTTCTTTCGTAGCTGCCATCAACTTTAAGTCGTCCATGTATAACAAATGGTTTATCTTTAATGCTTGTACGTTGTTGTGCTTTCGACTGAGACTGAGAGTCTCCCTGGAATATACCCTTTCTGATTGGGATAGAGTCGGTTTGTATAGAATAGTCGGCTTCATTCAGAAAGATTTTGGTTTGCCAGGTAGTCATGACATATTCTAAAAAGTTAACAATACGATTATTTACTTTATAGAGTTTCAGCACCTGAATGAGCCAATCATGTGGAACTGAATCGAAGGCCTTTTTGTAGTCCACATATGCCATGTAGAGATTGCACCCTTCGGTAATTATGTTGTTCAGACGATGATTAATGCACGACGTTATAAGTTTGTATAAGGTTGGGAGCCAAGTGATTGTTCGGTACTTTGCTGGGTCCTCTGTATATAAGTTATCCTTTGGTAAGAGGTATGTAGCACCATGCGTAAGAAAACTAGGCATCTTGTGTGGATGGATAATTATGTCATTAACGAGTACTGTTAATAATTTCTCGTGGGTGGCGTAAAGTTTCTTTATCCAGTAATTCTGCACACCATCTGGTCCAGGTGTTTTCCAGTTATGGAGGTGTTTCATTATGTTAGACGTGTCTTCCGTTGTAATTGGTTGGTGTTGCATCTTATCACAATTCTGAAATGCAGCTTTCTCCTCATTAATCCAGCTCGCTCTGGAGTTATGGGAAACTGTTGTTGAAAATTGTGTTTTCCAGAATTGCTCGATGACCGTTTTACTGGGATAGACGCGAGATGTAAGACCGACATCTTCAAATTTAACGAAATGCATCAAATGCATAAAGAAGTGTTCGAGACGACATTCAATTGTGGGAAGAGCAACTGATGAAGGTTCCCGACCAGAAACAATATATATTATATTTTTATATATAAAATATATTGTCTTGCGTACAAAGGAATGACACCTCGAAGAGAGTATTATTGATGTTGTTGAGTTTTCTATAAAACCCTTTTCCTGATTTTCGGAATAGTGCGTTGCCTAGTTTTCGTTGGTTACTGGTTCGGTACCTTCTCAATCGATTTGTGTATACGGAAAGCTTTTGTCGTAGACTGTCCAGACACTGCTGAGATGTGATGTTTTCTCCATCCCACTGAGAGTGTATTCGGTTATTGTCCATGATAGTCTTGACAAGTCTTTCTATTCTGTTGTTCCTGACCCCTCGTTGGTACTCGGTCAGTCTTCCAATGTCTTTTCGAAGAGAATTAATTTTCCCTTCTAGCCTTCTTTGCCAAGGTGGTATTCGAGGTGTTTGTCTACATTGGTCTTATTGCGACCCCAATTGTTCTGTAGATGGAAATTGCAGCACAGTAGATGATTGTGTGTAGCGACTCTAACGTATTAGCACCTAAAACATAGTTTGGCAAGATAAATTTGTTCACAGCCTGCAAGACGATACCCAGTTTCTTAGAAGATCTTAGTTTCGGAAGAGTTGGTCTAATCAATGGATCTATTCCACTATACTCTATAAGAGCTCTTTCTATTTATGCTTGGATTTTCTCAAGCAGGGCAGCGTTGGCTGGCTGTTTTTGTTGAACTTCTTGAGTCTTGTCCGCTCTTTGCACCAAGGGTGTTTCAGGCTCTGAATCTATTGTATTTCGACCAAATAATTCGCGCTCAACTTCGCTCTTTATTTCGTCCAGTTGATCAGGCTGAATAAGGCCATTTCTCAAGATAACACGATATTGATCTGCGACTCTCTATTCGGTAACTTGAAGCTGTGGGTACTCACGATAGAACTCTTGATGAAGTATTTGGCGATATCCAGTTTTGTCCTGCCCAAGGTTAGTCCTCTGTAAAACGTGCGCATTATTATTATGGCTGGCAGTAGCCATTGCGTTTACTTTTGCGCATAACATATATACAGGAAAAACTGTTAAATTTTTAAAGAATTTCGGGAAGATTTATTATTGCCAGACATTAAAATAATAAAAAATATACACTTATATTTCTCACAATGAGCCTTTATATTTTATCTGCTACATTATGCGCTTGGCTTTTTTGAAAATATTTGTTTAAAATATTAAATCTTTTAAAAAATTCATTTAAAAATACAAATAAAATATATTTGTATTTTGATGACTAAGTATTTCTTTTATTTAATATGTTAGGTTACGGGTGCACTTAAAAAAAGTTTTATTTTCCATTTAAGTTTATTAAGAAATGTGTATAAATTTTTCTATACTCTAAATTTTTTCCAATTAGGCTCAGTTGTTTGCAGGTACAGGAGGTAGGGGTCAAATTTTGTATACATTTTTTAATAACTTAACAAATTATGAAGTGTTCGAGAGGACATTAAATTGTGGGAAGCGCAACTGATGAAGGTTCCCTGACCAGAAACAATATATGTTATATATAATATATATTGTCTTGCATACAAAGGAATGACACCTCTAAGAGAGTATTAACAAATTATTTTAGTAAAAAATATACTTGTATTCCCCATAAGGAACCCGTTCACTTATGTATATATTACACAAAGCGTTTAAATAAAAAAAATCATTTAATTCTTTAATTTGTCTCCTAAACTTAATATCGATTTTGAATCTATGGAGTAGTTATGTTTTAAAAAATGATGTGCAACACTAGATTTATCCGCTCTTCCGAATTTCAAATGGGCAATATGCGTGTCTTTCCATAATACTTTAAATCACAATCAATTTGATTTCATAAATACCCGACTTCTTGAAATCAGCAAGTTTATCTTTAGGATTGCCTAACAATTTCTGTAGTGTTGTAGTTGTTCTATACACCGCCTTCATACCAAGTTCTTTAAAAAATTTCTTAAAGCCCCTAGTATAACGACTGTACAGAACAGAGACAAACTTTTGTTCTCGTGACTCATTTCGATAAGTTGACACCTCATTCATTCGCAACCGAAGCTGTTTCTTCCTAATTAATTTATCTATAATATCTGTTGGATAACCATTGCATGCAGTTATTTCTCTAATAGTTTTCTTTTCATTTTCAAACCTCTCTTTGTTAAGAGGGAATGTCAACAACCGATGTACAAGGAAATTAATTCCCGCCATTTTATGTTGTTGACAGTGAAATGACGTATTAGGTAAATATCTATATGTGCTAGTATCCTTCCTATATACATCAAACTCTAACTTATTATTATCATTTCTTAAAACTAATACATCCCAAAATGGTAGAGTACCCTTATTTTCCTGTTCATATGTAAATTTAATAGAAGAAAACTTATGTTAAGATGCATGACAAAATCATATTAAACTCATTAGTATTAAATATAGCAAATATTTCATCCACGTACCGTATCCATACCCTAGGAAAATACCGGGAGTCATTTTTTTGCTTCAACTTCGAACCTGCCCATGAACAAATTAGCAAGGTACTGCGACAAGGGGTTTCCCATTGTTCCTTCCCGTTAAAAGAAACCACCTTCAATTTTGGCTTCTGCTCATTTCTGCTAAAAAAAGAAACTCCAGAGTTTAGGGAATGGGTACCAAATTAACAGCAAACGATACCAAAAAGGTTGCACAATAGATTTGGCTCATACATAATTTTCGAAACGTTTTGTTAAACTTCGCTAACTTATAAGAAATCGCTGAAACAACTCGTACTGTTTTTCCCGGTTTGTTAATTTAGGAAGGCTATATAATGCGGGATCGTTGGATTAAAAAGAGTCTTCGTTTCAGCTCAGCACTTACAATAGATTGGCAGCTTTAAGGACGTTGTTTACTGATTCATTTTTGATAAAGATTTCTAACTAATTTTTAGACGTTCGAATCAGGTTATTAATTCTATCAAAATAATCAGATTTGTCGACGATCACTACTTTGTTGCCTTTATCGGCTTTCAATAAAAAAACGTCCCTGTTTCTCAGTCGTTTAATAACTTTCCTTTGTGTGCTCTTTTTGTGTGTTTATTACTAAATGATAAATTTTTAGTTCAATGATTTCGACCTGTTCACTGATTAAACTTTTAGAATTGTCTGGTAAGTATTGAATTGAACTTTCAACACTCGCCACAACATGTTTTTTATGTTCCGGAATGCCAAATTTTAAACCGTTATTTTTAATTCTAATTCTTCGTTACTAATGGATTGAAATGAATGGTTTTTGACAATAGAGGGAGTTGTCGGTGTTACTTTTGCTGATTGCTGATGATGAGTTCAACACTTCTTGCAGAGCTATGAATGCTAATAAGGCAAAAGTCTTTCGGTTTGTGACACGAAATATTCAAGAAATGATTCAAGAAAGTGACAACAGGTTAGAATGCGGGAACTGGTAAAACATTTTTTTTTAATTGCTGAAAAACCTTTTCTATGCCAAGACTGTGCGCTTTTGATTGGAGACTCTACACTACATACTGCACTTAAGCTACCTATACAAAAAGATAGAAGGATTTCCCAAATGCCCATGCTGACGGGAAATTTCCTCAGATTGATGCGGTTACAGTGGAGATATACAATTTCTGTTTATTGACGAAATATAAATGGTCCCGTATGAGATGCTTTGCATGATTGACTGCAGATTAAAACAACAGGAATCGTGAAGAAATGTTTGGTGGTCTTAGTATGGTCTTCTTAGGCGATCTAATGCAACTGCCTCCGGTACAAAGAAACCAAGTATTCGATCAACCATCAGGAATAGTCCCAGCAACACATTTTATTTTATTCCCATTAATAAAGCTAAAAGAGAACATGAGGCAAACAAAAATATTGCGACAAATTCGAAAATATAATAAACGCTTTAAGAGTAGGTGAAATGACTACCGATCACTTTTCTGATCTTATGCAGAAAGTAACTTCAAATAGTTCTGTAGTATCTACCTGACCAACCAGCAGGTCAATAAACATAATGCAGCAGTTCTCGAACATTTTAATAATAAAAAAATACATAAACGTTCAACATAACAGCCCAAAATCAATTAATTGATGGGACAAAAAGAATGACCAGATTGATATTAATAATATAATATACTCGGACATTAACTAAACAGGAGGTCTTCCAAAAGAACCAGAAATTTTTGTTGGTGCTAAAGTCATGTTGAGGTCTAACGTTGATGTTGCTAAGGGACTTGTGAATGGGGCGATAGGTCACATTACTGAAATTATATGACCATATTACAGACGTGCTCAACTATATGATAGCGAAATACCATCGGTTCCTGTAGACTTTGGTAAAGACGGCATTCACATCATACAGCTTAAATCAGTTCAGTTCCCTGCTAAATTTAATCACGGTACAGCTGAAAGAAGAAGGGATTGTCTTGTCTTGGGCTTCAACTGTACACAAAATGCAGGGAATTACTTTAGATCATTCTGTTATTTATCTTGATTCCAAATTGTTTGCTGCAAGCCAAGCTTATGGGGTTTTAAGCCGAGTTCGCTCTTTAGAGCGGGTCTTCAAATCGAAGAACTTGGCTGACCTAAGTTGACTTCGAAGAAACCTTGACGCATTAAATTAAATGGATAGAATGGGAAATGTTTACAAACAACTAACCAGTAATTACATAACTAATAGATATATAAAGTTATTAAAATACATACATACAGCTTTAAATGCTCAAAACAACACACTGCGAGCGTACTACGGGTACATGACGGAAAAAGAGTGCTACGCACTACGAACTACGCCCTAGTCAAACTCGCATCAAATATACTAAAAATTTCACAACAAGCTTTTATTAGGCACTTGTTAATAAAAAAGAACGAAAATGTTAAAAATAATTTAAACCTGATTAGAAAAATATCATATAGCGAATATTGGCGTGTTTTTTAATATTAGCATTCGTGAAAATAGGTTATTATGATATAACGCATTAGGTGCATTGCAAACTGTATAACTTACTTGCCATTTCAAAAGTTAAGTACAGTTGTTAGTTGTATGATGACATACATTTCTTTATAACTTTAATGAAAAATACAGTAGTTGTGTCAACTACATATTTACATTTCTTCTGGAATCCTCACATGTACATGTAATAAAGCAACAATTTAATTGCCAAATAAAATTAAGCAAGTTATGTCAGTTTCATAACATGATATAGGTTTTATGGCAAAATGAATTTCGAGATCTAGAAGTTTCAGGGGAAAACTAGCTCAGACAGACTTGAAATCAGGAGTCATACTGCATATAACGCCGTTTCCTTGTGATTTCTAATACAAAGAATTCGTAGGTTAACGAAAACCTGTCAAAGAAACTATGATACAATCTTTTGGAGATTCAATCAGTTGAGGGGAGCGCAACTGATAAAGGTTCTCGACAATTGATGGTGTCAGAGTGCTGATTTCATTTTTTAAATCAGTTTTAAAAACAAAATTACAGAATTTATCTAAACTTTGACAAACTTTAAATATGCTGTTATTTTATTGGGTCACACTTCTGGTTTAAAAATAAGTATAAAGCTTGAACATTTCTAGTAACAACAAGAGGTCACGCTTATCTGTTAAAAATAACTGTCATATTACACTATAAAGTTATGTATGTTTTAAATCTCCTGATGAAAAATTTTGCTTCGTTGGGTAGCGCTGCTTAATCCACAGACATCATTACATAGTTACTGAACTTGTCCCTTTGTCTAAAAATTCGGTTTATGGTGTTTCACTTTTTTTTTGGTTGGTAGAATACCACCTATCATTTTGTGCTGTTGTTAAGAAATTTATAATAAAACATTTGTCATTAAACTTCTTTTGGATATCTCTCCTACTTCTAAAATTTTTAAAACGGTTTCGGCACCTTAATAGTCTCCTAGCTTTAATTTCAGGACCCAATTTAAATATGACAATTTGTGGAACAATCAGACTAGCTCCAGGCCTGTTGTGTCCCACGTAAACGAGCTTTATGCGGTTCTGGCCGCGTTTTGCGTCAAAGTGACATACACACGCTGAAACTGGGGGCGAAAATAAACCACTGAGCGATCAGACAATATAAAACCGCTACAAAAGCACTAATTTAATTTCCAGTAAGGAGAGAATGAATGCTTTGTATGTGTTTACATGGGACACAGACCATAAAACCCCCTTAGTTAGATAAATTGAAATTAAAGCACCATAAATGTCGTACTTGTGTTATTACACTTCTTGGGTACCTGCCTGCTTTGCGCCTGGCAGTTAGGTGAAATTTCTTAACAAAATTGTAAGTTATGTTTTTTTTATTATATCGTGTAGCAACAAATTATGGCAGATCTCGCCATGTATCCACTAATTTAAAGTATTGATGCAAATTTTATCGTCTTTAGGTAGTACCATTTTCGCAGCTGTCAATTCTAATTAGCAGCGATAGCCAACAAAGCGAAGTTTGTGTTTACGCCTAGTTAATTTTGCAAAATAAGAGAAATTAGCTATCAGGATGTTAAAACATACCTTGACTTGTCATAAGTTAGTTATTTTTTGACCGATTCTCATTCACTTAATCTCATTTTACTCAGAAATATACAACCTTGCAAAGTTTAGACTCGTTCGTCACTTTGTTTTTGAAACTGATTTTAAAAATATGTACTCACCACACTCACACCATCAATTGTTTCCCAAATAAGTCAACTCTAACTTAAATGGGTCCATAAATAAAATAAGTTGTAACATGACAATAAAACTCCTACATAATTTTAGTTTTTATTAACAGAGTGTAAGGGTTTGGTGTTAGGATACACAATTTTGTGTTTATACATCTGTGAGACAACAAAGATTCCACAGCTATTTCAGTTTACTAGCGGTCGCCCAGTGGTCGAAATTCGACCCTAATTCATTAAAATTATGAGTTGATCATTATTGACGTTATTTTGTCTGTATAAGATATAGAGCTGAGGCGAAATTAGAAAAGTAGGCCAGGCCCTTGCTATCCCTATTATTTCATTTGGATTACATTTATAGAAATAATTCACGAAATATTTTTTTAATTATGTATATAACTGTAGGATTATTTTTACATAAATATGTCTATGCAACATGTTCGATCCAATTATCGGCGGATTTTTTTTCTAACGTAAAAGTTTCCGTTTCCGATTTTAAAAATAGGGATGACAAACAACTCAATAAAAACTCTGAATATTTAATGTCATTTCCATTATCCGCTGATTGATGATTTGTTGTACAACACCTTGGGAAAATAAAATAATTGTGAAAATTATATTATATTAATGACAGAATTATAATCACAACAAAAAATTACAAATATTATTTTATACGAAAGTTAGTACTACTTGTGCGGAAAATCAATACTGATCTATAATTTACAACACTAAATATTTTCCTATTGAACTATAGGCAACTCCAAAGATAATAAAAGATGGTCATCACTTCGTCTCAAAGAGCGTTACCCAGCGATTGCCGTATTTATTATCATTTGAAAACCAACCTCGCATATATAATTACACAGTGGTTTCTGTTGTCGTGTAAAGCGTTTTGGATTTTAAATTTTTTGAACATTTAGGGTGTAAATTTTCAAGCCAGCAGTGTACGATTTCAAAGGTAATATGTATGTAAAAAATATATATTTTACTCTAGAATAAATAATAACTTAACTTATTATATTCAAACAAATCTTTAAAATGTTTTTAACAGTCAAAACTTTGCAGCAATGGGACAATGTAATGTAAAATTAATTAACTATGAGATACCCACATTGTCAGAAAACATTAATTTTCAGTATGATTTTCAATATAAATTTGTTTTTCTGTGAATTGAAATTGAAACCTTGAAAATACTTCTTGTCTTACTGTACTGAAAACTCTCAACCTAATCGCTACAAAAGTAATGAAATGTCAAAATTTAAAACAAATTTCCGGCAGACGGCTAAGCATTCAGTGTTGTCAGATCTACCTATTTATTGTGAATTTGTGCATAATTTCACAATTTTCTGTAATCTTAGTTAAACTTATATGAAAGTTACCCGACAAAAATAAAAGGACTCTAAATTAGAAGTATAAGGTTAAAATAAAGAAGATTTCAGAAATAAATAGATAAGGTGCAATATAATTCTGATTTTAGATGATAAACCATATTAACAATGCAAAGAAAGTTGCAAATTGCAAACTTGCGAGCGCCCAATAAACGGGGATTATTATGTATTATAATTTTTGGTTGGTTCTATTTCAATAGCATGACTATGTAAGCTAACTTTAGCGAAGCGCCAAAACTTTTAGTTTTACATTTAATTTGGTTTGTCATTCACATTGGAGTCAACCTAGCTTATGATTTTCTCTAGAAGCAATCTGGCGGCACTGTTTGGCACTGACTTATTTAATTATTGAACCAATATTATAAATTAATTTTAGCATTCTGCCCTGAAGGTAGTCTGTAGCTACTAAACAAAACAAAAATAAGCAAATCGGTTGAGTGACAGAGGAGAAAATGGTACCTAACCGTATTGTCTTTGCCTATTTATATATAGATGTATTAAAAATAGAATAATGGCTTTATATAATAATTAAACTAAAATAAGTAAATTTTGATCCGATATTCGCATTCGTTTTCGCGAATACTGGAAGAGAAAAGTCGCATTCCTATTCGCCAATATCAAAAATTGGATATCCGTTACATCCCTAAAAGGTACCAACATTGCAACCTTTAACGATAATTAACCTTCTTCGTCTACGTCACAATAATCCCATATCGTACATACCTAATTATATATTTTTATTAAACCCTAAAACCTCATTTGCGGTTTTATCACAGACCCAATTTTGTATGAATAAAAGCGTGTTACATTTTGATGGAACATTAAAGAACATTTAGCATATTACACCTTCATTACTTTTTTTATTAGTATTGAGTCACCTCAAAAACCTGCTGTTTCATATTTTTCTTAGTTTTTCGCTGTTTGACCTTGAGATGACTGATGACGGCACGATAGAGGTTAGCTGGATTTGTAATCAGCGTGCCCAAATACCCTTGTTTACCATTAACAAGTTTGATGATACACATTGTGTGAAATGACCTTTCGTATTTTCAAACTCTCGTCGACTTTTAACCCCTGGATCTTACGCCCCTGGCAAACCTTCTAGGAAGCTTTTATGGGCGTTGTGCGCATAGAATTTTTTTACCAGTGAATCAAATAATATCGACAAAAATCGGTTGCAACCAATTCGACGGGAAGCCAAAATCCCATATACTGGGTGCGTGGTCCTTTGTCGAAAGATTTACCTAGGATGGTAACAATTTAATGGAGTAAACTAAGGACAAAGAAGGTATTAGTAACGTCTGCCATGCTTCTAGGATGGTAACAACCTAATGGAGTAAACTAAGAACAAAGAAGGTATTAGTAACGTCTGCCATACTTGCGAGTATACTTAACAACTTCTAGGTGCATCACCTACATAATGTTCCTACTTTTAAAATTCACAAAATTAACTGCATAATATTTAATTATACTGAGATTCTTGAGATATTAACAAATAATAAATGGTAATATTGTGTCGAAGTAAAATCCCTCTAATATTTTAACCTTTTATTTAAGAATATTCATATATATATATATATATATATATATATATATATATATATATATATATCACAATATAATTCATATAAGTATATTCCCCACTTTAAACACCAGAAATTCAATGTGAGTATGTTAAGTGGAGTGGATATTCAATGTCATATGTCAATCTGAAGATTTTTAATTTTAGTTTCTAACATTTTTTCCACATATCCTAGGTCGTGCTAAAATGTAAATAACACAATTTTAAATCGAGATTAACTTATATTAAAATATTTTCTTTACCTGTAGCACATGTACACCTTTCATTGACAATACAACTAAATCTTTAATGCCATCCCATCTCATATCAATGTATTTCAATGCCAATATAGGAGCTGCCAGTTTCTTCACCTCTTCTAAACACCAACCTTTTTCTTTATCTTTTTTGTAGAGTAATAACTCCTAGAAAAATAATGGAAATTCAAAATGAAAAACTATCTTATCTCTATACAAATTAAAATATATCGACGGCCTAGAGTCAATACCTACCTCTCAAATGCAAAATTTTTATTGTTAATTGATACAATAGCATTAATTAATTTTAAACTATTTTTTTCTTAATTGGTCTAAATTTATACTGAATATATTAATTCTTATTTCAATGGTCATTATAAAAAATATAGGATATTGAAATTAATATTTAAAAGGCTTTTTGCGAGGTATATGTATATCAGAAGCTACTAGGACTATTTATCTGAAAATTAGTTTACAGGGGTTTTTCGATGAGCTGGTTTCAGTTAAAATAATTTCAGTTATCTACGACTTCCGGTTCTACCGGAAGTGGACCCAAACATTGTTTTTATAAATGGAACACCCTGTTTTTAAAGCTTTTTTAGTCTCTACGATGAATTTCAATATAACTTTATTAAAAATATCATATGTCTGAAGGGCTCAAGTTGAAAGTTATTTAAACTTTTAAAAAATTTTGACAGATGCAGCTTTCTAAAAAAATATATTTTTTGGAAACAAAGAGGGCCAGGTCAAAAATTACCAGAATTTGCCTGAATAAAACCTGAAGCTTTCTAAATCTTTGGAAACTTTTCAAATGAATATACGGAGTGTTCAGAAATTGGCCTCGAATTCGGCTATCTCGAAAATAGTGTTATGGATTTTATGTTTGAATCCCCATACCTAAATTAAAGGATTTTTGTGGTTCTGAGAGATATCTGAATTATCACTAGGCTTTTTTGAACGAATCGACAAGAAACAAATGCTGAAGTACAACAGACAATATTTGCTAATAATTTGATGATAAAGCACAATTATATGGAAAACATTTATCATGTCCCGTTTAGGATTTAGTAACTAAGATCCGTTCGTGATACTCGGATAACACTCATTCATGACACGCTGACGGGGTTCATTCACAATTGCAAAACAGATAGATGGACAGTTTGTGAAAAACCAAGAAAAAAGGAAACCTGTCGTAGATAATAAAGAGAATTAAGTTACAGTCTTCGCATGCTACGAGCATATCCAGAAAATTCCTCAGTAGATGCAGAAAGAGATGTGGGAATATCTATGATTAGTTTTCAGAGGATCCTAAAAAACATAAGAACCATCCGTTTGCATTCTCATTAGTTAAGAATTTAAGAGCAGGTGACGTTCAAAGACGGAATGATCTTTCGAATTCATATTAATCAAAATTCAGGAAGACGAACATTTTCTACACAAAATGATTTGGACGGATGAGGCAAAATTTATGGAATAGTCAACCACATTACTGGAGTGATTAATCCACACATTATTTTTAGGTGAGAGATATCTCGAAATTTTAGAAAATGGTTACATCCATTAGAGTTGACTTAGAATCAGCAGTGGTCTTAACACGACCTCATAATATTGCACCTGTGAATAACTTTTTAGACAATCATTTTAAAGATCGTTGGATAGAGAATAATGGACCTCATCGACGGCCCTTCGTTCTTCCGATATCACTCCTTAGCTTTTTTATTTGGGGTCGAATAATAAATATTGTCAATGCTGCACCGCTAACAACAAAGGTAGATTGCCAGAAAATGATCTGCGTCATGGTGTTATGAGTATGCTTTTCACATACTTTTTTTATGACCATATCAAGTTCTACATAAATGGTTAAGAAAGTAAGGTAATGCATCTACGTTTCTTGACGGTTCCTTCAAAAATTTTAATTTTTCCAAGTGTATATAAAAACTGTTTCATTTAGTCTTGTAAGCATAAACTACTACTTTTTGGCCTAGATTCCAATGGCTTTGAAGAAAAATGGAGTTGCCATTTGAAAAAAAAAAGAGTTATACGATTTTCGGATTCAGTACCAATTTCTTAGCTCTCCGTTTTTTAAACAGTTTTCAAAGATTTAGGAAGCTTTAAGTTTTATTCAGGCCAATTCTGGTAATTTTTGATCTGGCCCTATTTGCTTCCACAAATATAATATTTTGTGAAGAGGATCTGTCAAAATTTTCAAAAAGTTGAAATAACTTTTAACCGGACCCATTCAGACCTATGTTGTTTCCAATAAGTTTATCTTAAAATTCATCATAGATTGTAAAAATGCTACAAAAAACAGGTTGTTCCATTTACGTTGCGTTCACTTAGATCATGTACATTCTAGATATAGTCATGCACAAATGTCGTGGTAAGACTAAAGAGAGAGAGAGAGAGAGAGAGCTGCTTCCAATCAAATGTGTTGCTCATTGGCTGCTTCCACCCACTAAGTGAAATAGCCTGTTACTGTTTCTTGCCACGCTTTTATGCTTGACAGGCTATATCTAGGAGGTAGATGATCTACGCTTCCGGTAGAACCGGAAGTCGTAGACAATTGAAAATATCGGAAACCCCCTGTATACTAATTTTCACATTAATACTCCCAGTAGTTCCTCATATACATGTCGACTCAGCTCTTCGTAGTATACTCTGACCATAAATATAAAATTAACCATAACTTGAAAACCATCAGTCATCAGACTTTGCGGCCATGAAGAGATTTGTTCATTTTGTTAAGATTTACAAAATATCAAAATTTCAGCCAAATCCACCGGGGGCCACTTTCCATAAGGAATGTGCGGGGTCCTTTATAAAAAAATTAACTTACTTATAAACGTAACAGTATTTTACTGTACAACAAAATATAATCAAAATTGTATATTATTTTAAAGAACATAAACTTCAAAGTCTGTATATTTCAAAAAGTCCAAACGTTTCAAGATCTAAATCAGACCCCGTTTTCAATGGTATTAACAAAAATGAACGAGAAATTTAAAAAATTAAAGATTAAAAAGATTCGTAATGACAAATTTCGTAATCACAATTTGACATTAATGTTTGACAATCAAACTGATGTAACTAAGGGAATTTACTGCAAATTTGATATACACAGGGTAATACAAAAAATTCAATCCTCTAACTATAAAAGTTCAAATAATTTAACAAAAAAATTATATAAAGAAACGATAATTCGAAAAGTCAAAAAATGCCTCAAACCTCGGTCATCACATTTAATTTCAAAATTCAACCATATTACACAAAGAAGAACACAACACAAAACGAAAACTGAGAGAGTCTGCTTTAATTTTATTAAACGAAAGCGATTGTGTAGCTAGTAAGTACTTCTATAGAATTCAGCTGTTCCTGGTTACCAATAATCAACGATGAAATTAATAATGGTAATGTCCTTTTGAACAACCCTATATCGGGATCGTTCATAAGGTTTTTCCTAGGTTTTCCCTTATGACTTTAATGAGATCTCGGGAACATCAGAATTTCTTTGATGCCATTTTTGGCGAATCTTATATCATAGTCGTACTTAGGAACGCCACATGAAATTCTAAAGATAACTCTTTCAAATTGGAAGAATTTGAAAGAAGCTTTTTATTTCACATGATCTTTAGAATTTTTAGGCTACCCTGTTTATATCAAATTTGCAGTAAATTCCCTTAGTGACAACAGTTTGATTGTCAAACATTAATGTCAAATTGTGGTTTTCGAAATTTGTCATCACGAATCCTTTTAATTTTTAAATTTTTTAATTTCTTGTTCATTTTTAATACCATTGAAAACGGGGTCTGATTTAGACCTTGAAACGTTTGAATTTTTTGTACTACCCTGTATACATCAAATTTGCAGTAAATTCCCTTAGTGACATCAGTTTGATTGTCAAACATTAATGTCAAATTGTGATTTTCGAAATTTGTCATTACAAATCCTTTTAATTTTTAAATTTTTTAATTTCTTGTTCATTTTTGTTAATACCATTGAAAACGGGGTGTGATTTAGGCCTTGAAACGTTTGGACTTTTTGAAATGTACAGACTTTCAAGTTTATGTGTTCCCAAAGAACTCAGAAAAAATAAAAACCAGGAGATGCCACAATTATCGTTCAGAAAACAATTAGGGAACAATGTTGTCTTTTTTAGTAACGCAGTTGTTTTGTTCATGTTATAAAGGGCAATCTCTCGTACTATTTCATCGACGGCGCTGTACTTGAATATCGTTGTCGAAGATATACGTTTGGAACTTTATTAGGATTCTAATAGACCTTTTTACCTAAAGTGTTTAATAAAATATAAATTATTTTACATTGTGTCCTAACAAGGAATAAAATTTTAACTACCCTGCGTTACTATCTGAAAAAATCCTTAAAATAAATGTATTAAAAACTGATGTATCTCATTTCGACTAGTAGTAACTATTAAAAGGAACAAGAACCTTTGTGCGGGAAAAATAAGCTAGACGAATAAGTCGATTCACAGACATCTGAGGAGGTAAGTGTGTTTATTGCGTTACCGCTGAGTTACCTCTGTCAAAAGGTAAGTAATAAAGAGACATACACAGATGTTTAGGTATAGATTTGGAGAGTGACATAATATTTATTTTTTGTTTTTATTTTCAGTTCACATTTACAAAATAATAAAATATTTACTACTGCGTTACTGCTACACTGCGTTACTATAAAAAAGTAACATAGTTGTGTTGGTAACGCATTTACATTAGAGGTATTTTAAAATTATTAACTGTATTGTACTACGGTTAAATTACTTCCTGTTTTGTAGAAACAAGCTTCTACAATAAATGGCTATGACACCCGCGGAAAAGCAACGTTGTTATCGGCTTAAGTTAAAGCTGGACCCCGTAAAAAATAAGAAACGACGAGATCGTCAGTAAGCTGCACAACAAATTTAGGTGATCATACCGGCTTCCACAGCATTCAGGCACCTCAACTTCATCTAGGTCTAGAAACCGAAGAATAAATGTAATAAATTACAAGATGAGATATGAAAAACTGAAAAGTTAGAAAAAGGTCAGTCTCATCAGTTTGGAGAGTCACGGAAGCTGTTATACAGAGGCGGTGCTAGAGAGCCCAAAGGATCATGTCCCTTCCTCACCCCTGCCCAAATCGTACAAGACAATTTGATAAAGCTCTTGAGAGAATTACAAAAATTAAATCAACAAGAGGTATTCAAAATAGTTTTGAGAAATGCGTCAATCCCCCAAAAATTTTTGGCCGGGACCGCTCCTAGCCGTATCAAGAATAACTTACTACAATAAGGTTTATTCCTCATCTGCCAGCTCTGTCGACGAGTATCTTGCAAACTTTAAGCAACAGTTTCTAAGGTAAAAGAAAAACAATTGGTTCAAAAGTATATCAGATCAGACGGTTTTTTGTCGTTATTTTAGTAGTCATTTTTTTAAAAATTGGCTTCTGAAACGCAGTGACTCGAGCTATAAAAAATATTTCATTCAATTGATTATGTTTGTGATTTAATTTTATGGGGATTAACAGTAGCACTGTAGTTTAAAATTGCCATATTAAAGAGTTTAATTGTATAATTTTATAAATAAAGTTTAAATTTTAGGGAAAGTCACGGTTGTTCAATTTTTTGATCACTTCGTGTATAAATTGCCAAAAATATGGTGGGTCATTAAAAACATCGCGGCAAATTAACAAATAATTTTTAAATTTCCTTAATTTTTCAAAAAATCGCTGTTCAAGTATTTTGACCCACCTAACAAAATTTGAAGCTTCTACACCACCTTCGCCTTCATGACACGCTCTGTTTTGTTTTCCCAAATTTCAGTTTTTGATTTTGTAAACCCTTCATTCTCAACAGTTCAGTTTTACCTCTTCCACGATATAAAAAACATATCGTGGACAGTATCACGATATGTTTTTTATATCGCCTTCTTTTTCAAATGTTGTTGTTTTGTCATCATTGGTGTAATCTTGGTCATTTAAATCTGCAAGAACGGCCCTTCTGGTTTCCGTTTCTTTGTTGGAAGTATAACTGAAGTCAAACCTCTCATTCTCGTGCCTTGTGGCCGTTGCATCTGTAAAATTATTTATTTCTGCTTCTTGGTCGCTAAATTCACTGTTGGTTGTAACAATTACACTTGTAGCTGAGATCAATATTATTATGTTCACCAACGTCGTCTTTCTTGTGGCCACTAATATAAACATCGAGCGTTATATGTAATAGTACATTGTTCTCGATACTTTCACTTACAAGGAAATCACATTTTTCAGATAGAATGTTGCAAGACTCAATATTTTGAGATAAGTGGTTGTTTGCATTCAAAACATACAGGTATATTATCTAAACAATCATGTACGTTGGGCATGCCATTAGTGTTACGCTTCATATTATTACTAGATATATTTTGATTCATACATTAATTATTATTTAGGACCAAATACAAAAGTTTTCTGCCACGGTTCATACTGCAATTGTGTGAAACCGTCTGAAACAGTAAGAAAAACCGTATGGAGATACTGCAATAGCATGTACATGTTAACTATAACTGGGACCAAACGGAGATAGCTTAATTGCAATAGCTTGTATGTACAAAAAACATTTTAAACCATTCATAGTAGTAATTTTGTAATAAGAGAAACTTATGAAACTGGGTGGTAGACACATTAAAAAATAACTGGAATATTTTTCTCACCTTTTCTGAGTCAGAATGAAGGAATTTTACCACACCAAATGTTCCGTCAGTGCGTAATACTAAAAACCCAATGGCGTAAACTGGAAATACGAGTTATTGCATACAGAAATTTGGCGCGAGGTTTTGTCACATTACAAAATAAGGTATTTCTATGGGCAGGACACTTATACCGTATTGCCAGCAGATGTATTAATTAATTTCATAAAATTTGACTGCATAACATGGTTTTTGGAAAGTTTAGAGATACCAGATACCATGTATTGACTCTAGGGGGTCGATATTTAGCATAGTTGGTGGCAACGTAAATAGCATAGGGTAGGCCACGAGTCACATTAGTTTAGGCATTTCGTTTATTACTTATTGGTAGATTTCTAAAGCACATTCATGGGTATTACTGCATAGAATTATTTTACAATCATTTGGTAGTTTTACCTGGAAAGTTTTCCGGGAGTTTTGAAAATGCGCAATTTTATGGATTTCCGAGTTTCAACTTTGCCACCTTGTATCCATGGTGGTGTGGAAATGGTTTTCTTTTTAAAACGCATATTGAAGTACACTTCGGGGCGCTAGTACGCCAAAACTATTGATCTTACAAAAAGTTGTTAATCCATAAATTGTAGTAAATTTTTCTATACTTTAATTTTGTATAAAAATGTTTTTATCGTAATGCGAGTCGGAATGGAGATATTGTCCAAAAACTGCTATAAGGTACGATTTTCCCAATATGACTGGATTATTACTATTTTTAAATGAATAGATGGTTAAGAGTCATCTGTCCAAATGTCATAAAATATGCTCTAATTAGAAGATTTTAGAGCGGACAAAACCGGAATCTAGAGTCAATCAGCATAAGAAGACGAAAAAGCGGAGAAAATACGTTACTAACTCTATCGATGGCTTCAGACAAATAATATTGAAGACTACTTAAATATATACAGTGTAACATAGAAGTTGAAAGAGATTAACGAAATTGAAAGGTGAAACGTGGGAAAGAAATTGTGGAGAATTGGAGAGATTTATTACGAAATCAGGGTGTCAGATTGCCAAAACCCAAGAAAAACACTAAGGGAAGGTCGAAGTTAATTAAAAATAATAAGCAGGAGTATGAAATAAAAATTGTTAGTCTTTTAATAGAAAATACAAATGTATTTACAGATGAAAGAAAAGACATCGAAGTTGACCAGGAAGATGCCAATAAGCTCAGAAAAAATAAAGACAGGAAATATACCAATCGAACTGTCCCAGATGCATTGAAAACTTGGATCAGGAAATGTTCAGGCATGGATATTGAAATTGGAGATAACTGTCTCTTCACTTTGCCATTTAAAGACACCAGGTTATCATAGTCAACGATGAAGAAGATGCAGAGTATATGTATACAACAACATATAAATTTCCTTGCTATAATATTCTGTTCAAAAATTTTTTTTCAACTTGATATATTGTTTATTACTTACCGCAGAAGTATTTCCTATTAACAGCTCTTTGACTCCATTAAAATCAATATCCGCTATTTCACAGCAACTTTGAACGCTGGTGCTATCCAATCTAGGTAAAGTACTGTAATCTGTCAAGCCATATTCTAAAACATCGCTAAAAACAAAGTATGTGAGTTGTAGCTAAGTTGGCAATTGAACTGATTTAATAGTGTTTCTTCTGTTATTACAGAACTGCACATTTTTATTAGATATAAGTAAACATGGCAAAGTGATTTTTAGGTGACACAATATATAAAAGATGCCCTCTTAGGCAAGGCGAAAATTTCGCCATACTCAGTGGAGTTTTGTGCGTAATCACCTTCGTCAGATGCCCCAGTCAAGATGTCGCTCATGTGCAACTAGGTCACAAATTGTTTAAACTTTTTTTGTAAACAAGAGACTGTATATTCAATTGAATATTTTAACCACAAAATGTTTCAGACTTTTTGCCCATTTATTGAGACAAATTTGGGATACATTTGCGCACAAATGGGTCCCAGTAAGATGTGAGCAATTGTAACCCAATAACCTCTTAAACATTAAGATAAAATATGACTAAAAATTTAAAACTATTATTAATAAAACTTTAAATAGGTACCTTAGACATAGACCAAGTAAAACTCCAAACATCACAGCACTATATGAAAACTTGTTTTATATGAGTAAAATTTACTGCGTCGTACTGAAAACACATGAGTATCTTAATTAAACGATAGGACGTCAGAACCCTCATAATTTTTCCGTGTGAAATAAAAAAAAATCTCGATCGCAATTGTACCCCGTGCATAAATCCACCCCATACGCAATTCTGCCTCTCTTTCCCCTACATGTGAAAATTTTAAATTCGTTTTAATTTATGAAATAAAAACAAACTGGGTCATCAGAGCTCCTGAGTTGAAATACAGGCAGATAAAAATCTAATTTCCTGCTGCGAAATGGGAAATAAATCAAAGAAATAAGCTGGTGTAAGGCAAAAGTTAGTAGTACCATCACCTTAATTATAGTAATGACAATATCTAACACTGGGAATAACCTCCCGAAAACATTGAAATATTATTTGTCATAAATAACATGATAAAATCGTTTATAGATGATGCTTCAATTGTAGGAAATAACAAAATTAATACCTGATTGTAAAGTTTGGTATTATAGAGAAATTATGTGTTCGCATATTATAAAAATAATTTATTAGTGGTTTTGTATTTTAAGCGTTGATGATTCCCAAACTATATGCGAGAATATGCGGGGTGGCAAATTGTGATATGACATGATTAGTCCGACAGTTTTATGGAGACTGTTCGTGGTGATCAAATTTTATATTGATCAATTGAAAATACTTACTGGATGGGGGCAGGGGGAGTTTTTACTGTTTTTAAGAAAATTTAATATCTCGGCAAAAAAGTGATACAGGCGCGAAATTTGATATATCTGTACTAAAATATAAAGAGTTAAAATATGTTTTTAGAGGAAAATCTCAGAACTACTGAACCCATTTTAAATTTTCTTTCACTTACAGGAAGCTACACTATCCATGAGTAACAGGCTGTATTTTATTTTCATAAAATGTTTAATTACTCCAGGGGGCCGTTCGGTCACTACTGTTTTTAATTAAATCCAATATCTTGGAAAAATACAAAAGTTAACAATGCCCAAAAAGTCACAGAAATGCCAAATGTGACAAAGTCAAGATTCTTAAAGTGGGAAAATCATCAAATGCTAAGAAATGTCAAAAATAACAATCCTAAAATGACTAATATTTTCGTTGTCCTCTAACTCACCGCGGTAAGAATAAAAGACAGTAGGTAAGGAGAGCTTTCGCTGTCATCGGAATCGGTTTTTCACAATTGCCACTTCCATATACATCCTGAACTTTAGATATTTTTCTCCATACTTCTTAAGAGATTTCTTTATCCTCTATTATGGCGAGGTTTCTGATGTAACTAATATATTTCGTCTTACATTCCACTACCTAATAAGAAAATCACTTTATATTGAAGTTGAAAACAATTGAGTCAAGTTGTATTCAGCTTCTGTAGTTCTGCTAAAATCAGTCAACTAAGCTTGACTTGTGAGAATACGCTATTAGTCCAACCAAATATTTTGCAGTGCATTTAAAAATCTCACTAATGTTGATCTATTTTAACGACTGCTAAGAGCCTTCTTTAGTTCGGGTTATAGTCACGCATACAGTGAATAGCGGATACCATCGGATCTTACTTCACTGATTTTATCCTGTGAAGTTATCTTAAATTGAACAAACGATTCCTGACTTGTCCAGAGGACTATAGAATAATGTAAGTGTTACTAGAGATATGTTACAGAATGTTGGATAAGAAACACACAATATGTTATAAAACTATTACCAAGTTTAAACTAGAAATTTTGATCTTAATTATTGTAACTTATTAATGTGGTAGTTAAAACTCACCGTTAGTTATGCGATAAGTTTGAAAATCGACGTGGCACGGTGTGGTGTATATCTTTAAAATAAACGAGAGAAAAGATTACGAAAGTGCGCTTCAATAATGGTGAGTTACTTAAAAAAACAAAACAAAAATAACTAAATGATAGATAATATAGGGACAGACAAAAAAGAAACTATGTATGACCATTACAATGGAGCATTTTGAAAACTATTCCGAGCAAATTGATCATGACCATGAAGGAAAGATTTAGAACATTTACATGATAATGAAGATACCACTCGACAAAAAAATATATTCAAACAGAAAATGGACAGGTAATTCACAACGCTTTGAGAAAAGAGGAAAAGGGATGGATTGGGATAATATAACGCGACTCTGGATCCTCCACTATTTACTTTTGTTAGGGGCGAAATTATTGTCGGAACATTCTATACGTATATTTCATCAGAAACAAAACATTAACATAGTTGCGTCGACCGAATTAGTCCTGTGCAAATTAGAGACCAGAGGAAATGTAATCGAACTAATGACGCAGTGAAAATACCTAAGTAGTCGTCAACTTACCAATTTACAGAAGTGGAACAACGCGTACCTAAATAAAGCAAACAGGACCGTGTGACATCATAACGATACAATATAGCGAAACAAAAATATATGGAAAGACGAAAATTTATAAAACAATAGTCAAGGCCAATATTAATAACGCTTTGGAAACATGATTCGATACAGTAACAATATAAACTGCTAAAACACGGAAATAGGATTTGATTCCATTTTACAATACATATGTTTAGGAAACTCAAGTTAGTTGGGCGTTTTACATAACTAGAACCATTCATATGAATGCAATTTAAAAACATCTCTCAATATGTTGCCTTAAGATGAAATCTCTTATGACATCTCGAGTTACACAAAAGCATTGTTTACCTAAATTCTAATATAGAAGTACACCTCCCTACTTAGAACCCGTGTTGGCTTGTTTTCTTGTTTATCCTAGATGTCGGGTATACCATACAAGGCAAGATTCTCAGAGTGACGGAGCCAGAGCAGAAGTAAGATAGTAATTTATACTAGACTAAAAATAACTCTCATAGGAGAAATTACCAGGTTCTATAAATATAATACACTTATTGGGAATAATACCACAGCTGAAATAAAACTAACTCTCTTAGTTACCACGCCAAAATATTACATTCAAAACAAATAAATGTCAGCTTACTTTTTTGTAATACGAATTCATAACCTTCCGCAATAATTCCTTTACTTAATTTAAATAGATGTTGCCATTATTTTGTGTTTCATTAACTCTGATGAAAATATAAAATATTTTTGTTCTAAATACCCCTGTATTTGCTACACGAATGGTAGAGGATTTTGTTAATTGTTCTGTTCAGTCGATACATTTGTTGCAGCTCTGCAAATATATGGGTACATACGCACAAAGTGCTTACTTTGGTTGACAACTTTGAACAATTTTTTTTTGTAAAACAATCTTTTTGCCATATGTTATACAAGAGTTTTTTATTTATACTGATCAGTTCTAACATCTACCAAAATATCTGCACTTCATTATGGTACACATTGTATACATTTATAATTTTTATATTACTTACTGAAATATCACAGCTGGGTGGATAGTGTTAACAACCACAAGATTCAACTTCGGATTACTCGCACATTGTCTTGAATCTTGAGCAAAGTCCTGTTGTTCCAACGATAATTTCTTGGAAGTTCCCTGTTCTGGATAAATGCTAACTTTTGATACAGAATTACCGAATCTAGTTGAAAAATTGTATAAGACCGTATTCGTTTTTACGTCAACCCTCATTAGTTTCACATATCCACATTCAGTTGCAAAGGTTGTAATTCTCCTAAAATAAATTTAGATAAAGCAAATTAAGATATTAATTTTTTGAAAATTAGTAAATATCGGTTAAAGTTTTTGCTTTCAGAAACTTGTACTACGAAGTGCGTAAGAGGGCATCCATTAATTACGTGAGGTGTTTGATGCAAATTTGAGACCTCTCCCTTCCCCTCGGTGAGATTTTCTAAGATGAGTGAGATTTACCTTGTGAATTTGAAATAATTAATATTAATGTATTTAGCTTCATGCTACTCAATACAACCTTGTACTACAATTTTTCGTCAAATTAAAACCGCGTAAATGATACCCCGTTTAAGCTGCACTAAACAAGTTGAACTAAATAATGGGTAGTTGGTCGAGTATTTCTCAAGAATTTTTACCTGGCTCCACACGTTGGCCTCAACACAGATGCAACGTTGATTGGTTAATTGATTTGGCATCGACACGTTGGGAGTTACAGCAGTTCACTCCCGACAGGTCCAATCTTGCGATAAATTGCTTGGCTTTCTGCTGTTCCTCTGATGTAAGGTGGGTTAAATGATCGGTAAACTGGTTTGGAAACTCTTTACTGGGCCCTGTCTTCTTCACTGATGTCTGGTACGCTTCCTCGCAATTGATGGTGTCTACTGGCTCGAAACACGCTAATTCTTGACCATTGACAATACGGATGTCGTTGTTGGACATATTCAAAACTGTAATTGGTATGTCTCGTCCAGTTTTAACTATAGCCCGTCCAACTAAGTAGTCATGAACTGAAGGTACGGCTCCACCATTCCAACACAGCTCCCAGGATTCGACCGGGAATTCTGGTTGGGTATTTTGCTACAATTTTTATGGTCGCTGAGCTGTTGACGGGCCGTGTCAATACAAATTCCTCATTTAGGAAACTGAGAATATCATATCTCGGGTCGAACATGAACCCATGTTGGCTAATTAGGTCCATACTCAGTATATAATCGTCCTCACCCTGTATTGACATGGACTCGACGGTGACTGTTCTTAACTGGATGTGGTTGTTAGCTGACCGGATTTCCGATGACCTCAAAACTCTGGACCTGGCAATGTACACAGCGGCGCCAGTGTCAAATGCGATGGTGATTGCTTGGCCATTGATGGTATCTTTGATCACTAGGTTGTTGATATCTCCGCAAAATTTCCGAATGGATACTGTCCTGGGGGCTGGTGGAGGGTTAGTCAGCTTCTCCCCCTTATGCTGACTGATCTGCGATTCCCTGGTTGGTGAGGTTGTTGTTTTGTTGGCTACCCCTCGTTGATGATCGTTCAGAGAACCTCACTTTGCAATCGCGTTGAAAATGTCTTGTTCGGAAACAACCACCTCTCGTTCCAGTTCTTTGTGACGGTTCAAGTAATTTGTTCATACCAGTCAACGCTTGAAAGGGTGACTCTGACTCTTCCTGAGTGAAGGAAACTGCTCGTACTGCTTGGACATGTTTATGACGGCCTCTACCTCCAAAGCCCGGAGCAAAGCTTCATTACTTTTATTGATGCTACTAAGTCTTTCTTTGTACTTAACATCTCTGATAGCATTTATCAAACTCTGTGTGGCCAATTGATCTTTAGTTTCCTCTGGCAGGTCTGGGTAGGACAAGTGTACTAAACATCTCTGCTTCGAATTCTTGAAGACTTTCTCCAAAATTGTGTGTTTTACCACTTAGTTGCACCTGGTATACTTGGCTCAAGGATTGATTGTCGTTTCTTTTGTCTAGGATTGCAATGATCTTGTCGAAAGTACCTTGTTGATTCACTGGAATGGTTTGGAGGAAATCTAAAATCGGACCTATTAGCTGCAGCGACGGCTGCCGTTTGTGCATAGGCCAAGATGAACTACCATCAAATTTGGGTGGTTTGCTAAAGGAACCTTAGGTACTCACGGTGTTCTGGTATTTCCCTCTCTGCAAATTTTGTTGCATTTTTTTAATTTCTGTTTCCACTTTGTTTTGGATGGCACGGATTTGACCTTGTACTTCATTTTGTACTGTTTCTTTAATTGAACTGATTTCAACTTTTACCTGGCTTTGGATGGAATCGATGTCATCTACTTGGGTTTCAAGAGTATCCACGATAGTTTTTAGGATCTTAATGTCATCGTTTATCTTTTTTTATGTCTGACTCCACTATTTGCATTCTCTGATTAACTGCGTCATTGACCTGCGTTACTATTTGCATTAATTGTTCAAATTGCTGTTGTCTGTTTAATTCATCTGTCTGTCTCTTTTATTCAGTTTGTTTTCGTTTTTCTTCAAATATTTTAAATTTATTTTGTCTTGTTAATTCAAATTTCGAAAATAACCCCTGAATTAAATTCTGTTGCTTTTCATCTATGTTAGTGACAAGATTTTCTAACTCAACTTTTTCATCAAAAGATTTCACTAACCCATGTTGTATTTCCTCTTGATTTTCTTTTTCTTTTTGTCGCGTTTTTCCAGGATATGAGTTATTTTTTCGTCTAATTTATCAGCAACCTATTTGAATATTTTTTTGCTAGTCTCGTCCATTTCTGCCATACCTCGAGTGTAGCCATAATTCACTTTAATTAACTTCACCTAATCCTGCACTTCTGTCACCAAATTGCAATAGATTCTCCTGGGTTCAATTCCCAAATGTGCACACTCACTTTCAATGTGTAATAATAATAAACAAATAATTCATTGTTTACAAAATAATGACTAATACTACTACTAACACTAACCTGTACGATCGTCGTATTTTAAAATTACCGTGGAATATACCCGAATTTCGATGGTTATTTCTTTGTTGTCGGAGCGTTTTCCCGGAACCTTGTCGAAATTTCGAGTCGATCTTGATTCTTTTTTTTTTATCATTACAGCCGGTCTTATGGTTACATTGTTTTCATCGAAACGTACCAATTTAGAAGGTGTTGATTATTCTAGTGCCCCCTGAGATTTTTGGCTGAAACCGCCACTGAAACTTACTGATACTATTTTGTTTCTATTATAACTATTCCTATTATTGAATTTCTTATTTAAGTGATACCTTTGGCTTGGGTCGAAGTTTATGGCTAAGGCGGAACAATCGGCTTAGGCCAAAATCTGATGTTCGGTCGAACACTACAAAATTGAAGTTTCAGTCAACTTACTCTGTAAAATCTTCTGTGTAGAAAATATCTATCCAAACAACAGGAGTAGAAGTTTTACAGAACTCTGGGAAAAAATCTTTATTGTCAATTTCCTTATAATTGTGCTCAGATGTGTGTTCTCTGTAGACATGCACCTGATGATCACTTCCAGACAAAACAAAAACAATCTAAAAATAAATAAATAAACATTTATTCATTATATTCAAATATCTGAAATTTTATCGTTACCTCTTTGCTTTCAATTCTGTCATTTTTCCATGTTACTAAGTACGTGTGCATTAGTTTATACGGAATATAGTTCAGTTCAACATTCAGACAACTTTGTGCTATATTTTCAATGTTAAACTCTTCTGTCTCTTCCCATTCTGAATAAATATTGAGGTAAGTTTTTAATCTGCTGTTGGAATCGTTGCTATTCTGCAAATATATTTGCGTCATGTAAGGTTTTAATTAAGACAGAACATGTGGGTATTTACTGTTATTAATTCGTACAAATATGTAATTAAAAGATGTTGGTTTAACTAGAGTAAATGCTTAAGATTTAAGTATAACAACTGAAACCCTTTTAAAATTAAACTGTATTTAAATAGCATAAGACTATAGGATCTTTTTTAGATTTGATGAGCGATATTTCTATACCGGTGACTTTAATCAGCGCCTGAGATGATCACTATTAATACGGGAGACCTAATTCTCCGATAAGCAGTGAATTAGGTCGCTGCCTGCATGCCGCACGGTACCTCATAATTCTTGTATTGTCCTGGGATGGATACTGTTTGACCTACAGCCGGCGACGGCGTTCTAATTCTGCTCAAAGCAAGGATTTGTGTAACTGCTTGCACGACCCACGGTCGTTATTTTTCGCCTATCGGGGTCGTGTGTCTAGTCTTGCGTTAAGCATGTTAGTTTAATTGGTTTGAGTTTTTGATTTAAGTCAAATTAGATATATTAATACTATTTAATTTATTACTGATAATTATTAGCAGCACTGCAAGAGTGAAAGATAAACCTACGGTTCAATGTTAAAATCTCTAATATTAAAAAATCGCAGTAACGCTCAACGGCAACGCTCATATAACATGCATTCATCCTACTTGATTTTGATTAACTTAACACATCACACCGACCCTCACACTGAAACAGCGATCTCAGTCACTGTTTAAAGAAACGGTGACCCAAAAAGTACTGGTAAGCTCATTGCTACTATATTAGATCAACCGTTATTAGGGACGAAGAGTTTCCCAAACGCTGCAAATAGACCAGTCACTAACGACTCTAACCCCCTCCACAATTCATGGACCTTCAACTACTAGTCCTCCTTATGAACGTTAGAATAAAAGTATATAAACGACAATTTTAGGTATGGAACTTTCTACCTAAAGCAATCCGCATATGCAGCGAAGCAGACCACCTAGGAGGAACCTATCAGACCGAACACAAAAGATTGCTGGATCAATGTTAAAAAATTCGAATTTTACTATTCAATTTTTTTCACGATTATATGGCCATAATTTGGAAAATAAGAAGAAATTTAGTGATGGCGCAATATCTTGGCCGGCCCTGAGTCACTTCCGTGACGTGTGCCTTCGGAAAAATTCTATATCTAGCTAGTAATGCTTTATGTACTATTTTTGAGGTGTACCATCTTGTTGAAATGTCAGCCCTTCGGCATTGTAACTACTATTATTTTCAAGCGTTTCTGTCAATCTAGTATCAATAGCGACTTCAAATAATTGCAGATACTTTTCTCCATTTAGATTCCATGGGAGAAACGGTCCCATTAAACTATCGCCATAAACTCTAATCCAGACGTTTAATTTCTCAAAATATTGAGTGTGAACCTTATGGAATACATGTAGATTTTCGTTAGACCAACATCCAGAACTATGGCGATTAACATTTAGAAAATAGCGAACACTCATCGGAAAAGCGAATAGTAAATTTGGATTATCTATTATTCGTTCAGCTATAATCTCGCAAAATTCCAAACGTCTATGGCATCTTCGTTTTATTGTTGTACACGATGAATTTTGAAATGGTAAAATTTATGTCTGAAATTCTGCGAATACTCGTACGAGATGTCACATTCTAAAGGAATGGTGCTTAATGTAGGGTCCATATTACCGACTTGATTATAGTAATGGTTTATTCTAGTATAGAAGCTGTTGGCCTGCTTCAAATCATTGGAACAAAACAAAATAATTGTTCTGAAACTGAACCATAGTCGGAAGAGATCCTTATATTTGAATTTAGGTGTAAATAAATTATTTTTGGTGTAAGAATTATTTGAACCCCACGAAGTGGGATTACTTGGATTTAAAATCTAAATTGGTGTATGGCGACAACAAGAAGTATGGACAATGGAGACAACGAAACAATTTTTTAAGCGAGTTACTGCTAAGCAGATAAGATAGTCTCGAAATAAAATCAAATATGACATCAATTCAATTCAAATCAAAGTACAATGTGAACTGAGTATTATTCAAAATCAAGTGGAAACGGTAATTAAATACCTCCAACAAGACAGAAAACCGTAAGTAACAAAGGTTTTTATAAAACCACCCACTTATGATAGCAGTTCTTTTTGGCTTATGTACAAACGGTAATTCAATGCGGTGGCCGAAATTAACAGTTGGGATAGACGAGAAAAGTTTATATTTTTAGTAATTTCCTTAAGAGGTCGAACGTTAGAACTTGTTCAGTGCATCCCCATAGGTGAACAAGGTAATTTCGGATAGATCATTGCAGTCCTAGACAACAGATACGACGGCCATTCGGTGACACAAGGTGCAACTGAGTGGGAAAACACAAAAAGTTTATAAGTCAATAAGAATTTGAAGCAAACATTAGATGTTTAACACAGTTAGAGTACCCAGACCTACCAGAGGACGTTAAAGACCAATTGACTAGACAAAGTTTTATAAATGGTATTAGAGATGTAGAGGTTCAACGAAATCTGAGACTTAGTGGGTAAAAAATAGTATTGCAGTTCTGAAATCTGCTTTAGAAGTAGAGACTATCATGAATATCTCAAAATCAACAGTCCCCCTCAGTCAGGGAATCAGAGCCGACCCTTTAGGACGTACTGTCGTTGTAAACTTACAGGGGCATTACCGACGTGACTGTAAATTGAGGTCATCAGACAGATCACCAGTCAGTGTTGGCCATTGCAATCAAACTGCCACCAGGAAGTCAGTCAATCAGAATAAAAGGGCGAACGCTGACTAACCCCCCGCCAGCCCCCAGGAACAAACAACAAAGGAACTAATGGCTGACCCATATATTAAACCAATCCTACCAGTCAAGAAGAGAGGGGTACCCAGGTCCGATGGGACTCCTTAAAGGTAGAAAATGGAATATTGAAGAGAATTTGGGAAAGGAATGACGGCAGAGAAGCTAGGCCCCAACTGGTAGTCCCAAAGAAGAACGTAAAATAGCATAAAGAAGAAATTTTTTGGCACATACTTTTACACAATAAGGAATCATTAAATTCTCACTGCAACGTTTCGTTTCTTCTGAGCCATCATCAATCATTTGTTTAATATGGACCTGTACTTTATGTAAAAATGTCGATGAAGGATTAACAGATCAATTCATTGATATATCAGACGTCAAGTTTTATACAACGTTTTGGGAGAAAAAATAATCCTCAGGGTAAAAAATTTTAGTACGGGCCTGCGTATAGCCTAAACAGTCCAATTAAATAATTTTATTCTATGAAAAACATTTTGACTTCTTTCTTGCATACTAAAATGATGTAAATTTCAGCTTTTATTTGTAAATTAACAAAAAATCAGGAAAATCAAAATTTCTCGTTGATAACTTCTAAACTATATGTTATAGTATAGACATGTTCATATGGAAGTTGTGTGTAATAGTAAGGCCTATCGAATTCCATCTACAAAGTTGCAGAAGATATTGACTGCTTTCTTCTTGAAAAATTATGAAAGTTTGGCCTCTAGGATTTTTTTAATGTTCAAAATTACTCTTTTCTAATGCCAATTTGGTAATGCTGTGCGATAGTAAATTTAAGAATATTATACAAATTACAGTCGAGCTATTCACAAACACGGCATAAACCAGACTTTTCCTGGCAGCAAATTCAATTATGCAACATTTTTTGTGTTAAGTTGAATTATTGCTAAAATAGTGAATATTTTATCACGAAATTGTTTTCGTTAATTTAGCAAGTCAGAGATATTAAGCCCTTAATTGTTTTTTCACAGATGTAATTAATTATTGCAAAATTATGATTTTTGCAATTTGCCAAAGCATGAAAAGAAAATTTTACAACTTTCTCGATGGTATTCGATAGATCTTGTTATTACCTAGTGCAAGGTTTACATTGCGCTCCGTTGCTATTTACTGTGTCCGTAAATGTCAAATTAATGCAGTCCAGCATTCTACAGTGAGAATATTATCAGATGACCTTAAAAGTTTACAGGACGCCGTGATGCTCCAAGCTGACAAGAGCTATCTGGTAATGGATACCTGTGAATAATATAACTTTTAACTCAATACTCACTCAACGATGTATTACTTCATTATGTCGAAGTTATAAAAGTCCTTGGGGTGTGGTTTGATGAGCGGTTAAGTGTTTCAGTTCATATTTCTAAGGTTTGCATAAAAGGTTTCAATATACTGAATAGAGATATTATTGGGCGTTCTATATGTACCTTTAAGCTGTTGATATATATCATTCTTATGATGACATCTTGTCAATGTGAACGCAACATTGAATACCATGCAACTTAGAAGTATTTTTTCTTCTCATTTATGTATTGTCATGTCAACGTCTCAATTATAAAACAACAACAATACACGTTTTGTATATTGTTGCAAGTTCTTATAAGATAACCGTTTATTGTGGGATATCAACATTAAAAATACTCTAAAATTTACAGTTGTTTGTTTCTGAAACCCATGGTTCACGGAGCCCTTTAGGTTATGGGCCCAGTAGATAAATAAATTAGGTATTCAGGAAAGATTTAGACGCTAAGACAAAGTCAAGCTACTGGGAAGAAAAAATCAGGAAAGTGCAGTGGATACGGAAATTGGGAGTTTAGAGTCAAGCTTCCCCTACAACAAAATGAACTTCTGGAAGTTCTAAAGAAGGTACCTCCAACAGAGCCAAATGCATTAGAAGGAAGAGAAATGATCTCACGGCCAGAAATATCCTTATATAATGTATAAGTGACAAATATAGAAATGATTCGGAAGAAAACAACTGTAAAAGTCCTTATGGATACTTTGAGTGCAACATATGCAAAGACTGTTGTAGTCTTCATAGAATGTTGTGGAACATGAAGTACCAATTAGATAATTCTCTGAATAACTACGTAATAGAATTTGAGAGAAGTGATAGGCGTGATTAATGATATAGAAACAATTAGTAAACTTTTAGCATCTATATCGGAACACCAATATCACAGTGTAGTGACAGCTATAGACATTTTAAAAGCAAACTTCTGGCGGAAGAACAGAGACACAAAGCTGATTCAACCACAGAAGCAGGAAGTTAAGTATCTTTTTATGGCAGAAATCAAAACAAGTATCAGAAGAAAACTGTCAAGAAGAAATTTGCATTTAGGCGCTATCTTTGTGGGAAACAAAAAGGCTTCAAAAATAAAAATGAAAGTAAAAAGGTGAAATTAGTAGGGGAGAAGCGGGACCAGTGAGACGAATGGAATAGTGAAACATTTGCATGTTTTAGTGGAAAATAAAGCGATAAGTTGGCGTCGTTTCAAGATACTTCAGTTGACACTCAAAGACTATATATTTAGCAAAAATTGAGTTTTGGTGTTTCTTCGGTACTAACGTATTTTTGTGGAAGTGCGTTTAGTTGTTTGTTGTATAAAAACAAAAACAGATACGTGAATTGCATTTTGGTTGTTAAATTCAAGGTAAATAAAACCATTGAAATTTTGCAATATGGTTGGTAGTACAATGGGACAAAATATTTGTGTCTCATTGTTTCCAATTAATGATTTTATGATTTTAGCAATATCTTCGTAACTTGTTGAACTCACGAAGAATTCTAAATAACTGGCATTAATGTCGGATTTGTTTTACATATGGTATGAGAAAAGAAAACTAGTAAGACTGTTACCGACAGTCTTACTGATGAGAAGACTGTGCTAGAAGCAGTCCATATGGTCATTTGTGGTAAATCAATTCGCCAAGCTGCTGTAGAGAAGAATCTGAGATTACAAACTCTGGGTAGAAATGTAAAGAAATATAAAGGTGATCCACTTTGCCGAGTGTTCCGCAATTTTAGTGAACCAAATTTTTATCCTGGTGTTAGACGAAGCTCTAGTCGAGTATATTAAACTTGCTCGACAATCTTTAGGGCCTAACAGTTAATGATTGCTCTAGACTTGCATTTGCCTTGGCTGAAACAATTAATCTGAAAACAAATGAGAGAGGTGAATTGATTAGTACAAATGATCTCGAAAAAGGTATCCCAGTTTATCATTAAGAACTCCAGAAGGAGGTAGTCTAGCAAAGGCCGCTGGAGTTTAATGAAGTAAATGTGAAAGCATTTCTCTCAAAATTGAAAGCGGTATTGCAACGCCACACAAATTGTACTAGTGGAATTATAATTTATAATCTAAATGAAACCAGTACTTTAACGGTAAAATAGAGTTCAACGAAGGTATTAGCTGTAAAAGGCACTAGGTCTGAAGTCCATTAAAGATGAATCTGGAACCACAATCCCGCCAGTAATGCTGTTCTCTAGAATATATTTTAAGAATCATATGATATCAGAAGCCCCTAATGGAACATTGGGTTTAGCTACAAAAGCTGGGTAGATGAACACGGAGTGCTTTATTGAAGTCCTGCAACATCTTATCACAGACACAGACTTCCAGCTGAAAAGAAAATCTGTCAATCACGTGTGCCATTTATCTATTGATGGAATCATTTTATGCAATAATAATGGTGTCACTGTTCTGACCGTGCCTCATCATAGCATTCACAAGTTGCAGCAGTGATGTGACCATTCTGAAACCATTTCATCGATTTTATGCTGTCTACTTGGAAAAAAGCTAACTCAGGTACACCTGTGAGCATCATTCGTGGGACTCGCTTATCCACGAGCAGTGACATAAGGCAGCTGCTTTCTAAAACGGGATTATTTCCATTTGAATGCAACGTGTTTACTGAGGAAAACTTTTTGTTCTGGCAGGTTACAGAATGACTAGTAGTTGACTTACAGAATACAAATTCAACAGCCTTTATCACGTGCTCAGCTACAGATATGTCGCTGAAGAGAAACTTGTTTTCATTGAGGGAGGTGTTACCAACCCATGCAAGTGCAGTGGACATAAGATGATATCAAATAGAGGTCTCAATGCAAAATAGGAGAAGAAAAGGCAATGCCATTATTGCTAGGGACACGCCTAAGAAGATTGAAATTGAAAATAATAAAATTGAGAAGGCGAAAACATGAAAAAGATAGTGAAAGAGGAGCAATTGCAAGAAAATGCCATAAACAAGGAAGACAATGTGGAGGAGGACGCCGAGGATTCTTATTTCTTTTATTCTGATTCGTCAGGGGGCACAGAAATCTTCTCAGGCAGTGACGAAGAATATTTATGTTCGATAACCATACATGCCACGAAAGTGAGTGAAATCAAGCCTAATAATTTTTTACTAGCTCGTATTCAGTATGATGCCACTTCTAATCAAAAAATTCAAAAATACTTCATCATTGTAAAGGATCACGATGAATCAATAAAAGCGAGTTTTCTTCTGAAGAGTGCAACATTTAACCATATGTTTGCAAAATATCGAGTAACCAGATTGTTGGACCCTCCGAAGATAACCCGAGGCTGTCAATTCTTTCAAGATGTTAAAACTGATATGATATCATAAATAATTTGATCAAGTGTGAGTTGACTCGCATATTAAAATAATGTTATTACAGGATAAAAATTACATTAGTTGCAAAGACAATTATACAAGTAATTAGGACAAAAATAGGTAGTAGCAGGTGACAACTATTGCAAAAATTCACTTAGGTAGTTAAATACAAATTGTAATAGAAAATGAGTTATGTAAATAGTTAAGTTCAGAGAATAAACAAAGTAAAGACACTAGAATAAGTAGTGACATTGATGAAATAAGACAATTTACAGACAAGGTAGAGTGAAATTGTTGTAAGTGAGCCATGCCAAAAAACAGGCATCCTCAAATAAATGATTTAAACATTGTGCAAATAAAAACTTCATATGCTTAGGATATAAGAGTCTATGCAGAGTAGAAAATAAGGATTAGATAAGAGTTGTAAGCTATATTTACTAAGTAATGAAAATAATTGAAAGACATCGTGGCCAAACATTCAAAGTATAAAAAACCAATACCGAAGCCTTCTGCTACGACAATTATGCGAACCGACCTGAAGAGGGCAGATGTGATTCTGCCCAAACCTCGTCAATTTACCATCGAGCCCGGCAGGGATCAGTTATCAACTACGCGGATGAATTCCCGGGAACCACCTAAAACATTTCGTATTTATTTTTCTAATATTCCAGGTTCAGACAAGCAGGGAATAAGTGGATTTTCTTATATTTTTCCAGAATATCTTCTAAGCTAAGTGCTTCAAATTTATAAAAAATATACCCTTTTTTACATGATGCGCTTGATTTTTGTACCTATATTTATTTAGTTTTCTAATATGGCTCCAAAAATTAAGATTAGGATTTTCGCTTTATTATACCAATAAACTTTCACACAAGCCCTATATATCCTGTGTGAATTTTAGGCTCAAAAGTTTGGAAGATAAAGTTGAGATTGGGACAAATTTTAAGAAATAAATTATTAAATCTTTTAAAAAATATATTGGTATTTTTATGACCTTTCCTTTCATGTGGTACATTACGTTACTGGTGCATTAAAAAAGTTTTATTTCCATTTAAGTGTATAAATTAATGTTAGAATTTGGTTTTACTTATCTTGTAAATTTTGAGTAAGGCCCTATATCCTTACTATATCCTTATATTTTTCCAAGGTTCACGCTTAGTAGTTCGCTTATATAGGAGGGAATGGGTCTAATTATATATATATATATATATATATATATATATATATATATATATATATATATATATATATATATATATATATGTTACAAGAAAATATCGGGACGCAGTCAAACTTCTTGGGTTACAAGGAAATACTCTTTCAACTTATTTTTGAGAGCTTTCGAAATTATTTTATTTCATCGTCAGTCAATATACTACAAATAAGACAAATATTAACAATTTAGAAGTAAAAAACTAATCACTTAAGTTAGTCGAGGTTGTGTAAGCAGAAAACCATCTATAAAACTTAAGAATATTCTTAAAATTTTTTTGGCAATTCAACTAACAAAATTGTCACATTGGCATATTTGATTTGAAGACCTGATATATATTTTTTAAAGTACGGGTAAACTATTTTTATTCTTTGTAACTTACTGATGAATTGAAATATTATTAAGGAAACAAAAATTCATAGGGTAGCAAAAATGTTGACTTTTTATTTAATCAACCTGAGAAATCTGTATTATATTCAGATTGATTATGAGTGTTTGAAAACTTATTCTCCATTTCCAGTAAGTTACAATAAATCACATTTAAATTTTGTAAATCTGTCTTTTTATTGATGGTATTAGACTGGCCGTTAATGAAGACCATCTCCAAGAAGCTACGTTTAAAACTGTTACATTCAATGGCCAGAACTTGCGGATTTTCAAAGGAAGGAGAATGGTTATGTTCTAAACAGTGGGTGGCTAATGCACAACTTTCCTTTTTTAGTTTTATATCACTCTTGTGTAATGTCATTCGGTGTTTCAAATTTCTTGACATCTGACCAATATAGGAAGCAGGGCAGTTGCTACAGTCGATTTTATATATAACGTTGGATTTTAGATCATTAGGAATTTTATCTTTTATTCTGCTAAATAGCGAATATATATATATATATATATGTTCGCGGGCACGAAATGTTTTAGGTGGTTCCCGGGAATTCATCCGCGTAGTTGATAACTGATCCCTGCCGGGATCGATGGTAAATTGACGAGGTTTGGGCAGAATCACATCTGCCCTCTTCAGGTCGGTTCGCATAATTGTCGTAGCAGAAGGCTTCGGTATTGGTTTTTTATACTTTGAATGTTTGGCCACGATGTCTTTCAATTATTTTCATTACTTAGTAAATATAGCTTACAACTCTTATCTAATCCTTATTTTCTACTCTGCATAGACTCTTATATCCTAAGCATATGAAGTTTTTATTTGCACAATGTTTAAATCATTTATTTGAGGTTGCCTGTTTTTTGGCATGGCTCACTTACAACAATTTCACTCTACCTTGTCTGTAATTGTCTTATTTCATCAATGTCACTACTTATTCTAGTGTCTTTACTTTGTTTATTCTCTGAACTTAACTATTTACATAACTCATTTTCTATTACAATTTGTATTTAACTACCTAAGTGAATTTTTGCAATAGTTGTCACCTGCTACTACCTATTTTTGTCTAAATTACTTGTATAATTGTCTTTGCAACTAATGTAATTTTTATCCTGTAATAACATTATTTTTCCTTTTTACATGATCTGCACCATTGGCAATATAAAAATATCAAATCTACACATTTTGGGTGTGGCAGAAATACATCCCAATGTTGATATGGACAGATCTTTTATCTATTTATGATTTATAAGTTCTGATGGACTAAATTATGGTGAGTCTTTACCCTATTTTGAATTTCTACTCTTAGTTTGCATGTATTTGCTAAATTTCTCCTGATGTATAACTATTTTGCTAGTCAAGCTAAAGTAGTGTACGATAACAAGTTTTTCTTCAGGGAAGCTTGCTAATTTTTACCCAATAAGTACTGGTCTTTGTCAAGTTCATTGATTTGATTGGTTTTGTTATTACCTAATACTAATTATTGATAAATTTGATTTGCTCCGGCTGTGTTTATCTTTAACTTATTATATTTCCTAAATTTGTTTAATTTACTCATTACTCTTATTGCTGAGGGCTTATTTCATTACAACATATATTTTGTTTTTAAGTTTTCGCGGGCATTAAATTTGTTAGGTAGTTTCCGTTAATTCGTCGGCGTAGTTGATAACTGATCGCTGCCGGGATCGATGGTAAAATACGTTTCGGCGGAATCACATCTGCCCTCTTCAGGTCGGTTCGTATAATTCTCGTAGCCTTCTGCTTACGGTTCTAGTTTCTTGAATACTAATATGCACCCCTGATCGGTTGACCAGCACAGCAAATTTCAGCCTTTTCAGTCCAGTAGTTTTGGAAAAAATTGCTGTGATGTGAAAGACAGAAATCAGGAGTGATATTAAGGGTTTCCGTATACTGGATATACAGAACCCTAAAAATTAAACTATGTGTTCTCTATGCCATTAGGCCACAATACTCTGTTTTATTATTACATACTTTTGGAGTTTCTGCTAATAAATATTCATAATAAAAGACTATTAAAAATCAATGTCTCTATGTACTTGACTATAACTTGGGAACCATGAAACAAATGCACTTTTTTATTTTTAGCAGTTAATTTTGTTATTTAATTCAAGTACTCCAATTTTTCTGCCAATCCTTGAAGAAAAAAATCAAAGCCAAAATCAGATAAACTTTATTAATTATTTGCCTGATGAAGAAGAAAGTAAAATGAACAACCATAATCATTTTAAATTTGTAGTAGACTCAGGTCGTACAAATCACTTGATAGCAAAGTTATTAGGGCAATTTAACATATTGTTATGAAATTTACCTAAGCCGGCCCTGGCTTCATTCCGATAAGTCATCAATTGCTGGGCTTAAAAACTAGAACTGGAATTTTCTAACAAAAAAAAGTTAATCTCGAAATCGCTCGGCAGCTGAAAAGTTGACACTCGATTGTGCGAGAGAATTCAATGCTGATTTCGCATGCGATGATGGGCCGCGTTAGTTAGATGACGAAGAGCTTATGTTGTATTATTTTTGTGATATTCGAATCAGCGGTTGTGTATATTTGATGTAAATAAAAGTTCTAGAAAGTGAATATTAGTTTTTAAATCTTAATTAATTGAACCTACGGAGTATGCAACAATTTGATGATCAGAAGTAAAGGATTAAGTTAAAATTGCCATTTGATTTATGGAAACCCGAAGTATGGAAAAAGAAAAAATGGAAGAGACTACCAAACAAATATTCAAACAGATTACGGATGGACTAGATGAAAAAATAACTCAGATCCTGGAAAAACGTGACAAGAAGGAGAAACAACATCAAGAAGAAATCCAGCAAAGGTTAGTGAAATCTTTTGATGAAAAACGTAAAATAGAATTAGAAAACCTTTTAACTAATATTGATGAAAAACAACAAAACTTAATTGAAGGATTATTCTCGAAATTTGAATCAACAAGAAAAAACGAATCTTAAATATTAGAAGAAAAGACACAAAGTGATGAATTAAAAAGACAACAGCAATTTGAGCAATTAATGCAAATAGTATCGCAAGTTAATGAAACAGTTAATGAAAGAATGCAAATAGTTGAGTCAGGTATAAAAGAGATAAATGATGACATTAATATAATAAAAAATACTGTGGATACTTTTGAAACAAAACCTCGATTCCATCCAAAGCCAGGTAAAATTTGAAATCAGTTCAATTCAAAACACAGTTCAAGACCAAATCAGTTCCATTAAAAAAACAGTACAAAGTGAAGTACAAGATAAAATCAGTGCTATCCAGAACAAAGTAGAAACAGAAATTTAAAAAATGCAACACACACACCGTGAGTACCAAAGGTTTCCTTAGTAAACCACCCACATTTGATGGTAGTTCATCTTGGCCCATGTATAAACGGCAATTTGAAGCCGTGGCTACAGCTAATGGATAGGATAACCAAGAAAAATCTACGTCTCTTGTAATTTCCTTAAGAGGTACGGCATTAGAACTCCTCCAAAGTATTCCAGTTGATGAACAAGGCAACTTCGACAAAATTATCGCCATCCTGGACAAGAGATACGACAATCAATCCCTGAGCCAAGTATACTAGGTGCAATTAAGTGGGAAAAGGCAAAAATCCCGAGAGAGCCTTCAAGAATTCGAAGCAGAGATTAGACGGTTAGTACACTTGTCCTACCCAGACCTGCCACACAGAGTTTCATAGTGGCAACAAGATGAGTAATGAAGCTCTACTTCGGGCTTTGGAAGTAGAGGCCGTCCTGAACACGTCCAAGCCGAGGGTCCAAGCAGTTTCCTTTAACCAGGAAGAACCAGTCACAATGTCAAGCCCTGCTGGCTGGTCTGAACAAGCTATTAGAACGGTCACAGAGAACTGATACCAGAAGAGCATGTTACCGTTGTGGGCGGACAGGGCACTTTCAACGCGACTGCAGAGTCAGGCTACCTGAACGATCACCGACCAGGGGTAACCAACAGAACAGCCACATGTCCACGGACCGTCAGCCAGTCAGCATAAGGGGGCGAATGCTGACTAACCCTCCACCAACCCCCAAATCGTTATCCACCCGGGAATTTTGCCGAGATAGCAGCAGCCTACTCATCAGGGGCACCATCGATGGCCGAGCAATTTCCATCACCATCGACACCGGCGCCGCTGTGCCCATTGCCAAGTCCAGAATTTTGAACGCATCGGAAATCCGGGAAGTTACCAATAACATCCAGCTCAGAACAGTCCATGTCAATACAGGGTGAGGCATATGTCGTGCTACAGATAGGGGACAACATGATCCGGCATAGGGTCTTGGTAGCGAATATTGAGGACGATTTTATACTGGGTATGGACCTAATTAGCCAGCATGGATTTATGTTCGACCCGAGATATGATGTTCTTCGGTTCCTAAATGAGGAATTTGTATTGACACGGCTCGTTAATAGCTCATCGACCTCCATAAAAATTGTAGCAAAATCTCAGCTAGAATTTCCGGTCAAACGGAAGATTATTCATGGGCCGCTAGAAAGCAATCCTGGGAGCTGCGTTGGAATGGTGGAGCCCGAACACTCATCTCATGACTACTTAGTTGGACGGGCTATAGTTAAAATCGGACGTGAAATACCAACTAGAGTCCTGAATTTGTCCAACAATGACATTAGAATTGTTTCGAGCCAGTAGAGACATCATCAATTGCGAAGAAGTGTACCAGACATCAGTGAAGGAGACAGGTCCCAGTAAAGAATTCCTACAACCATTTGGTCACCTTACACCAGAGGAACAGAAGAAAGCCAAGCAGTTTATCACGAAGCACTGGCAAATTTTTAACAGTCAAGATGGAACCATCGGTCGTACCAACATCATCCAGCACCGAATAGATACCGATAAGGCTCAGCCCATCAGAATACCACCTAGGCGACTACCATTGGGGCAACAACAAGCCGTCAAGGAAAAGATTAAGTCCATGTTACAGAATGGAGTTATTGAGCCATCCATCAGCCCATGGTCTGCTCCCGTTGTGCTAGTTAAAAAGAAGGGTGAAACCACCCGATTTTGCGTGGATTAAAGAAAGCTGAATGATGTCACGAAGAAAGACAGCTATCCACTACCCCGAATTGATGGCACTCTGATCACGCTAGCAGGCCCCCGTTGGTTCTCCATACTAGACCTAAAGAGTGGATATTGGCAGGTTGGTTTACGCGAAAACGACAGAGAGAAGACGGTGTTCTCCACTAGTAAAGGGCTGTTTCAATTCACGGTAATGCCCTTTAGGCTATGTAATGCTCCTGCAACATTCGAGAGGCTAATGGAGTATGTCCTGAGCGTGTTAACATGGAGGACGTGCTTAGTATACCTCGACGACATTCTGGTTCAGACATTCGACGACCATCTGAAGAACCTGGACGAAGTATTGTCCAGAATTAATAATGCCAACCTGAGACTCAACTCGAAGAAGTGTTCCATGTTCCAAAAAGAAGTAGAGATTTTGGGCCACGTCGTTTCTGAGACAGGAATCCGCACCAACGAGGACAAGATAGAAGCCATCCATGATTGGCCAGTCCCAAGAGACAAGCATTAACTCCGAAGCTTCTTGAGCCTATGTTCCTATTACAAGCGATTTGTTGAGGGATTTCCACCATTACCGCGCCTCTACATCGGCAGACCACTGAGAAAGAGACCTTCCATTGGAAACAGGATTGCGAAACATCATTCAGGCAACTGTAGGCAGTACTATAGTCCAGCCCAATCCTAGCCTTTCCTACACAGTCCGGCAAGTTCATGTTAGACGCCAGCAACACAGGTTTGGGGATTTCAAGGATGAACATCGTGCCGGTCGTTTGCATAATAATATCGATTCCCTATCAAGAAGACCCTTTAGAGCAGAATGCGGACATTGTCTGAAGACGGAACAGCGAGAGGGTATCTCCATCAGGCAAATCCGAGTGCAGGCCACTGAAGACTGGACAACGGAACAGTGCATTCAGGACCAAATGGCTGATCCAGACATCGAACCAATCCTGTCACTCAAAAAGAGAGGGGCACCCAGGCCACGACGGGACGAGGTAGCTAAACACTCGGGCGTCCTGAAATCGTTATGGGCCCAATGGGACTCTCTAAGGGTAGAGAATGGAATGCTCAAGCGAGTTTGGGAAAGCAATGATGGCCGAGAAACCAAATCCCAACTGGCAGTTCCGAAGAAAAAGGCACCAGCCATCCTGACCGAAGTACATGATGGGATTACCGGAGGCCATCTGGGAATTAATAAAACCCTAGACAAAGTTCGCCGTACTACTGGGTGAATTACTTCGAAGACGTCAGAGCTTGGTGCCGCATATGTGACACCTGTGCAGCCAGTAAGGGCCCGAAGACCCGGACCAAGGGCAGAATGCAGCAGTACAATGTGGACGTCGCATTTGAGAAGATTGCCATCGATGTCGCCGCTCTGTTTCCCGAGTCTGAGAGGGGGAACAAATACATTTTGGTCGCAATGGATTACTTCAGTAAATGGCCTGAGTCATATGCGATTCTCAACTAAGAGACAGCCACGAGAATAACACCATTCAGACGGAGTGGTGGAAAGATTCAACAGGACCTTGGAACACCTATCAAAGATCGTCAGCAATAATCAGCCCGATTGGGATGAGCATATTCCCCTATTCCTGTTGGCATATCGCTCAGCCGTTCATAATAGTACAGGCCTGACTCCAGCCAGGGTCCTATTCGGAAAAGAACTGCAATTACCCTGCGATTTGGCTTTTGGCTGCCCCGAAGAACCTTCCCAATACATCAACGATTATGCCGACCAGCTCCGACATAATATGCTGACAATACACGAATTAGCCCGAACGCAGATGTTGGCTACCAGTGACCGGATGAAAACGCGATATGACCTCATGGCCAATTCAGTCGGGTTTCAGGAGAGGGACAAAGTCTGGTTGTACAACCCCCAACGGAGCAAGGGTAAATCTCCAAAGCTTACACCCGCCGGGGATGGTCCATACAAGGTGGTCAAGAGGGTTAATGATGTTGTCTACCGTATCCGTTGAAACCCCAGGGCTAGGTTGAAGGTGGTTCATTTAGATCGACTCGCTCCCTACCATGGTGAGGATGTTTCTGACCAGGACGATCAGAATTAAAGGGTGTTACGAAATTTACCTAAGCCGGCCCTGGCTTCATTCCGATAAGTCATCAATTGTTGGGCTTAAAAACAAGAACTGGAATTTTCTAATGCTCACAAAAAAAAGTTAATATCGCAATCGCTCGGCAGGTGAAAAGTTGACACTCGATTGAGAATTCGATGCTGATTTTAAAAGGAGCGGCCCATCATCGCAGGAGTAGAGCTTATGTTGTATTAATTTTGTGATATTCGAATCAGCTGTTGTGTATATTTGATGCAAATATAAGTTGTAGAAAGTGGTAGTTAATGTTAGTTTTTAAATTTTAATTAATTGAACTCACGGAGTTTACAACAATATAAATTCAAATCTTAAATCATAAAAACAGTATTTCAAAATAATGAAGTTGATTACATTTCGTTTCAAACGTTTGGTATTCCTGCAATATACGTCGTTTTATTTCTATTGTGGTGTTATTGCCCAAAAAAAAAACATAAAAAGTAATCAAGAATATGCCACAAACAACGTTTAGAAGACAATTAGAAGACAATGAAGTTGATATAAACAAAAATGAGAACTTCATCATAAATGGAAACCTGGAGAAAAATATGTATGTGTTATATTTGTATATAAACCAACCAGAGTTTGTGCTGAACTAACTTTAGTAAATCATTATATAACAATAAAAATTTATGGCAAAAGAGGATGAGACATTATTCCAAATATCTATCAAGTGGAGTTTGTAATAATATTTCATTTCATTAATTGATCATTACTCACGTTTTTCTGTCACCACAGTGGTGGTGAATACACATGACAAGAGATGAGAAACTTCTGCAAACAAAAATGTATAAAACTAGAATACACTATACCAAGAACACCAGAGCAAAACGGAGTAGCAGGAAGATTTAACCGAACAGTGTTAGATAAGGCTAGATGTTTGAGTTTCAAGCAAATATGTACACAATTTTTTGGCAGGAAGGTAGGGACAACAGCTTACCTACTTCAACATTACAACAATTGAAAATACTATTTCTGATCAAGAAAACAAAATAGAGGACCAGAGGAGGACTACACTTTCATGAAATTTCATGAAAGTGTAGTGTATGAAAATGTGAGACCTATAACAACCAAGCAAATACCTAAACTATGAACTATGCCATGTCACAAGGATGGAAAGAAGCTATAGATTGTGAATTAAGTGCAATTTACAAAAATAACACTTGGGGAGAGGTAAAGAGACCTAAAGATGTGAGAGTGACAAATTCAAGTTTTTAAAATGAAAAACTTAAGTGATTTATCAGTGCTAATAAAGGTTAAACTTGTTGCTAGAGGATATCAAGAAGGACAGTAGAAGGCACACATATATTCATCTGTAGCAAGAATGATATCTATCTGTGTACTCCTACCCCACAGTGTGCAGAAAAAATTGTGTATTATCTAGATTTTAAATGCATTTTCTTAAATAGAGACACACCAGAACCAGTATACTTGGAGATAACTGAAGGTATGAAAATCAACCATAAAACCAGTGAATATGTATGTAAATTTTAAAAAGCTCTCTATGGCTTAAGAGAAGCTCATAACTGTTGGTAGCAAAAACTACTTTGTTAATTAATTCATTCTAATTGTGACTGATGCTTGTATTTTGGCAATGATATTTATCTTATTATTCATGTAGATGATGTAATTCTATTTTGTTAAAGACAGGAATAGATAAATACACTTAACAAGAAACCCATCTCAAGTTAAGAAATGCAAGACCTTTCCCCAAAGTGTCAAGAAAATTTTATCTTGAAATTTTTGGGCTTAGAAATTGAGACAGATAATTATGGGTTATTTTCAAGTCAAAGTGCTTTAACTAAAAAACTCTTAAAAAAGTTTAACATGCTAAATTGTAAACCAACGAATAATCCAATACAATTAAAATGAGATTTAAATTTTGATATTAATATAAATAATAATGAAAATTTGCCAATAGTATTCTTAATGTATCTATATCATGTTAAGTATAAGATCTGATCTAAGCTATTAAATATCTACTTTTTTACTGGTTATCAAAATTGTTGTTTTGATAGTGAATATTGGAAACATCTGAAAAATGTTTTAAGATATATCACATATAGAAACATTTCATATATCATATATAAGGTCACAAGAATCAAATCAGAATATTAGTGCCTAAGTTTATGAGGATTATTTATGTGAAAAGTATGACAGAAAAAGGATTACAGGATCTGGATTTATATTTTAAAATAATTTTGATTTGTGGAAACCAAAAAAAATATATTGGATCAAGTGCGAGTTGGACTCGCATACTAAGGGTTCCGTACCACCTTCAAGATTCTAATTTTCCAGTTTGAGATAAGCAGGGAATGAGTGCATTTTCTTATATTTACCCTAATATCTTTTAAAGGAAGCGTTTTAAATTTATAAATAATATACACTTTCATTTTCCACACATAGTTTTTTTATTTTATCTGCTTCAGGATTCGCTTGATTTTTATAAGAATACATATGTATTTAATTTTCTAATTTGGCCCCCAAAAATTAACATTAGAGTTTTATTTTACTAATAAAGTTTCAGGGAAGCCTTTTATAATCCACTGTCTGAATTTTGAGGCTCTGTAGATTGGAAGATAAAGGGCAAAATAGGTCAAGTTTTAAATTATAAATTATTAAATCTGTATGCAAATTATTTAAAAATACAAATAAAATATATTTTTCAAAATTTAAATAGTGTAGTTTCTAAAGTGGGAATTAAGTCGATATTAAATATTTTTGCTAATATCCTTTACACAAATGATTTAAAAATATAATATATTTGTAATTCACATAATGAGCCTTTTTATTACATGATGCGTTTGAACGTTGAACTTTTATTTTCCATTTAATTGTATAATTTGTCCCTAAAGTTACTATGGGGGTTTTCTAATAATTTTTCTTATAAATTTTAAGTGAGCCGCAGTACCCCTAATTATTTTCAAAATTCTAGGTAGTTTGGTTTCGGAAATAAGGCGAGAAATGAGAAGTTTTTATATCTTTGTTAATATCTTGTAAACAATTAATTTTAAAAATATGAAAATATTCATTTTAAAAACAATAAAAAAATATATTTGTATTCGTCATAATGAGCCCTGTGCTTTGATATATTACATGATCCGTTAGAAACAAATTTAATTTTTAATTTTTTAATCAATATTATGGGGGTTCTCCTTATTTTTCAGTAAAGTTCATGTGAGGAGCTACACCTCTATTTTTTTTCAAATTTTTGCGTTTTATAGTTTCGGGGATAAGGGGGGCAATGGGTAATTTTTTAAATATTTTTGTTAATATCTTTTAAATAGTTTATTTTAATAATATTTAAAAAAATAATTTGTATTCGTCATAATGAGCCCTTTGATTTGATATATTACTTGATCAGTTAGAAACAATTATATTTTTTTATTTTCCATTAAATTCTATAATTTGCCCCCCAAAATGAATAGGGGTTTCTCCTTATTTTTCCAGTAAAGTTCAGGTGAGGCGCTATACCTCTTTTTTTTCAAAATTTTACAGCTTATGGTTTCGGAGATAAGGGGGGGGGAATGGGTAATTTTTTTATATTTTTGATAATATATTTTAAAAAATTCATTTTCAAAATATAAAAAAAAATATTTGTTTTCGTCATAATGAGCCCTTTCATTTGATACATAACATGATGCGTTAGAAACAATTTTAATTTTATATTTTCCATTTACTTCTGGAATTTGCCCCCCAAAATTAAAAGTAGAGGTTTTTCCTTATTTTTCCAGTAAACTTCAGGTCAAACCCTATACCTCTAATTTTTTTCAAAACTTTACCTTTTATAGTTTCGGGGATAAGGGGGGGGATGGGTAAATTTTGGTATATTTTCGTTAATATCTATTTATGTAATTTTTTTTAAAATATGAAAAAAATATAATTGTGTTCTTCAGAATGGGACCTTTCATTTGATGTATTACATGATGCGTTTGAAAATATTTTATTTTTAAATTTTCATTTAATTCTATAATTTGCCCAAAATTAATATTAATGGTTTCTCCTTATTTTTCCTGTAAAGTTCGGGCAAAGGTTCTATAATTCCTACTTTTTTCAAAATTTTAGGCTCAGTAGTTTCGGAGATCAGGGGGGGAACGATCATTTTTTTAGTTTTCCCCCCCAGAAGTACCCCTAAAATCAAAATTTCTTCATTTACGATATATACTCCTGATGGTCACCAAACTATACATTGATACCAAATTTCAACCTCTTCCGTCCAGTAGTTTAGGAGAAAATTGCTGTGATGTGACAGAGGCAGAAATCCGGAGTGATATTATAAGGGTATCCGTATATTAGATATACGGAACCCTAACAAGCAAAAGTTTCTTAAAGTAGTTCTGAAGAGGAATACATTGCATTATCAGATTGTTGGCTAAATGCATTTTTGTCAGTCAATTTTTGTCCGAATTGCTTAAACCTTAAGGTTTAGCACATTAGAACCTAAGTGTACAAAGAACATAGATGTTAAACAACATTTTAAAATAAAATTAAACTGTTCCATGTAAGTACTTTCTGAACAAATTACAGATATTTTTACATAGTCTTTAAGTTCACCAAAACTCAAACATTTTAGAGCTCTGCTAAATGCCTGTGATAAGAGTTAAAATGTTACTTTTTATGTTTTTAGTTGGTATCCTAATACTGAGGGGATGGGTTGATATTTACACTACAAATGATGTCACCTTATCAATATGAATGCAACATTTTGTATAGTATTGTAAGTTGTTAAAAGATTACTGTAAATCATTTATTTTCTGATTTGACATTAAAAACATTTTAAACTTAATGTTGTTTGTGTCTGAAACACATGATTCATAGAACTCTCTATTGCTAAGATCAAGTTTGGAGTTGTTATTTGTTGTCTGGTCGCTTAGATGTCAGACTCATATTGACTCAAATGGTGCTATCAAGCTTAATATAGACCTCAATAATTATCATAGGTCTGAAATGACTAGTATAATGGGCTTAGATATGACAGAAATGAGGTATTTAAAGTTTGACCTATATTTTATTAACGTGAAAGCTTCTTAATGGACGAACAAACTTACACATAGGGAAATAGGTGATCAAGGGGATGAAATGCACAACTTTAAATTTCATTTGTATCGACACGACACGACAGACGCCACACAATGCTTCGATCTTGAAATACCCATCCAATTCAGTTCTCTGTGTAAAAAACAGGGACCAGGTAATATATTAACATATTGTCCTCTTTTATAAAAATCAATTATAAATAGGAAATAAACCAATATAACATCCAAGTAATATAGAATACCTGCACAAAATTTGCTTTTGCTCTAACATTCCAATTCTCTCTCTGTGATATATTAAATTGGAGACTTGACATATGTCAGGAATTAAAAAGAATACCACACAAAAAGAAACGTGGCATCAAATTTTCATATTATCAATGAATATAGACTCATAGAAAGATACACAAAGCAAAGCATGTCCTTTGTTTCCATCATTTTGTTATCATAATAAATAAAGTATGTTTACCACTCAATAGGTTCTGATGTATTACATACAGGAGTAGCTTTTATATCCTCTAAAGAATATAATGGAAGTAAAGACAAGTGGTTAAGAGTCTAAACCGCACGCTGCAGATCCAAAGTTCTCTTTTTTAACCGACTTCCAAAAAGGAGGAGGTTATCAATTAGGCGCGTATTTTTTTGTATGTATGTTACCTGATTTCTTTTCCTGTTGTGCACCGATTTGAACGATTATCGTCTTGTTTAATAAAGTATATATCCGGATTGGTGAAACTTGAAATTTCTGAAAAGAATTCTCTTGGGAAAGTGATGAAATTTGTGAATGAACAAATGCATGGAAATCGACCAACATACCTAACATATTGGTCGATTTTTATAAAACCCTTTATCGATATGGATAGTTTTTTAAGTGTAATCTATTAAAAAATATCCCTAGGTGGTCTCATAACCTTTTCTGCGACTTGCAACATACAGTTTTGCAGAAAATCGCAGGAACTGGAAATTTTAATTGCGTATTAGAAAATTTTCTATGTACTTCCCAAGCACATAGCTAGTATAGTATAGTATTTTCGGTTCCTGAAATCAATGAGTACCAAGCTCATTCTGTTTGTATACCTGGCAAATACCGATTTAAAAGAAAATTTTTCAATTTTGCGAAGACGGTGCTTTTGGTGCCACCTACTCCCGGCCTAATAGAAATTTCAGTGACAACACATGTCAAGCTCACTGCTATTTGGTGCGATTATACACAGGGTGTTTAGTTGTAGCAAACAAAACCACAAAGTAAAGTGATATAAGCAATAACAATAGCACAGATGCATCGGTAGGATTTATATCGATATATAAAATAACTAACTTATTATTTCTTAGTGCAACTTTCACAGCGAATTCAATTATACAGTACATTTTTCCAAAAGTGTTTGTTTATTACAGTAAGTTAAGAGCAATCACTTCTAATATTAAAAGTTCAATTTAATATGTAGTTTTGGGAAGTTCTGATAGACTGCTATGATTGAGTAACACAATACATACAAAGCAAATAATTGTATAACGTAGCCATCAGTAGTTGAATATATATGATATTGAAATTATAGGGCGGAGTAGAATAGTTGTTAAATAGGGTGGTTAAAAAAATGTTAATATAAAGACCATTAGCAGTTGAATTTACAAGTTGCTTGGAATATAGGTTTGAATGAAATTACGGGTATACAGGGTTATTAAAAAGTTATATTGGGTGGCAATAAGTAGCCGAAGTTGCAATTAGGGTGTAGAGGAGCTATTGTTATACAGGGTGAATATATTTCAACCATCATATCCTTACGGAGTAGGATGATAGTTACAGAAGGCAGTTAATAAATTTATGGTGGCCCTTAGGCAACCCTATGTACAGGATGGTTGGAATATAGGGTGAAGTGGGCGAAAAATGTTTGAGAAAATGTTATAAAGTGTGGTCGATAAATATGTGATAGTGAAATATAGGGCGGAGAAGAATAATTGCTATACATGGTGGATAAAAATTTTACAATAATGTGATACCTATAAGGTAGTGAACAGAGTGGTTGAGATATATTGTGAAGTGGAATTATTACAAAGTAATTTAATAAAATGAATTGAAATTTAACTGATTCATTTCGTCTTCAAAACAATTAGTTTACAGAGCAAATGTCCACTACTAAAATACTCGTTCTTTTTATTGACACAGTTTTAAATTTGTATTTAACATATTGAAGCTTATAGTATACAGATATATTCACACGTTATTCAGTGGTTAAGTTGTGTTAGCTGTACACGTGATGGAGTTAGGTATTTTAATGATTTCTTTCATATATTGTCATCAAAACGGTTCAAATAATTACAATCTTTATAAAACGTTTGGACAAGACAACTTCTGCCTGGTCAGTGAGTTTGTGGCTTATTAAGTCAACGCACGCGTACCAGTACATTTTGTTCGTAAACTTTTACCTTTCAATGTAAATGAAAATATATTCTGAAATGTTGGGGTTTTCGATATTTCCTGGTCTATTAAGGTTATACATACAAAATAAAGAATAAAAACTAAAAAGTTGAAAACAATTATAACAAAATACAAACCTATACAATAAATAACACATTCAATGTTGTTAGGTACCTACACACAAAGTAAAAAATGTAAACAGTAAAAGGTGCTCATTCCGTACAAATTAATTACCTACCTAGCTAGTATATTTTTTAAGTCAGTGCCAAGCAACAATCAAGTTTGATGAAGTTGTAGATGAGTACGCAATGCAGGATTTTAGATTTGCTTGGCACCAACTTCAAAAATATACTAGATAGGTAGGTAATTAATTTGTACAGAAGGAGCACCTTTTACTGTTTACATTTTTTACTTTGTGTGTAGGTACCTAACAACATTTATTTATTTATTTATTGACAAAAAATGAATGTGATACAATGTAAATGTAAATTGTAAATATAAAAAAAACAATTATACATATACACATTTATTATGTCTGAATTTGAATGCACAATAGTCTCTTCAGACTGTGCGTTTTTCAGATTTTAATTTACATATCCCTTTCTATCTTAGTACTAGAATATATACAGAACAACAGTGTTAAATGCATATGAGATCAAATAACATTTTTAAAAATTGTTTCCCATGATATATTATTTTCCAAAATCCATTTATGTATTTCACTTTTAGATTTGTAGTATGGATTTAAATTCAGCTGGTCTGGTAGCATATTCATTATTTTTGGAGCAGAATAGTAAACACTTCTCTGCACAGCTGTATGTGTTGTTTTAGGAATTTCAAATTTGTTATTTAGGGCATTCCTAGTTGTTTTATTATGCTGTATGTTAGTCAAGATTGTTTTATTTTTCAGTGTATATCTAATAACAGATTTAAAGTAAATCTGATTTATATTTAATACCTGAGCTTCCTTAAAAAGAAGATTACTGGCAAAAGTTCTTTTTTATTTAAAATTACCTTCAATATGTATTTTTGGGTTATATTGACTGATTTTAAAATGCTGTCATAAGCAAGACCCCATACTATAATGCCATAATTAAGTATTGATTCTACAAGTGCAATATAAATCCTTTTCAAAGTATTTTTAATTAAGAACTGTTTTAGTTGGTAGAACTTATAAACCAGTATACATATTTTTTGGTTTATATAGTCAACATGATAATCCCATTTTAAATGGAAGTCCAAAAAAGATATTTAATGCTAGTTACTTGTGAGGTTATCATTTTGCATGAACAGTTTGTAAAATTTTTGCACTTATATTCATGGATTGTAATGTTATAATTTACATAATTTTTTTTGTTCATTGAAAAACAGATGAATTTGGTTTTGCTAATATTTAATGTCAGTAAATTATAATCCATCCAATGCTTAAATTTAAAAATGGTATCTTCTGCTTTATGAATTACTTCATCCCAATTTTCATCATTTATTAAAAGCACTGTGTCATCTGCATAGCAAACCACACCTTCATTTGAAAGTAAACTAATGAGGTCATTTAGATATAGAAAAAAAGGAATTGGACCCAAGACTGTCCCCTGTGGGACACCAAACTCCACTTTTCTACTTGAGCTGATTGAGTTTCCAATTTTCACTTTCTGTAATCGATTACATAAGTATGATTTAAACATCTCTAGTACATTACCTCATATGCCTACCCTTTCAAGTTTATTTAGAAGAATTTGGTGTGATACAGTGTCAAAAGCCTTGGTGATATCCAAGAATATAGCAATATGTTTTTTGTTGTTATTAAAACTTTGAATGATATGGTCAGTAACTCTGTTTACTGCATCTTCAGTACCAACCTCTTGTTTAAATCCAAACTGCAAAGGTGAAATGATTTGAAATTGTGCAAAATATTCATTTAGTCATATTTTGATACATTTTTCAATAATTTTATTTATATTGCTTGTTATAGCAATGGGTCTGTAGTTGTCAACTGTCTTTTTGCATCCAGTCTTGTATATGGGGGTAATTACATCTTGTTTAAAAACTTCAGGATATTGACTTGTAGAAAAGATAAGGTTGACTAGTTGTAGTATTATAGGTTCTAATAATATGCCACAGTTTTGCTTTATAAGTAGTACATCAATGCCATCATATCCACTTGCTGATCATTTTTTTAATGAATTTATTTGATTAATAAGCTCTGTTTTTGAGATAGGTCTTAGATACATTGATTGCTTAGCTAAAATCAGATTTTTATCAACCTGTAGTGTAGTTTCTATTTCATTTACAAGGTTTTTGCCAATTTCACTAAAATATTTATTAAATACTTCAGCTATTCCCAAATCAGATGTTTGTTCCTTACCAGCATCATCTAGAATGGAGTGTATCTTATCATGTTTCCTATAATCATTTGTTGCTAGCTTAATAGTATCCCACACTTTTTTTGGATCATTTTGATTTTCAGAAATTTTTTTGTTGTAATAATTATTTTTAGTTATTTTTATTAATTCATTAAGTTTATTTCTGTATTTTCTAAAATTATTTTCAGCTTCTGCTGTCTTCAGAGTTATTGCAATCTTTTTTATCTTATCTCTAGTTCTAATAGAGCATATTATGGCTTGTGTTATCCAGGGTTTTAAACGTCTGAACTTACATTTTATATGTTTCTATTGTTGCTAACTCAATACATTTTTTTATTTTATTAATAAAATCTAAAGCATATTTACTTGTATTATTTGATGTGTCTATTAAGTTCTGCCAATTTACGGCTGTAATAATAACCTGAGCTTTTTCCTATCTAAAATTCTTAGATATTTATTGCTAACTTTCTGAGGCAAAAGTTTTGTTTCCTTCACATTCAACAGTACAGGGAAGTGGTCAGTAATACCACTACACAATACTGTGGGGTTTATGTTGTCTAATTTTTTACCTGTTTGTAGAAAATGTGATCTAGACATGTTGAGCTATTTGGTTCCACTCTAGTAGCCTTATTTATTTGTGTGTATAGCCATGCACATTTAATATATTGAGATATTCATTAACTAGATTATTTTTAGAGTCTAATATAGTAATGTTAATGTCACCTGTAAAGATTTCAGTGTGATATTTATTGGTCAATGTTTGCTGAAATAGTATATTTAAGTTGTCAATGAAATCTTTTAGATCTACTGAGTGAGTTCTATATGTGCCAACTATACATATCGATCTATTTTTTTTGTTTAAGACTACCTTTATGAATTTTGTATTATTTATATTGATAATAAATTGAATGTGTTATTTATTGTTATTTAGATTTTTAGTTTGTTATAATTATTTTCAACTTTTTAGTTATACTTGGAGGTCAGTTATATGTTTTTAAAAAATATTTTATTTAAATATTATGTCATTATTAATACTCATTTTAATATTACATAGAATAGAAACTTACAAATTTTTAATTGTTGCTACTGTTGAATATATAGGTATGTAATTTGTTGTGTTTGTAATGATGTTAGCTAAGAACAAAACAAACTTTTCTTTGACATCCTGTCTTCTAATACTTATTCAGATGAACAAAATTATTTACAAACACTTACTCAATATCTAAACATATATTTCTTTGCAGATATATTTAATTAAGAATGAAATTAGGATTAATACTTGAGTTGTAACAAAATGTGACAATTATTGTAATTCAACTGATAATTATATCCATTACTAACAGTGACACAAAGAAGGAAAGAAGAATAGACACAGTGAGATAACAAGAGAATTGAAGAATATTTCATATGAAGCTTTTGCTTCCATCATTCAGTCCCAAATGACTGCCATTCTTTTTTTTTACAAGATGTTGCATGCTATAATAGATTGTCCTCAGCTTCTATCTCTAATATTGCTGAATGTACCATGCTGTAACTTATGTAAATTTAATTTATTCTTTACTCCTTTCCATGATGCTAATTATGATGAACATTTTATTATTGATAGATCACTATGAGTACTAAACAGTTGGAGATTGATATTTTTGAACATACAATCTCTGTTTTTAACTCTAAATTAATATCTTTGTGACAGTCTTAAGTAATTTTAATTGTATATTTTTTAACCAATTAAAAATGATTTTTTTGTTGTTTGCCTACATACTGCAATTTGTTATAATGTATCTTTCGATAAATTGTTTATTGGGGATATCCCATAAATTTGATAAATAAATAAAAAAATTACCCAAGGGTACAATTAACTAGCACATTGCCCTTAACACTCATTTGAGTGATAAATTGAGAAGATTTTGGTTTTTAACATTTTTTGGATTGTTCTACTTAAAATTTGAATATAACATGATGTTTTAGCTTTTTGTTAATAGATGAACAAAAATACCTTTATTATTGTTATTCCTATTACAAATTCATTTCCTTTAGTTGACTTATTGAATGCATCCAAAGATATAATCTCAGCAAAATCTGTAACAAATTAAGAGTAAATAGTGACCACAACCATACTAATAAATGGTAATATTTACTTGGTATGTAAGTAAAAGATATTTCCCTCGTTGTAGGCGCCAAGGACCCTGAGGGACACTCTTGGTATTCAAAACAAAATATTTCTCTTTTTAAGGAAGCCACTAGTAATTTAGTTGAACCATTCGCGACCTGTATTTCTGCCATGGTATAAATGTTCCCTTGAGAAGGGATGTAAAAAAAATGTTCATCGTTGAAATTATCCATTTAAATGTTAAGCCATTAATATTATATCAGTGACTGTGTTTGAAGTGTATTTCGTAAACAAATTAAATATTGTCTCCTATGCATTGAATGATTGAACTAAATCTTCTATATTTACATACATTTTTTTTGTACATAACTTATATACCTTGTAATATTTGTATCTGTTTATGATTTTGTATGAAAATTATTATCTGTAAATTGAGATTTTTGACATTTCTGATTCTGATCACAGATCATACAATTGATGCTGATTACAAATAAATAGGCTTGTTCATAGTCTTAAGAGCATATACTTTAAAAAATGGTAAAAGTGGTAAATGATCTAAGTTCATAGTAGCCAGTTGTCCACGATTCCAACGTTTTCAGAAATTCTACTCCAATTGAGCGTTCACCGAGTTAAATACCGAGCTCGTTGATTGGCGTAGAATTTCTCAAACCGTTGGAATCGTTGGCAACTGGCTACTATGAACAAACCTATTATCACTTCACAGAGTCACAGATCATACATGCACAGAGTCATAGACACTGTAGCTTCTCTTTGTATGATCTGTGACTGTAGCCGATTTACATGAATCTAGACCAAAGAGGTTAATACTGTAGAGCACGTGAAGTAGCGAAATTCACGTAATATCAATAGAAAGAGAGAGCGAATAAGCGTGTCGTTCCTGATTGGTCAGTGTCAGTGGTGACGCCTACTATTGGTAGGGTAGAGACATAGCAAGCGCTCCCTGATATTTTCTCTTTCTATTGTTATTACACTGCCACTTACAGTAACGCCCATACCTAATTCACTCTACGTATTAAGCTCTTTGATCTAGACCGGTTATACTATTTGCGACTATTTATGCGCAAGCGCGTCGGTCATGTTAAAAAGCTGCAATATTAAACTTAGATCATGTACGTTCTAGATATAGCCTGTCATGCACAAATGTCGTGATAAGACTAAAGAGAGAGAGAGGGCAATAGTGAGGGCAAGCGGCTACTTCACTCGGTTGGGAGCTGCTTCCAATGAAATACGTTCAGCATGTTGTTCATTGGCTGCTTCCACCCACTAAGTGAAATAGCCTGTTACTGTCTCTATAGACAGGCTATGTCTAGGAGGTTCATGATCTAAGACACGAAGTATAGATACCTTCGTGATCTAAGATATTAATGTTTGGGGCACAGGTACTTCTGATAAATTTAGCTGGAGAACAAGAGTTATTTTATTAGCAGTGCAATTAATTGAAAATTTAATTAATATGGCTTTATTTTTTCATTCTACAATAGAACTTATAATTCTTTCGGTTACATCAGCGGATAAAGCATAAAGAAAATAATGTTAATAATGCTATGGTCTTAAATAAAATTAAGCAAAACTAGTGGACGGATTAGGTCAACAATTGTATTTATATTGGGTTTAAGGCAATTAATTTATCGATAAATAATAGAATAGAGATTAGGAATAATAAACATACATTTATAATAGTTATTATTACAATATTTTTCGAAACCCTGGTCTATGAAATCAAAACTTGGAAATATAAGGGAGATTGTAATACTTGGAGATCTGAGCAGTAGAATGGACAAAGAAACAAACAGCAAGGTTGTAGGCTCAATTGGTGAAGAAGTAACAATTAATAATGTGACTTAAAGACATATGCTTCCAATATTACTTAAAAATCACAAATGGATATTACAAACATAAAAATGTCAAAAATTCACCTGGACCCAACTAACGAGAGAACTGGAGAAAATAATCGACTACCCCCTAGTAAAACAACAATCGCTATTGAAGATCAGTGATGTTCGAGTACTTAGAAAACTCTGCAGTGTGTCAAGCCATCATTTGTTAAGCCACCGTTTTCTTCCCTTTCCGGCATAATAATATAAGCAATCATAAAGTCATAGAAAGGCAACAGTTTAAGATTGAAAGTTTTGAAAATATGAGTACAAAATATCTGTACAAGAAAAGACTAGATCAATACATTCTAGAACCGGACAACCAAATAACACAAGAAATTGTTTTCTGAACGACAGTGTGCAATCTCTAGTGTGTTTTTTTTATGATTTCTTGGGAATAAGACTACAATTGCTGGGAAGTCTACATATTTCATATACACCAAAGGTTTCAGGGTCTAAATCAGACGCCGTTTTTAATGGCAAAAAATTATACAACGGAATAAAGAAATTAAAGATAAAAAAGTTACCAATGAGAAATTTGCTATTCACAATTTGTCATTAATTTACAGACTTTCCAGCAATTGAGGTGTTATTCCCAAGAAATAGAAAATATTGGTGTTCTTTAGTGCTTGAAGAGTTATTAAACAAAAAAGGAATTGTATAAATTATGGTTGAATACAAAAAGGATCCATGAGATTACAAGGAAGCCAAGGAAAATACTAGGAAAAAAATTCAACAACAAAATTCCAAAAAATTGATACAGATTTCGGGGGTAGAAAATGCACGGAATCCTGGAAAATTATAAATATACTAGAATCAACAGAAAAAATGAAATCAATCTACAACTAATACCAAAATAGACGAATAGAAAAGACTATAAAAATATATTAACATCATACAGACTGGAATATCAGGAAATACCGGAATACATCTGTTTAAATAGAAGGAGAAGAAAGTAGAATACATAGGAAGGATGTGGAGAAAACAAAAAAGAACTTAAAAATGGAAAATCTCCAGGACCGGGAGGAATAAGGGCCGAACTCCTAAAGAATGGAACTGCGAAGCTCTATGAAAACCTGGCGTCTATTTTCACGATGTATTAACGGAGAAACTATCCCAGATGAATGGAAAAAGGTCTACACAGTATCAATGAAAGGATATCAAAGTCAATATAACAACTATAGAGGACTTTCCGTGCCAAGCACAATTTTTAGGGTTTATAGAAGATTTATAAGAAATAAATTGGAAGATATAGTTATGAAGACAAAGAAAAAAGATCAGCAAGGTATAAATACAAACATCTAGAATAATCGATCTACAGAAGGCATATGATTCTGTACGGATTGTCAAACTTTGGGAAGTATTATAACAAAGTACAATTAACCACACTCTCATGAAAGGAATCCAGAATTTATATTGTAACATGAAATCGTCAATAAAGGGTTGCTGCTATCTTCCACACTAAATATATTATTTAGGAAATTAATTTCTTTACAAAAAAGGTCTGATTGCAAAGTCTCATTATATTTTCCGTTACATTGCCTCTTCGAAATTATTTGAAGTCCGAGTTCGAGTATAAACGATTTTTACCTTTTTGTTAAGTAATTGCCTTCAAACAAATGTATTGTATATATTTGCCAGATGTATTGTGTAGAAGATTTGAGTGAAAAATATCGAAATTCACTGACATTTATACGTTAACTTTTTTATGTTAGCCTATACGCTAGTAAAGTATTTTTGACAATTTGCGCCATCTCGTGTTTTATTTGTGGAACGCTGGTTCTGCCAAAGCCGTAATTTGTTTGCTGTGCTATAGATTAAAATTTAGTTATCCCATAAAATGGAAAGAAGAACATCAAACCGAAAGTGCGGTGTAGTTTATTTTGAAAATACATCAATGAAAAATCAAAAATTACAATTCTACCGTTTTCCTGGATTTCTATATCAATCGGAGAGGAAGGAAAAATGGATTACAGTAGTTCGTCGTCAAGGGCAATAAATTATATTTCCACGTTTTTAGTCATTACTAAATACATAAAATTAATCACAATTGTTGTTCTCTTAACAAAAATAAGATTCAATAACTCTTGTAATCAGAAAAGTTTATCATGTAAATACTTTTCTTACCAAAATAAATTGAAATTTAAGGTTAACAAAATTTTTTAATTAATATTTTCTTTTAGGAATAAAGTTAAAAAGTAACTTAGTCTCAGGTATTTTAAATAAATAACACTTTTTATTTTCATTATTTTTATATTTTTATAAGTGCTTCTTTATTATTAGTTATTACCAAAGTTATAAAGAATATATAATCGATATTCATTTCTTTGTGAATTAACATGAATATTTGCATTTGTTGTTGCTTTATTATCCTTGTTTCAACTTCAAAATTTTTATCTTGGTCCATTAAAACTTCATCGTCAGTGAAATCTATCAATCAATTATATATAATGAATAAGTTAATTTGTTTTTTTCTTTCTTTCTTTTTCTATATATTTACTTACTATTGTTAATCTCAATTGGAGTTTCATCGACTCCTGAAGATACAATTTTTTCTTGTCATAGGAACTCGTAATCTTTCAGCCCACAAACCAGCATGAAGATTTTGCTTTTTTATATACTTATTGCAGGAAATAGAGTTGGATTGTAACTTTTGTTATGTGCATTGTTTACTTTTTTCCCAAACACTTTGACCACTGCAAATCATTGAACTTGTTTCTGGTTGAGATAGATTGCCCCACTGCTGTAATTAAAAATTATGTTTTGTTAATAGAACAACAGTTATAATTAATTTTATACATACAATCACGAAGTATAGATACTATACTTCGTGCATACAATAATGACTAACAACGTGGAAATCAAATTGTATTTACCCATCATGTCGGACTGCTGCAATTAATTTTTTCTTCATCTATTGCTATGGAAATCCATGAAAGTGGTATAATTGTAATTTTGGGTTTTTTCTTGGTGTATTTTTTACAGTCAACTACACCGCACTTTCGGTTTGATGTTTTTCTTTCCATTTTATGGAATAACTAAATTTTAATCTACAACACAGCAAACATAAATTACGGCTTTGAAAGAACCAACGTACCACAAATAAAACACGAAGTGGCGCAAATGTCTATTGTCAAAGATACTTTACTAGCGTATATATTGTTTGGCGCAGTCTAATATACATATCGTTATATTTTATTTGGGAAGGGTTTTCTTAGATTAGACCGTGTTACATGTTACGACTAAAAATGTTAGATATTATTACTTAAAATATTTTTACATTGCTGTAAGTAAACTCATATAACAAATAAGGGTTTGGTTTGACATTGCTTATCAAATAGAATTAAAATTTTTCATTATAATTGATAATGGCTAACTTAGGCACATAAAAGTCATTAACAACACCCACCTACTCCTAGAAACAAAATTGCCGTAGAGAAAGGGACAAAAAGAATTTATGGCGCACGTCAGTTTTCCAGGTACCAGAGAGAGAGAGAGAAAGACTGCACTATTGCCTATTGCCCTCTGTTTCTAGTCTTGTCATGATATTTGTGCATTGCAGGCTACTTCCAGCGGTTAAGCTTTAAGATTACACGCGACTACTCCAGAACACAAGTATATGCTCTAAGACGGATGGGCACGTCATGAACATGGCAGTTTGACTTTTGATAAGGAAATAATTTAAATCCTATTTAAATAGGCAGAAGGGGAATTGAGTTCAGTAACTATCCTTCTTCTACATATATTATATAATACGAAAATTATTTAAATAAAACATATTCAATTGAATTGTCTATTTAATTTTTATGTTACTATCCAACGGTTAGTTTTATTGTAATAATAATATACAATAAGAATTGAAAACTGTGTGTGTATTTATGTTCTAATTCTGGCCACTGAATAATTTGTGATTCTGGTTAACAGCTTCCACAAAACGATATAGTGAAAAATAGACGGATATATATTGTGTTTTGTGGTGGGTAACTTTGTCCTCTCCATAGACAAGAAGAGTCCTCTCGCATAGTACAAGTAAAAGGCTAGGGATTTTTAGGATCTCTACTTGACCGTTTGGGTTTAATGACTGATGACAGCTGCTTTCCAGAAAATTAAAGTTAGAATAGTTTTTTGTCATTGTAAACGTAATTTATCGCTGGATGAGTGTATATACGTTTAATAATATTGTTATTTAATTTGATTTCATAAACGATTTATGTGCAATAATAACTTTAAAAAGGCGTGGTGAGAGTTTACTGTACGGGAAAATAGTGCCGGCGTCACCATGTCGGACGAGAGTCATCCAAAAACACTTTATGTGGGTAACCTGGACATATCAGTGTCAGAGGAACTTTTGTGTGCGCTGTTTTCGCAAATTGGCCCTGTTAAGGGCTGCAAGATCATAAGAGAACCAGGAAATGATCCATATGCTTTTGTGGAGTTTACAAACCATCAGTCTGCATCGACGGCCTTGGCTGCAATGAATAAACGATTGTTTTTAGATAAAGAAATGAAAGTAAACTGGGCCACTAGTCCTGGTAATCAACCAAAACAAGATACCTCCAACCATCATCATATATTTGTAGGAGATCTCTCACCAGAAATAGAGACTGAAACATTAAGAGAGGCCTTTGCTCCATTTGGAGAAATCTCAAATTGCAGAATAGTCAGAGATCCCCAAACACTTAAATCTAAAGGTTATGCCTTTGTATCATTTGTTAAAAAGGCAGAAGCAGAAAATGCAATCCAGTCAATGAATGGACAGTGGCTAGGATCCAGATCAATTCGCACAAACTGGTCCACAAGAAAACCACCTCCACCAAAATCAGAAAAACCAATGCAAAGGGGTAAACAACCAACATTTGATGAAGTGTACAACCAAACATCACCCACTAATACCACTGTTTATTGTGGGGGTTTTACAAATGGTCTCTCAGATGACTTAGTACATAAAACTTTTGCTCCATTTGGTGTTATACAGGACATACGAGTTTTTAAAGATAAAGGTTATGCTTTTATTAAATTTGCAACAAAAGAGAGTGCTACCCATGCTATTGAGCACATCCATAATACAGAAATTAATGGGCAACTGGTAAAATGCTTTTGGGGAAAAGAAAATGGTGGATTGGGTCCTGATCCAAGCTTGATGCCAACTGGAGCAGGTATGCAATCTGCACCTTACTCATATGGATATGGAGGTTACTGGTACCCTCAAGGTTATAGTGGAGGGGCTGGTTATGTGCAGAGTTCTATGCAAGCAGGATATCAGCCTTATCAACAGTACCAGCAATATCCAGGTGGCCAGCAGTACTGTGTGATGCCTCAGCAAGGAGGGGGGCAGTGGTCAGGACAAACAGGACAGCAACCGAATGTACCCTTGATGTATAGTAAATATCAGCAGTAAATATCAAGTGTTATGCTGGGAACAACTTTGTGCTACATTTGTTTTGAAGAGAGATGTCAGCACTGTTAAGTTTAAGGGACAGTTATCTAATGAATTCAATATATCGTGTAGATTTTTAATTGCCATTACACATTTTGACATAGGATATGATATATTAAGTTGCAGTTTGCCAGTAATGTTATGGTTATATTTGTATATATAGTTTGCAAACTGAAAAATATCTTATCCTGAAATATGAATTTTATCTCCTGTAAGTAGCCTGTTTGGGTGTATTTTTTATTGTTATATTCTTTCATAATTAAATTTTGATCTGTGGGTCATGTTGTATGTATTTATATTTGAATTCCTGGGTTTAACACTCCTAGTTTGAAGAACTTCAGTACAATGTACCTATCCAATTTCGACAAATAAGTAGCATGTTTTTCTAGAAAAGTTGGAAATGTATATATACAAATAAATAATTCCAATAAAAATTGTTTCATATTTTTAAATCCTAGTACCCCCAGACTTTTTGTTCTAGAAATACTTATTTCATTAATATCTATTTCAGCTTTATTTTTATTATTTCTTGGGAAACATGCTAATAGTTAATCTGTTGTTTTACTTCCCAGGAATACGATGCCAAAGGAAATAAATTTATATAATATATTTTTTTTACAAATCTAGATGAAAATATTTGAAAACAAGTTTGATACTAATTCTGTGAAATTAGGAATTACAAATGTAAATACATTAAAATTTTCAAACATCAGTTATAATAATATTTAAATTAATAGACTAGTTTTTCACAGTTATATACTTATCAATATCATTATCTAGTAGATTTTATATTTTTTTACAAGTATGTAAAAGTGGGATCAATATTTGAGATTAATAGAGTTCATTTGCTGGACAAGTTCTAAAATACTATTTTAAAATTTAGTGTAATGTTTAATGGCCGTTAAAAATGTATGACAGTAGTAAACTTGAACTTATGACTGCATTGCAAAAATAGCATATTTATACATTGCAGGATGTTTATTTATTAGAAAAATATATCATTTTTTCTGTTTGAGGGATCAATAATCTGTAATCAACAAAAATAATTAAATGCACTACTTTACCATTTACAAAATTATTCCCTTCATATAATTGGTAGCAGTATTGTGGTTAAGAAATGTTATTGATCTGGACATACTGATATTACATCTATTACAATGATAATATGTGGCTCTATTTAAAGTATTCAGCATAATGTGTCCCAGGTTTTAACTTGTCAGTTCTTTTGTACATCTGAAGTCATTCAAGGTGTTTATTTTTTTTTGCATTTTTAAAAGTGTATCATTGTAAATCATTTAATACCAAATATTTTTTTTATTTTCATGCTTTCAATAATCTCACACTTTACCTTAAATCTTTTTATTCTAGGACTTACATTAAATTAATGATTATAAATGCTGTTTCTTATATTTTGGTACCAAAATTTCATAACATGTTTTGAATCAGAATAGAGTTCTTTCTTTTCACATCACAAGTGTTAAGCAAACACTATTTTTTTGTTATTATATCTTAATTACCTCCCTCAAGACAACTAACTTACATATTTTACTGTATGGCTATTAGTATGTCCTGGTAATTTACCATTTGCCTTTTAAAATTTTGGAACTTTAAATGCAAAAGTTTGTTTTGTATTCAAACAGGACCCATCATTAGTTGTAAACCCTGATTTCAGAATTTATTTACTCACTTCCTTTCATTTTCAGTTTTTTTAAATATTGGGATTAGGACACTGTTTAGATCAGTTGTCTTAGTCATTTTCTATGTGAAAAACTGTAAGGTTTTTGTTATTACATTTTTTTGTAAAATATATTTTTTGGGACACCTTATATTTAGTATACAATATTTATTTTTTTGATTAATGAATGTCCTGTATAATATACTTTGTTTTTGACTTGGTGTGTGTTACTCAAGTGCTTTGACAATAGAAATAATTTTGTGTCAAATTATAATTTTTGGCAGATCCAAACATATTTGTAGATTGGATATGTTTAAATTTAGGATAAGCATACTGTAGTTTTCAGTGAGATGATATTTGGATGAGTGAGTATAGGAAAGATTTTATAACAAAGATTGTATATTGTGATTAGAATTGTTAAATAAAAACTTGAGGTAATGGAGAGAATTTTTTTAAGAATTGGTTATGCTTCCAGTAATTATGCATTTAGGAATTTAATAACTTATTTGGGGCGAATTCAGTGAAATTAAATTTATTTGTCTGGATGTTACATTTATTTTGAAGTTTGTTTAGACCATAATAATGAGTTAATTTTGCGCACAAGTTAACGTTTCGGTGACAAAATGCACAAAATTCAAATAGTATGAACATCCAACAGACTGACAACAGACAGTCTAAATCGATGGGTCTGTGGCAGGGATGTTGCGGATGCATTATTTTTCACATCCGCGGATGCGAATGTGGATTTTAGGACGCTCACATCCGCGGATGCGGATTTGTACAAAAAACTTAAGTGTTGGTTTGATAGGGTAAAAAAAAGTAATATTTATCCTTTCTTTATTTAATAATAAAGTGGTGAGTGAATTACTATTACGAATGAATTATTTTAGTAATTAAATTTGAATATTGGAGCATTATATTTAATGAAAAGTAGAATGGCCGCCTTTTCGGACTCCAGTCTGTTTCATAAGGGTTCGTATATTAATCCTGAGATAACTTCACTTGGAACACTGGCTGGTGGAGTTGATAAGAATTTACGTGCTATTTTAGATAACAGTTTGAACTCGCTTTTATTAACACTCCACCATTTAAGAGGACTCGTTTAAATTAATTCGCTTCTTATTGCGGAAAGTAAGTAACTCATTCCTGAGAATTGCGTCAGGGCTGACAATTTCTGGTGTTTCCTGACTCTCATCGTCACTTAATGAATCGAGCATCATGTCAAGATCACTAATTAAACAGGACTGGCGTCCTGTACCTGAGGTCGTTCCGTATCTGGTTCAATGGAATCTGACATTCTCATTTTCTTCGCTCTTTCGGTACTTTGAGATATTGTTCGAGAAGCCAAGATGTCTTCGGTGTTACTGCTAATCTTCAATATATTATCTTTAATCTTTTCCTCAGTTACTGATGTGAAAAATTTGTTCTTATAGCGAGGATCTAGGTAAGTGGCTATGACATATAAGTTATCCTCTTCCAACAAAGTGGAAAATTTTCCTGAAATTTCAGCTTTTAAAGTTGTGACCGCATGGTGAATTGGAGATTCCGGTGAAGCTGTCATATAGTCACTAACGTTTTGCGTCAGCATTCGAATTATTGGAATCACTGATGAAATGAGAGTCTGAGAGCTGCTAAGTTCACGTGTGGCTTCTTCAAAAGGTTTCAACAGCTCAACACAACATTCTATGATTTTCCACTCTTCTGGTAAAATAGGGTCAATCTCGCTGTCATTTATTTAAAGGCTTAAGGCATCTTTTGCTTTCAAAAAACGCTCTAACATATAAAAAAAGGTTTGACTTTGACTTTATATTGACGTAAGAATATATCCATTTCTGTTGTAGTCCGTTTATAAAAATATAGCTTAGATACGCTTGTTTCCTAATACAGAATAAAAAATGATTTTAATGTTGTTTTTTTCGTAGGCAGTAGGTAAGTGCAGTGCTTTCTATTTGAAATAACTGCTATATATACCTACTCGCACTGATACTCAGAAGGAGATGTTTAAATTTAATATTGTATTGGTAAAACATAGATCCTGAAGTAAGGAGTAAATGATTAAGATTTGGTAAAGTTTGGTGAATGTTTTTTTCATACGCCGAATGCATCGACAACTAAGTTGAATTTGAAAAAGGTCGAATTATTGGTTTACAGGAGGCGGGTTTTTCAATTTGGGAAATCGCTAAGCGCGCGAACAGAAATCCAACTGAGATGTTGTCAAGCGTGGTTTGATAATACCCAAAATCGAAGAAGAGTAGAGACCGGACGTCGAAGGGGCACACTGAAGTTGAAGATCGAGGTCGTAGAATTTGGCCTTTAGAGACCGATTATCGACTACTCAAAATTTGGCTGATGAGTGGTTAGGAGAACAAGCCCATCTTGTAAGTGTCCAAACTGTTTACGGTCATATAAGATCTTTTTGGACTTTTATATACCATCTTGTGCTACCTCTGAACGCTAAGCTTCGACGGCAACGACTACAGTGGTGTAGAAAACGACAACATTGGAATGTGGAATGGCATCAGGTCGTTTTCTCTGACGAATCTCGATTCTGCTTGGGTGGACATGATGACCTAAGAAGGGTTAGACTTTGTTCGAGGCAACATGACAGCGCAACGTTTTCTTCAGGAAGTAATGGAGCCATATGTACTTCCTTATCTTAATCGGCTCATGGATCACATATTTCAACATGTGAATCTGTTGTCATGTCCGAGATGTTTAAATTCAATATTGCTTTGGCAAAACATAAATGCTATAGTAAGGAGTAAATGAGTAAAATTTGAATAAAAAATACTCCTTTCATTTTTCATTTTGGGGGGTAACTGCCTCAGGTTGCCCCACGTAAAAACGCCTCTGAGTGAGGCTATGTATTATCTTTTTGCTAAATTTTTGGCTCAGTAGTTTCGGAGATAAAGGTGACCCATTTTCGGTCAAAGTTTAATGACAAAATATTAAGTCTTTTAAACAATTTTTTTTAAAAATAGAAGTAAAATATTTTTGTTTTTGACGGTGATCCATTACGACTGCATTTGGAAAAACAATGTTTTATTTTCCAATTAATTTTATAATTTGCCCTCCAAAATTAATATTAATATTTTTATAGACGCGAGATCTAAAGACTGACATCTAGGATTTTCGAGATGTCATTCTTGCGTACAAAAGAATTACACCTCAAAGAGAGTAGTCAATATCTCTGACAGGTAAAGTTAACCTGAAAATCATATCGTGGCATTCTAACCTAGGAGTTGCGAGATAACAGCAATACGTGGAACGGTTCCAGATTCGGAACTTTTGTGTGCTAGTTTCCCCAAAAATCCTAGAAGTCGGTCCTGTACATCTTGCGTCTACAAATTTACCGATATGTATCAAACACATAAATTAATGTTTCAGAAGACATTTTCTTGTGGGAAGCGCAACTGATGAAGGTTCCGTGACCAGAAACAATATATTTTAAATATATTGTCTCGCGTACGAAAGAATGACTGACCTCGAAGAGGGTATTAATATTTTTGTCAATGTCTTTTAAACCAATTATTTTAAAATATGAAGAGAAATATATTCATCATGCATCAGTTAAGTTTTTTATTTTTTAATTAAATGGTTGGCTCCCAAAATAAATACCAAGAGTTTCCCTTTATTTTTCCCATGTATATTTTTTTAAATTTTATGCTCAATGGTCTGGGTGATAAGGGAGGGATCAAATTTTTTAAAATAATATCCCTGAACTTCTCCCCAAAGTTAGAACTTACGCTATGTACTCCTGATTGAGTCACCAAACGATGCCCTTATACCGAATTTCAAATATTTCCGTCCGGTAGTTTCGGATAACATTGGATGTGACAGACGAATTTTATACGGCTTTCCGTACAATGAGTACACGGAACCCTAAATGTGTCAGGGGCGGATCCAGAGACCAGCTTCATGGGGGGATCAAATGCGTTAGAGGGGGCGATCTCGTACGAAATGAAGTTATGTATGGGTGTACTTCTCTATGGCTTCGGATAACTTGTATTTTCTGACCTATTGTGTTAAAAATAGTCGACCTTCTGTTTAAACCCATAGACATTATCTTATTTTAAGCTCTGATTCGTAAGATTTTTCTTGATTTAGTATCGAGCTCAATGACTTTGAGACTATCGGAGGGGGCAATCGCCTCCATCGCCCTCTTATGGATCCGCCCGGAAAAGTGTATAGGAACCTAATGTGTTTTTAACATGTTAATACACATACATACTCATACAAGTTTCCAACCGAAAAATTAATTTCTACATTTTTCATATAGCTGTTACCAATAGAAAACATTAAATTTATTGATTATGGAAAAACAGTGAAAAACATCTTATAAGGACTACAGAAGAAACAGATACATTCCTACAGATTATGTCCATAAAGAATCTATACGATAACGGGATACATTAAAATCCCACCAATTCCAATAAGAAAAATATTGGATTTGTAGATAGATTTCCATCTGTTAGATTGAGAAATGTTTTCTTTCCAGACAGGCTGCGTACAAAGTATTACAATTTCTGTAGTTATGTATGGGACTCTATTGGATGGTTTCATCTGGGACTACTTTCTAACAAGAACGAAGCTCATAAACCAATTGTTTATACCTCAACTCAAGACGTGCGGTAAACTAGTAGCGGAGATTAAGTTAGGTCAAGGTTGTTCGAGTTTCCTTAACAAAAAGGTAGGTAATTGTCCGTAAACTTTTTAAAATTTTACTTGTGATGTGACTGTGTTTGAGACTTAATGGTTGGTCGCTTGCTAGGTTATATATGGCCTTCATATTAACGTTTGTCCAGTCTTAAGAAATAACTCAAATGTTGGATATAATGTTAGGTGAAAGCAGGATACAGTGGTACACAATCGTTAAGTATGCAAACAGAGAACCTACTCAAACTGTCTAATACTTACACCTCCTTGCATTAATAATAACCACGCTCTAGAACTGGATGGCATCCATCCACTTCTAGAGCTGCCATTAGGTTATCCGTAAATAAGAAATCTCTTTTTTTCGTCGGGTCTAGTGAATGATTACTGAATAGTGGCAAAACTTTTTAGTGAATTATTTTGTTGCTTATTTAACATGGAAACACATAAGTGTGAAAGAAGTGTTAATTTTACTCCAGAAGAAACGGACACTCTAGCGTCGATTGCAGATGCAAAAAAACATTTGAAATCAAAAAAGGGACGCTACAACTTGGCAAGAGAAGGAAAAAGCCTGGAGGGATATTGAGGAGGCATTTAATAATGTGTCTGGTTCGGTATTTCCCGACTGTTTATTTTGGATAATAACTAATTAATGACTAACAACCAACTAATATAATTATTGTTACGAAATTTACCCAAAGCCGACCTTGTGTCATTTCAGCACGACAACAAACGCTTCAAGATAAAAAAATACGATTCTCGAAAAGGCTCGGCAGCGGAAGGAACGATGGTGATTTCTACTGGAGAATTCCACGGGGATTATAAAAGAAGCACGCCACGATCGCAGTTGAGTTATACCGCGACGACTAGCTTATATGAAAATGTATTGTGAATCAGCTGTTTTAAATGTAAATAAAGTTCTAGAAAAGTGAAAGTAAATATTAGTTGTTATAATTTTTAAATTGAACCCACGAAGTACATAACATTTGGTGTTAGAAGTGAAGGATTAAGTGCAGTTAACATCCTAAATTGATTTATGGAAACTCGTAGTATGGAAAAGATAGACGAAAAAATTGCACAGATTCTAGAAAAACGTGACAAGAAGGAGAAACAACATCAAGAAGAAATTCAAGAAAGGTTAGTGAAATCTTTTGATGACAAACTTAAAATTGAGTTAGGAAATCTTGTCACTAATATAGATGAAAAACGTAAAATAGAATTAGAAAATCTTGTTTCCACGATGAAAAGTGAACAACAAAATCTGATTGAGGGATTATTCTCGAAATTTGTAGAAAAACAAGACCAAACTGAATTAAAACGACAACATGAATTTAAACTATTAGAAGAAAAACGACAAAATGATTTTAAAGTATTTGAAGAGAAACAAGAACAAGTTGAATATAAGCGACAAAATGAATTTAAAATAACTGAAGAAAAAAGACAAATGCAGTTTGAACAATTAATGTAAATAGTATCGCAAGTTAATGAAACAGTTAATGAAAGAATGCAAATAGTTGAATCAGACATAAAAGAAATAAACGACGACATAAAGATCCTAAAAAATAATGTGGAGGCTCTTGAAATCAAAGTAGATGACATCGATTCCATCCAGAGCCAGGTGAAATTTGAACTCAGTTCCATTAAAAACACGGTACAAAGTGAAGTAAGTGAAGTACAAAATAAAATCAGTGCCATCCAAAACAAGGTAGAAACAGAAATCAAAAAAATGCAACAGGACTTACAGCGAGGAAAATACCAGCACACCGTGAGTACCAAAGGTTCCTTTAGTAAACCACCCACATTCGACGGCAGTTCATCTTGGCCCATGTATAAACGACAATTTGAGGCCGTGGCTACAGCTAATGGATGGGATAATCAAGAAAAGTCTACTTCTCTGGTAATTTCGCTAAGAGGTCCGGCCCTAGAACTCCTCCAAAGCATTCCAGTCGATGAACAAGGCAATTTCGACAAGATCATCGCCATCCTAGACAAACGCTACGACAATCAATCCTTGAGCCAGGTATACCAAGTCCAACTGAGTGGAAAAACCCAAAAATCCGGTGAAAGCCTCCAAGAATTCGAAGCAGAAATTAGACGGTTAGTTCACTTGTCCTACCCAGACCTGCCAGAGGAAACGAAAGACCAGTTGGCCACACAGAGTTTCATAAACGGCATCAGAGATGTGGAAGTACAAAGAAATCTAAGACTGAGTGGCGTCAAGAAGAGTAATGAAGCTCTACTTCGGGCTTTGGAAGTAGAGGCCGTCATGAACATGTCCAAGCCGAGGGTCCGAGCAGTTTCCTTCAACCAGGAAGAGTCAGAGTCACCATTTCAAGCGCTGCTGGCTGGTCTGAACAAAATATTAGAACGGTCACAAAGAACTGGCACCAGAGGGGCATGTTACCGCTGCGGACGGACAGGACACTTCCAACGTGATTGTCGAGTGAGGCTACCTGAATGATCACCGACCAGGGGTAACCAACAGAACAGCCACATGTCCAGGGACCGTAAGCCAGTCATCATAAGGGGGCGAATGCTGACTGACCCTCCACCAGCCCCCAAAACGTTATCCATCCGGGGATTTTACGGAGATAGCGGCAGTCTAATCATCACAGGCACCATCAATATGCGAGCAGTTACCATCACCATCGATACCGGCGCCGCTGTGTCCATTGCCAAGTTCAGGGTTTTGAGAGCATCAGAAATTCGGCCAGTTACCAATAACTTCCAGCTCAGAACAGTCACCGGCGAATCCATGTCAATACAGGGTGAGGCAGATGTCGTGCTACAGATAGGGGACAACATGTTCCGGCATAGGGTCCTGGTAGCGAATATTGAGGACGATTTTATACTGGGAATGGGACCTAATTAGCCAGCATGGATTTATGTTCGGCTCGAGATATGATGTTCTTCGGTTCCTAAATGAGGAATTTGTATTGACACGACCCGTCAACAGTTCAGTCACCTTCATAAAAATTGTGGCAAAGTCTTCAGCTAGAATTCCCGGTCGAACGGAACAGATTATTCATGGGCAGCTAGACAGCAATTCTGGGAGCTGCGTTGGAATGGTGGAGCCCGTACACTCAGCTCATGACTACTTGGTTGGACGGGCTATAGTTAAAACCGGACGAGATATACCAATCAGAGTCCTGAATTTGTCCAACAACGACATCAGAATTACCAATGGTCAAGAGATAGCTTGTTTCGAGCCAGTAGAGACCATCATCAATTGCGAAGAAGAGTACCAGACGTCGGTGAAGGAGACAGGGCCCGATAAAGAGTTCCTACAACAGTTTGCTGACCATTTGACACACTTGACACCAGAGAACCAGAAGAAAGCCAAGCAATTTATCACAAAACACTGGCAAATTTTTAACAGTAAAAATGGAACCACCGGTCGCACCAACATCATGCAGCATCGAATAGATACCGGAAAGGCTCAACCCATCAGAATACCACCTAGACGACTACCATTGGGGCAACAACAGGCAGTCGAGGAAAACATCGAGTCCATGTTACAAAATGGAGTTATTGAGCCATCCATCAGTCCATGGTCTGCTCCTGTCGTGCTAGTTAAAAAGAAAGATGGAACCACCCGATTTTGCGTGGATTACAGAAAGCTGAATGATGTCACGAAGAAAGACAGCTATCCACTACCCCGAATCGATGACACTTTGACCAAACTAGCAGGCTCCCGTTGGTTCTCCACACTAGACCTAAAAAGTGGATATTGGCAGGTTGGTCTGCACGCAAACGACAGAGAGAAGACAGCGTTCTCCACCAGTAAAGGGCTGTTTCAGTTCACGGTCATGCCCTTTGGGTTATGTTATGCACCCCCTACATTTGAGAGGCTAATGGAGTATGTACTGAGCGGGTTAACATGGAGGACGTGCTTAGTGTACCTCGACGACATTCTAGTCATGGGCCAGACATTCGACGACCATCTGAAGAACCTGGTCGAAGTATTCTCCAGAATTAATAACGCCAACCTGAGACTCAATCCGAAGAAGTGTTCCTTGTTTCAAAAAGAAGTAGAGTTTTTGGGCCACGTAGTGTCCGAGTCAGGAATCCGCACCAACGAAGACAAGACAGAAGCCATCCGTGATTGGCCAGTTCCAAGAGACAAACATGAACTCCGAAGCTTCTTGGGCCTCTGTTCATACTACCGTCGTTTTGTTGAGGGATTTGCCACCATCGCCGCCCCTCTACATCGGCAGACCACTGATAAAGAGACCTTCCATTGGAATCAGGATTGCGAAACATCATTCAGGCGACTGAAGGCAGCACTATGCTCCAGCCCAATCCTAGCCTTTCCTACACAGTCCGGCAAGTTCATCTTAGACACCGACGCCAGCAACACAGGTTTGGGGGCCGTCCTATCCCAGGTAAAAGATGGTGAAGAGAGGGTGATCGAGTACTACAGCCGTGGATTCTCGAAGCCAGAAAGAAATTATTGCGTCACCAGAAAAGAACTTCTTGCAATAATAAGGGCTGTGGACCATTTCCACAAATACCTGTATGGTCGCCATTTCTTAATCCGAACAGATCATGCCGCACTCAAATGGCTGCTGGACATGAAGACACCGGAAGGACAACTGGCCAGATGGATGGAGAAATTACAGCAATACGACTTCAAGGTGGAACACCGTGCCGGCCGGTTGCACAATAATGCCAATGGCCTATCCAGAAGACCCTGTAGAGCGGAATGCAAGCATTGTCTGAAGACGGAACAGCGAGAGGGTATCTCCATCAGGCAGATCCGAGTACAGGCCAATGAAGACTGGACAACGGAACAGTGCATACAGGACCAAATGGCTGATCCAGACATCGAACCAATCTTGTCACTCAAAATGAGAGGGGCACCCAAGCCACGATGGGACGAGGTAGCTAGATACTCCGGGGTGCTGAAATCGTTATGGGCTCAGTGGGACTCTCTAAGAGTAGACAATGGAATGCTCAAGCGAGTTTGGGAAAGCGCTGATGGACGAGAAACCAAGTCCCAACTGGTAGTTCCGAAGAAAAAGGTACCAGCCATCCTGACCGAAGTACATGATGGAATTACCGGAGGCCACCTGGGCATGAATAAAACCCTAGACAAAGTTCGCCAGCGGTACTACTGGGTGAATTACTTCGAAGACGTCAGAGCTTGGTGCCGCAAATGTGCCACATGTGCCGCCAGTAAGGGCCCGAAGACCCGGACCAAGGGCAGAATGCAGCAGTACAATGTGGGCGTCCCATTTGAGAGAATTGCCATCGATGTCGCCGGTCCGTTTCCCGAGTCTGAGAGGGGGAACAAATACATTCTGGTCGCAATGGATTACTTCAGCAAATGGCCTGAGGCATATGCGATACCCAACCAAGAGGCAACCACGGTAGCGACGGTGCTAGTAGAACAACTATTCAGCCGGTTTGGCGTCCCGATGGAATTACATTCAGACCAGGGGCGTAACTTCGAATCGAATGTATCCAGAAGGTCTGCACGATGTTGGGGATCAGGAAAACAAGAACAACACCATTACACCCACAGTCAGACGGAATGGTGGAAAGATTCAACAGGACCTTGGAACAACACCTATCCAAGGTCGTCAGCAATAACCAGCGTGATTGGGATGAGCATATTCCCCTATTCCTGATGTCATATCGCTCTGCTGTACATAATAGTACAGGCCTGACCCCAGCCAGGGTCCTATTCGGAAAGGAGCTGCGATTACCATGCGACTTGGCATTTGGCTCCCCCGAAGAACCTCCCCAAGACATCGACGATTATGCCGACCAGCTCCGACATAACAAGCTGGCAATACACGACTTAGCCCGAACGCAGATGTTGGCCACCAGTGACCGGATGAAGACGCGATACGACCTCAAGGCCAATTCAGTCGGGTTCCAGGAGAGGGACAAAGTCTGGTTGTACAACCCCCAACGGAGCAAGGGTAAATCCCCAAAGCTTACACCCGCCTGGGATGGTCCATACGAGGTGGTCAAGAGGCTTAATGACGTCGTCTACCGGATCCGTCGAAACCCCAAGGCTAAATTAAAGGTGGTTCACTTAGATCGACTCGCTCCCTACCATGGAGGGGATGTTTCTGATCGGGACGATCAGAATTAAAGGGGGGGGGGCAGTGTTACGAAATTTACCCAAAGCCGACCCTGTGTCATTTCAGCACGACAACAAACCCTTCAAGATAAAAAAATACGATTCTCGAAAAGGCTCGGCAGCGGAAGGAACGATGGTGATTTCTACTGGAGAATTCCACGGGGATTATAAAAGAAGCACGCCACGATCGCAGTTGAGTTATACCGCGACGACTAGCTTATATGAAAATGTATTGTGAATCAGCTGTTTTAAATGTAAATAAAGTTCTAGAAAAGTGAAAGTAAATATTAGTTGTTATAATTTTTAAATTGAACCCACGAAGTACATAACATTATTAAAATGCTTCAACTTCGAAGTTAATAACCAGGTTGCCTGCTGCGGCAGAAAATGTTCAACCAGCTACTGAGCATGATATGAAAAATTTGTAGTACACCACATTATTTTGATTTGGTTTATTTACTTACTAGTCTGTTGTAGTTTATATAACAGTTTCTATGAGAATATTAATAACAGCCCTTTTTGTAAGACGGAACCGAATTCTAAAATCACGCTCGTCCCGTGTTTCGAAATAATTTGGTATTGGACAAATTACTCCGTTCTACGGGTTCGCGTAATATTCATCAAATTTGTCTTCAAAAAATTCAACCGAATGCATGCTAGGACACTTTTGATTACCCTCGTTAAAATAAAAATGCGCTAAAACTTTTCCGTTCTCGCCACTTGAAATAAGTTGTTTTTATTTTCCAGATGAAAACTCTTTAACAACCACTCTAAACGTCTGTATTTGCCAGATATTTCTGCGAAATCAAAAATTTTAGTTTATCTGACAGGTAAGTTGCTAATAGGCTATCAGGGATATCGGGGGGGGGGGGGGGGAGAGAGAGCCCGTCAAATATCCACTGATAAATTTTAGATTTATCGACTTAGAAAAAATGCCGACAAAAAGTAGAGGATTTTGGATGTTGGGGCCAGGCTAAAAAAATGCATTTGAGATAAAATTTTAGAATTTGGGCAGCGTAATATGCTCCACCTAAACTAATAACAGCCTTAATTTGGTTGACCTACTCCCACTACAGAGGGGGCGGGGGGTAACTACCCCCAAAAATCTAGATTATTTTTTTTAACGGTTGCTATCGAATTCTACGCATTTATTTTACTACCACTGATACTCAATTTTTATAATTTTGTTGTTATTTTTCATTTTTCCGATTTATCGACAAAATGTAGAGGATTTCGGATGTTGGGGCCAGGCTAAAAAAATACTTGTATTTAAGATATGAAGAATTAATGAAACAGTCAAAATTTCAATATGAAAAACGTATATTTCTTGAATCTCCATATTTCAAGGCGTTTTCGAGATATTGCAATTCAAATACGGTACTGCATATCACCGCAAGCAGCCCCAAAAAAGAAAATTTTTAAGTATGTTGTGAATTTGTGAATTTGACATGAACTATTGATTTCTTCTTTGCATACTGTCGATTTATTTACTGTGTTTTTAAAGTGAGTAATTGGAATAACGTCTTTATCAAATATGACTAGAATTAAAGAATTTGCACAAGAGAATTATAATTCAAGTGCTGCAGTTAGACGATATGCACAGTTATATTAAAATCGAAATGTCCCTAATCGTAAAATATTCCAATGATTATACACAAATTTAGGTGAAATATGTATGTTTCACACCAAAAATTCTGGTAGCCGATCTAAAAGAATTTCAGCTGATCATGAAGATGATATTTTAGTTCGAATTCTGGAAAATCCTGCATTAAGTACTCGGCGCTTGCAAGCAGTTACTGGTGTAAGTAAATCGAGTATATTATGAATTTTACGTAGAGAAAAATTGTATCCGTTTCACTTTACGCTTGTACAAAATTTATTGCCCAATGACTTGCCACGTAGGCTACAGTTCTTTACCAGTGGATGCAACATTAAAATCATTCAAGATCTAACGTTACTTGAAAAAATCCTATTTTCTGACCTAGCTACATTCACATGCCGTGGAGTCTTCAATTGGAGGAATAATCACTATTATGATTTTGTTAGTCCTCATAAGTATCATGAAGCTCATTTTCAGCATGAATTTACTAATATCTGGAGTGGAATTTGGGTAATTTACTCGAACAAGTTCCTCTTATTAAAAGGCAGCATATGTGGTTTATGCACGATGGCGTTGGATTGGACGTGGCAGTGAATTCCCTTGGCCCCCTTGTACTCCAGAACTTAATCCCATGGACTTTCACGTATGGGGATACATGAAATCTTTGGTGTACAGCAATGAAATTAATACCCGAACCGAGCTTTTAGCGAAAATTCAGGAAGCCACGAATATTGTTAAAAATAACATTGCAACCTTTTTCAAGATAAGAAGACATTTAATAAAAAGTGTAATAAAATGCATTGACGCTAATGGTGGTAAATTTTAATATTTGAAGTGAATCTATTTTTTTTGTTTTCATAATTAAATTTAATGTTTTTGAAACCGTTAATGTTTTATTTAAATGACTAAGCGCCAGTCTTAAAATGGCAATATCTAGAAAACGCGTTGAAATATGGAGATTCAACAAGTATACGTTTTTTGTATTGAATTTATGGCAGTGTCATTATGTATCGTCGAAACGCAAATTATACGGGGTGTTAAAATAATTAACATGGATTTGCCTGATTCGACCTTCGTAACAAACACCCTGTAAAAGTACCATGAAAAATGATAACAAATTCTGGTTTATCGCCGTTGAAAACTATGCTGTACCAAATTTGAGTTCAATATATGGAGCCGTTTTTCATATATCACAAATTTTCAAAAACCAAATACTCATTTTAGTACTATGTATATCGTTTACTATAAAATTTTCACCGCCTCTAACTGTAGTTATCGTGTCTATTAGTTATGGGACACTCTGTCAAAGAGGTTAATAGTGTAGAGCACGTGAAGTAGCGAAATTCATGCAATATTAATAGAAAGAGAGAGAGAATAGGCGTGTCTTTCCTGATTGGTCAGTGTCAGTGGTGACGCCTATTATTGGTAGGGTAGAAACATAGCAAGCGCTCCCTGATATTGTCTTTCTCTTTCTACTGTTATTACACTGCAACTTACAATAACGCCCATACCTAATTCACTCTACGTATAAAACTCTTTGCACTCTGTGCCTGTACATCTATATAGTAAATGTAAACTATTAATTTTTAGGCAACACATATTACACGTTCGTGTTTAACATTTTGCAGGATAGCACATGATTTTAAAATCAAGTTACTTTTGTACATATGAAAGAAAGTTTTTAAATGAATAAGTGATAAGTGATAAATATACGCGTACATTTTTTTTAAATTTCATTTCAAATATTTAACAAATAAAGTTTATTTATCTACTAATGAGTAACTGAAAATTAAATAAAATTGTTTGTTATGTCAAAATGATAAATGTAAATAAACGTTGTCGGGTTCAAATGAAATGATTGCATCAGATATTTTATAAAAGTAGGTTGTATTTATTTAAGGTGTTAAATTTGTCTTAATATTAATTATATTGCTGATACGATAAATTGTTACATTGTTAATTTACTATATATTTAAGTAATTTTGTTAATTATATTATAAATTAATAGTGATATTGTGAATATCGCCATGGACGTGTAGCTTTTCATGGGAGGTACAGTAAACTACTGTACATTCTGTACATTAGGCAGCTATCTAGGACTCGGAGTTTTAGATAACGAAGGATGCCGAAGACAAGGGCGAAATTTATTGGCATTATATGGAGTGGTGCCAAGAATAAATACTCCAGCAACTTGTCCAGAATGTGGAGGACATCTCAGCACTTCAATCGAACACGGAAGGTATGGTTTTCGCTATGTATGTAGATATCACGGGAGAAGAAGATTTAGCGCATATACCAACACTTTGATGGCACATGTGCGGATAAACGATATCATGGGCGAACATCGCGTCGTTCAAATTATTTGCCTGGCTGAAAAACATGATAATAACCGAATTAACAAAAGATTTTAAAGTTTCCTCTGAAACGGCCATCTACTGGTACGGTTTTTGTTGAGAAGTTGCATGTGTCATTGCGTGGCATGAGTACACGCCCATGGAGGGATCCCACGACATCGTAGAAGTTGATGAAACTCATCTTTTCAAAAGAAAATATGATGTTGGAAGAAATACCACGTGACATCACATATGGGTCTTCGGCGGCATCAGCCGTTCCACAAAGAAGAGATTTCTGGGTAAAGTGGATCAATGGGATGCAGAACTTCAAGATCACATCGATTATGAATCGTAGGTATGCACAGACTTTTGGAGAGCATACAACAGTTGCAACCGGTCACGGTCGCATTTTTCATTCTGTTAATTTTATTAGTCCTCCAAAAGAAGAACCCCCATGCTGGGCATCAGCTGGTCGCTTCAATGTGGAATGTTTGGATTTGGCTGGCCAGCATGTACCACCGGTACCTGGTATGCAGCCGTATAGAGATCATACGCAGACCATCGAAAGATGGAGAGAGTTGATACGTCTACTCCGGTCAACCAACAACATCTCTACGACCGACCAGTATATTGGGCAGTACCCCGGAATCAACAAAAAGCCGATGAAACTTACCCGAGAAGAAATAATGCTGGAATATAATTGCCAAGAATGCACCATTTAAAAGAACGGATACAAATCGGCAGAAGAAAGAATTGAGATTGAATTTGAGGAAGCAACAGTTTTTTATGGTGTTTTGAAGTGCTTGTGATAGAATATTGTAACGAAATTTTCTTAAGCCGGCCCTGGTTCCATTCCAGTACGACACCGATCGCTTTTAGTACAAAAAATTGTTCTCGAAATGGCTTGGCAGCTGTAGAATTGATGATTGATTGTACGAGAGTTTTCGATGCAGGTTTTAAAAGCAGCGACCCATAATCGCGGGAGTGAGTTAATGCAACGAAGAGCTTATATGTAGAATTGTTGTGAAATTTGAATAAGCTGTGTATATATTTCAAAACACATTTGTTCCATTAAAAAATACAAAAGTACAAGATAAAATGTTCCAAAACAAGGTAGAAAGAGAAATAAAAAATGCAACAGGATTACAGCGAGAAAATACCAGCAAAACACAGTAACCACCTACATTCAAGTACATCTTGGCCCATGTATAAACAAAGCCGTGGCTACAGCTAATGGATGGGATATTTAGAAAAATCTACTTCCATTTCGTTAAAAAAAACAGTACAGGGTCTGAAGTTCCTTCAACCAGGAAGAGCCAGAGGTCACCATTTACTGTTGAAGATAAAATCAGAACTGCACCAGAGGGACATCCACTTGCAAACTGCAGAGTCAGGTAGAAAGAGAAATAACCAACAGAACAGCCACATTCCAGAAAAGTCAATAAGCGGGCAACAGACCCCACCAGCTCTCAAAACACTATCCACTGCCGAGATAGCCAGTCATCAGGGCACCATAAATGGCCGAGCAATTACCATCACCATTGACACCGGCGCCGCTGGGTCCATTGCCAAGTACACGGTTTTGAGAGCATCTGAAATTAGGCCAGCTAACAACAACATCCAGCTCAGAACAGTCACCGGCGAGTCCATGTCAATACAGGGTGAGGCAGATGTCGTGCTACAGATACTGGACAACATGATCCGGCATCGGGTCCTGGTAGCGAATATTGCGGACGATTTTATACTGGGTATGGACCTAATTAGCCAGCATGGATTTATATTCAACCCGAGATGTGATATCCTTCGGTTCCTAAATGAGGAATTTATATTGACACGGCCCGTTAACAGCTCATCGACTTCCATAAAAATTGTAGCAAGATCCTCAGCCAGAATTCCCAGTCGAACGGAACAGATTATTCATGGGCAGCTAGACAGCAATCCTGGGAGCAGCGTCGGAATGGTGGAGCCCGTACACTCAGCTCATGGCTACTTAGTTGGACGGGCTATAGTTAAAACTGGACGAGATATACCAATTAGAGTCATGAATTTGTCCAACCACGACATCAGATTTGCCAATGGTCAAGAGATAGCTTATTTCGAGCCAGTAGAGACTATCATCAATTCCGAAGAAGAGTACCAGACGTCGGTGAAGGAGACAGGGCCCAGTAAAGAGTTCCTACAACAGTTTGCTGACCATTTGACACACCTGACACCAGAGAACCAGAAGAAAGTCAAGCAATTTATCACAAAGCACTGGCAAATTTTTAACAGTCAAGATGGAACCACCGGTCGCACCAACATCATCCAGCAACGAACAGATACCGGAAAGGCTCAACACATCAGATTACCACCTAGACGACTACCATTGGGGCAACAACAGGCAGTCGAGGAGAACATCGAGTCCATGTTACAAAATGGAGTTATTGAGCCATCCATCAGCCCATGGTCTGCTTCCGTCGTGCTAGTTAAGAAGGAGGATGGAACCACCCGATTTTTCGTGGAATACAGAAAGCTGAATGATGTCACGAAGAAAGACAGCTATTCACTACCCCGAATCGATGACACTCTGACCACACTAGCAGGCTCCCGTTGGTTCTCCACACTAGACCTAAAAAGTGGATATTGGCAGGTTGGTCTACACGAAAACGACAGAGAGAAGATAGCGTTCTACACCAGTAAAGGGCTGTTTTCAGTTCACGGTCATGCCCTTTGGGTTATGTAATGCACACGCTACATTTGAGAGGCTAATGGAGTATGTACTGAGCGGGTTAACATGGAGGACGTGCTTAGTATACCCCGACGACATTCTAGTCATGGGTCAGACATTCGACGACCACCTGAAGAACCTGGACGAAGTATTCTCCAGAATTCATAATGCCAACCTGAGACTCAACCCGAAGAAGTGTTCCATGTTCCAAAAAGAAGTAGAGTTTTTGGGCTACGTCGTTTCCGAGTTAGGAATCCGCACCAACAGGAACAGTAAGAAGCCATCCGTGATTGGCCAGTCCCAAGAGACAAGCATGAACTCCGAAGTTTCTTGGGCCTCTGTTCCTACTACAGGCGATCTGTTGAGGGATTTGCCACCATTGCCGCGTCTCTACATCGGCAGACCACTAAGAAAGAGACCTTCCGTTGGAATCAGGATTGCGAAACATCATTCAGACGACTAAAGGCAGCACTATGTTCCAGCCCAATCCTAGCCTCTCCTACACAGTCCGGCAAGTTCATTCTAGACATCGACGCTAGCAACACAGGTTTGGGGGCCGTCCTATCCCAGGTGCAAGATGGTGAAGAGAGGGTGATCGAGAACTACAGCCGTGGATTCTCGAAACCGGAAAGAAATTATTGCGTCCCCAGAAAAGAACTTCTTGCAATAATAAGAGCTGTAGACCATTTCCACAAATACCTCTATGGTCGTCATTTCTTAATCCGAACAGATCATGCCGCCCTCAACCGGCTGCTGGACATGAAGACACCGGAAGGACAACTGGCCAGGTAGATAAAGAAATTACAGCAATTCGATTTCAAGGTGGAACACCGTGCCGGCCGTTTGCATAATAATGCCGATGCCCTATGCAGAAGATCCTGTAGAGCAGAATGCGGACATTGTCTGAAGACGGAACAGCGAGAGGGTATCTCCAGACAGATCCGAGTGCAGGCCAATGAAGACTGGACAACGGAACAGTGCATCCAGGACCAAATGGCTGATCCAGACATCGAACCAATCTTGTCACTCAAAACGAGAGGGGCACCCAGGCCACGATGGGACGAGGTAGCTAGATATTCGGGCGTGCTGAAATCGTTATGGGCCCAATGGGATTCTCTAAGAGTAGAGAATGGAATGCTCAAACGAGTTTGGGAAAGCACTGATGGCCGAGAAAGCAAGTCCCAACTGGTAGTTCCTAAGAAAAAGGTACCAGCCATCCTGATCGAAGTACATGATGGGATTACCGGGGGCCATTTGGGCATGAACAAAACCCTAGACAAAGTTCTCCAGCGATACTACTGGATAAATTACTTTGAAGACGTCAGAGCTTGGTGCCGAAAATGTGACACCTGTTTAGGCCCGAAGACCCGGACCAATGGCAGAATCCCGCAGTACAATGTGGGCGTCCCATTTGAGAGAATTGCCATCGATGTCACCGGTCCGTTTCCCGAGTCTGAGAGGGGGAAAAATACATTCTGATCGCAATGGATTACTTCAGCAAATGGCCTGAGGCATATGCGATACTCAACCAAGAGGTAACCACGGTAGCGACGGTGCTAGTAGAACAACTATTCAGCAGATTTGGCGTCCCGATGGAACTACATTCAGACCAGGGGCGTAACTTCGAATCGAATGTATTCCAGAAGGTCTGCACGATGTTGGGGATCAGGAAAACGAGAACAACACCATTAACCCGCGTGATTGGGATGAGCATATTCCCCTATTCCTGTTGGCATATCGCTATTCGGAAAGGAGCTGCGATTACTCTGCGATTTGGCTTTTGGCTCCCCCGAAGAACCTTCCCAAGACATCGACGATTATGCCGACCAGCTCCGACATAACATGCTGGCAATACACGAATTAGCCCGAACGCAGATGTTGGCCACCAGTGGCCTGATGAAGACGCAATACAACCTCAAGGCCAATTCAGTCGGGTTCCAAGAGAGGGAAAAAGTCTGGCTGTACAACCCCCAACGGAGCAAGGGTAAATCCCCAAAGCTTACACCCGCGGGAGTGAGTTAGTGCAGCAAAGAGTTTATATGTAGAATTGTTGTTGTGATATTTGAATCAGCTGTTGTATATATTTGATGTAAATAAAAGTTCTAGAAAGTGGTAGTGAATAATTTAGTTTTTAAATTTTAATTGAACCTACGAAATTTATAACAATATGTTTTCGTTTATAAATATTTTATTGGAAATATATAATACTGTTTTGTTATTAATGAAGAATTTAAATTGTTATTTGTGTCAAGAAGAGTGTTCGTTTTCGTTGATAGTTATTTTATTACAAAGAAATAACCCTATTGTTTTGTTATTAATTCAGAAATAAAAATGTTACGTTTACTCACTGGTTAGGAGGGTTCCGTCCGATTCCAGTCGACGGCCTCACAAGCGCCTATCTCCACCTCCACGTGATCACCCTGGGCACATACTGGAACGGGCTTCGCCCTAAACAGTAATGTGGCTGAGCGAGAAGGCTAATTTGGTCGTTTAGGGTTGCCAGCCCTTGGCTGACAAGTTTTGGCCCAAAAGGTAAAAAATGAGTGCCTGACGTAGAAAATGCGTAGAATTCAATAGTAACCGTTAAAAAAATAATCTTGATTTTTGGGGGTAGTTACCCCCCGACCCCCCTCTGGAGTGGGAGTAGGTCAACTAAATTAAGGGTGTTGTTAGTTTAGGTGATGCATATTGCGCTGCCCGAATTTCATAATTTTATCTTGAATAGAAGTACGTTTTTCGCACTGGCTCCAAGAGCTGAAACCTAACCTAGATTTTTTGTTCCCTTAATTTTTGGCAGTAGTGTATGCATCCGATTGACTAATTTTAGCAGGTGCAGGTCACTTTTGTAAAAACTGGATTCTTTGAAAAGCATGAATAGTCTTCCTATTTTAATTGCAAGCCCCTGTATATTAGTTATTTTTTGGATTCTCCAGAAAATTCTAGACATAATTCCTGCACAATGTCCTACATCTATCTTCAATAGTTTCGGAAATATTGTTTTCAGATTTATTACAAAACTTAACATTAAAAATGAAAATTATTTAATTTCACAAATTCGCTACATTACACTAAAAATCTAATACGTAATACTGATTATTTATTAATAATATAAAAAAGCATTAATGTCAATGTAGGAAATGTTCAAAATGCTCGCCGCGAACGTCTTGGCAACATGCTAATCTGGTATAGAAATGTCTTCTAACGTTACTCAACATCTCAGGCGTGACTGATCTAATCGCAATCGTGATTCGTGTTTTTAGGTCATCTAAGTTGAGGGCTTTAGTTTTGTATACAGTACTTTTGACATATCCCCACAAAAAGTAGTCCAAAGGCGTGAAATCAGGAGATCGTGCTGGCCATTTTATCGATCCGCGCCTCCCAATCCACCGATTTGGAAAAATTTCGTTGAGGTACTGCCGGACATTGATATCGTAATGTTGCGGTGCTCCATCTTGCTAAAACTATATTGTATTGGCAGGAACTTGTGGGTTTACTGGGTCAGGATATAAGTTTGTCATTATTTTGTAGCAGTTCTAAATATTTATCTCCGTGCAAATTTCCATCAATGAAAAAACGACATACGATATGATTTCCAACAATTCGTACCCAAACATTAACTTTATCAGGATATTGCGTATGTTTCTCTGTCATCCAGTGAAGATTCTCATTAGACCAATTTTGACGATTAACACCGTGAAGTGTAAATGTGCTCTCATCAGAAAACAAAACATCTTCTTATTGAATCACATTGTGATCTACCCTCACCATAATTTGTTTACTGAAATACGTTCTACCAAAATCGCCTTTCATGAGCTCCTGAGTAGGCATTATTTTATAGGCATGCATTTTACTTTCCTTTAATACTCGAAAAATTCATGTGTGGCTAAAGTTGAACAGTGGGGCTGCTTTTCGACCAGAATTATGTGGGTTTTCTTGAAACTCAAGCATAATATCCAATTTCGTATTATCACTTAGAGCATTGGCAGCTACATTTTTTATTTGTCTTACATGAACAAGCTCGCGAAACTGCTTTTCTAATTTGCTAATTGTTCCTTGGGATACAGGATTTATTTTGTGAAATAAGCGAGAAACCATTTGTGTCGGTGTGTTATCTCCACAACCAATCATTTGTAGAATGGTTATTTTGTGCATTTCTGTTCAATGAACCATTTTTCTGATATTATTACGTACAGTTAACGAAATTCAAACGAGAATAGCACTGTCACTGATCACAACTGTCATGCTGGCAGACAACAAGATGCTAAGGCTATGAGTTTTGACGAAAATAAACAAAACTGTTTTTTTAAATCAGTAAAAAGGAACGCAGGAACGGTTTTTGCTTTCTATCCCAATATCAAGAGCTAAATGGGAATTAAGTACTGAGTGTAACGTAGCGAATTTGTGAAATAAAATAATTTTCTTTTCTTAATGTTCATTTTTGTAATAAATCTGAAAACACTTAATATTTCCGAAAACAGTTGAGAAGTATGTCTAGAATTTTCTGGAGAATAAATAATATACAAGGGCTTGCATTTAAAATAAGAAAGTTGGTATTGGCCACTGTCATATAACACACCCTATATAATTTGTTGTTGTTATAAAATGCGCATTTAAAAATACGAATCGACGTGTCCAAGCGTTTTTCTCTACAAGTCCTCTCTTATTCGTTATCGAATTTATTCCATTTAGCTGTTCCACCCTGTATAAATACGGGGAGCTGAGGAAGCATTCATTCAGTATTCGAGTGTCGTATAGTAAAAGTAGGTGTTCAATATAAATTGTATATAATAGTGGAAGTAAATTAAAGTGAGTTAGACTGTGTTTATAATAAATCCAAGGACCCGATTGTGCAAATAAAAACATTTCAATATATGATCAATACATAATCGTGTAAAATGTTACTATAAAGTGCCATCAGACTAAATGTCAAGTGATATTTTAAAGGAATAATTAACCCTTCATATCTATTTGTTCCTATCTATACACATGATGTTGGAAGGGATGATCATCCTTATACCGAGTACATGGGCGTAGCCACTGTGGGAAGGGTGGGGTTACATGATCTCTTATAATTCAAGTCCATATTCAATTCAAAAAATATTTAAATATTAAAACATATCATAATTTTTATTTTTATCAATACAATACGATTATTTGGATGACTAACCTAAATCAAAACCTGGCTACGTCCATGATCAATTTACCTTTAATAAAATTATATTAGCAGCATTTAATTTCCAAAGTCCTGTTGAATCTTTCCACCATTCCGTCTGACTGTGGGTGCAATGGTGTTGTTCTCGTTTTCCTGATCCCCAACATCGTGCAGACCTTCTGGAATACATTTGATTCGAAGTTCTGGTCTGAATGTAGTTCCATCGGGACGCCAAACCCACTGAATAGCTGTTCTACTAGCACCGTCGCTATCGTGGTTGCCTCTTGATTGGGTATCGCATATGCCTCAAGCCATTTGCTGAAGTAATCCATTGCGACCAGAATGTATTTGTTCTCCCTCTTAGACTCGGGAAACGGACCAGCGACATCGATGGCAATTCTCTCAAATGGGACGCCCACATTGTACTGCTGCATTCTGCCCTTGGTCCGGGTTTTCTGGCCCTTACTGGCTGCACAGATGTCGCATTTCCGGCACCAAGCTCTGACGTCTTCGAAGTAATTTACCCAGTAGTACCGCTGGCGAACTTTGTCTAGGGTTTTATTCATACCCAGATGGTCCCCGATAATCCCATCATGTACTTCGGTCAGGGTGGCTGGTAACTTTTTCTTCGGTACTACCAGTTGGGACTTGGTTTCTCGGCCATCAGTGCTTTCCCAATCTCGCTTGAGCATTCGATTCTCTACTCTTAGAGAGTCCATAACGATTTCAGCACGCCCTCGGCCCATCGTGGCCCAGGGTGCCCTCTCTTTTTGAGTGACAGGATTGGCTCGATGTCTGGATCAGCCATTTGGTCCTGAATGCGCTGTTCCGTTGTCCAGTCTACATTGGCCTGCACTCGGATCTGTCTGATGGAGATACCCTCTCGCTGTTCCGTCTTCAGACAATGTCCGCATTCTGCTCTACAGGGTATTCTTGATAGGGCATCGGCATTATTATGCAAATGACCGGCACGATGTTCAACCTTGAAATCGTATTGCTGTAATTTCTCCATCCACCTGGCCAGTTGTAATTCCGATGTCTTCATGTTCAGCAGCCATTTAAGGGCGGCATGATCTGTTGGGATTAGGAAATGACGATCATAGAGGTATTTGTGGAAATGGTCTACCGCCCTTATTATTGCAAGGAGTTCTTTTCTGGTGACGCAATAATTTCTTTCCGGTTTCTAGAATCCACGGCTGTAGTACTCGATCACCTTCTCTTCACCATCTTGCATCTGGAATAGGATGGCCCCCAAACCTGTGTTGCTGGCATCGGTGTCTAAGATGAACTTGCCGGACTGCGTAGGAAATACTAGGATTGGGCTGGAATAGAGTGCCTCATTCAGTCGTCTGAATGATGTTTCGCAATCCAGATTTCAACGGAAGGTCTCTTTCTCAGTGGTCTGCAGATGTAGAGGCGCGACAATGGTGACAAATCCTTCCACAAATCGCCCGTAGTATTAACAGATACCCAAGAAGCTTCGGAGTTCATGCTTGTCTCTTGGAACTGGCCAATCACGAATGGCTTTATCTTGTTCTCGGTGGTGCGGATTCCTGATTCAGAAACGACGTGGCCCAAAAACTGTACTTCTTTTTGGAACATGGAACACTTCTTCAGGTTGGCGTTCTTAATTCTGGAGAATACTTCACCCAGGTTCTTCAGATGGTCGTCGAATGTCTAACCCATGACCAGAATGTTGTCGAGGTATACTAAGCACGTTCTCCATGTCAACCCACTCAATACATACTCCATTAGCCTTTCAAATCTAGCAGGAGCATTACATAACCCAAAGGGTATGACTGTAAATCGAAATAGCCCTTAACTGGCGAAGAACGCTGTCTTCTCTCTGTCGTTTTCGTGTAGACCAACCTGCCAATATCCACTCTTTAGGTCTAGTGTGGAGAACCAACGGGAGTCTGTTAGTGTGGTCAGAGTGTCATCGGTTCGGGGTAGTGGATAACTCTCTTTCTTCGTGACGTCACTCAGCTTTCTGTAATCCACGCAAAATCGGGAGGGTCCATCTTTATTTTTAACTAGCACTACGGGAGCAGACCATGGGCTGATGGATGGCTCAATAACTCCATTTTGTAACATGGACTCGATGTTTTCCTCGACTGCCTGTTGTTGCCCCAATCGTAGTCGCCTAGGTGGTATTATGATGGGTTGAGCCTTCCCGGTATCTATTCGGTGCTGAATGATGTTGGTGCGACCGGAGGTTCCATCTTGACTGTTAAAAAGTTGCCAGTGCTTTGTAAAAATTGCTTGGCTTTCTTCTGTTAGTCTGGTGCAAGGTGTGCCAAATGGTTAGCAAACTGTTGTAGGAACTGTTTACTGGGCCCTGTCTCCTTCACTGACGTTTGGTACTCTTCTTCGCAATTGATGATGGTCTCTACTGGCTCGAAACAAGCTATCTCTTGAAAATGAAAATTCAGGATTCTAATTGGTATATTTAACCGGTTTTAACTATAGTCCGTCCAACTAAGTAGGCATGAACTGAGTGTACGGGCTCCACCTTGCCTACGCAGCTCCCAGGATTTCTTTCTAGCTGCCCTTGAATAATCCGTTCCGTTCGACCGGGAATTCTGGGTTAGGATTTTGCTAGAATTTTTATGGAGGTGGCTGAACTGTTGACGGGAAGTGTCATTACAAATTCCTCATTTAGGAACCGAAGAACATCATATCTCGGGTCGAACATAAATCCCTGCTGGCTAATTAGGTCCATACCCAGTATAAAATCGTCCTCAATGCCTCACCCTGTATTGACATGGACTCGCCGGTGAGTAAGCCTTAGATTTCTTTGAACTTCTACATCTTTGATGCCATTTATGAAACCCTGTGTGGCCAATTGATCTTTAGTTTCCTCTGGCAGGTCTGGGTAGGACAGGTGTACTAATCGTCTAATCTCTGCTTCGAACTCTTGTAGACTCTCGCCGAATTTTTGCGTTTTTCCACTGAGTTGACTTGGTATACCTGGCTGAAGGATTAATTGTCGTATCTTTTGTCTAATATGGCGATGATCTTGTCGAAATTACCTTGTTCATCGATTGGAGGGCTTTGGAGGAACTCTAATGCCGGGCCTCTTAACGAAATTACCATAGAAGTAGATTTTTCTTGGTTATCGCATCCATTAGTTGTAGCCACGGCTTCAAATTGCCGTTTATACATGAGCCAAGATGAATTGCCATCAAATGTGGGTGGTTTACTAAACGAACCTTTGGTACTCACAGTGTGCTGATACTTCCCTCTCTGCAAATCTTGTTGTAATTGTTTAATTTTGGTTTCCACTTTGTTTTGGATGGCACTGATTTTGTCTTGTACTTCACTTACTTCGTTTTGTACTGTGTTTTTAACGGAACTGATTTCAAATTTCACCTGGATCTGGATGGAGTCGATGTCATCTACTTTGGTTTCAAGAGCCTCCACATTATTTTTTAGCATTTTTATGTCGTCGTTTATTTCTTTAATGTTTGATTCTACTATTTGTATTCTTTCATTAACTTGGGATACTATTTGCATTAATTGTTCAAATTGCATTTGTCTTTTTTCTTCTAATATTTGAGATTCGTTTTTTTCTGGATAATTCAACTTGTTCTTGTTTTTCTTCAAATTTCGAGAAGAATCCTTCAATTAAATTTTGTTGTTTTTTCCATGGCGGTGACAAGATGTTCTTGTTCACTTTTCATCGTGGAAACAAGATTTTGTTGATTTTCATCTATATTAATTACCAGGTTCCCTAACTCAACTTTAAGTTTATCATCACAAGATTTCACTAACGTTTGTTGGGTTTCTTCTTAATGTTGTTTCTCCTTCTTGTCACGTTTTTCCAGGATCTGAGTTATTTTTTTCATCTAGCCCATCCGTAACCTGTTTGAATATTTTTTTGGTAGTCTCGTCTTTTTTTCTTTTTTCATCTTTGGGGTTTCCATAAATCAAATTACGATTTTAACTTCACTTAATCCTGTACTTCTGATCACCAAATTGTAATAAACTCCATGGGTTCAATTACATAACGTTTTTGATTAACAACTTACAATTAAAATTTATCTTATTATACAATGCAAGTATGTAATTTAGTTATGGAAAACGGCTCTCTTTTGATGAAATTTATGAATCAGAAGATTTCGATGTCTTTCGAAATAATCCTATTATTTTGAAAAAAATTAAATATTAAAAAATTACAATTATGTGTAGAAACAACAAATATTTTACAGTTCTACAGGATGATTAAAAAACGTACCCCATAGGCAGTTGTATATGCTTATGTACTTAAATTTGTTAAAATGTAAGGCGCTGTGATTCAAAATATGTCGGATAGTAAATGGTTTATTATGTTAAAATTAGCAGACGCATGTACAGTGTGGTTTAAATATATGGTGGAGTAGAAATACTTATTCAGAGTGATACTAAATATTTTATATTTGGTAGCCCATAAACAGTTGCATATATAGGATGGTTGGTATATAGGGGGGAGTGGAAATATACTAATACAGAGTGGTTCAAAAGTAATGTTTTATAGGATAGCCCATAAGGAGTTGCAAATATATGTTAGGTTGGAATTTCGGACGGAGTAAGATTATAGTTACAGGGGGTGGTCAAAAAAATGGAAGAAACAAAAAGTGTTTATAGGTTGATTCATAAGCAGCCACATATGCAGGATGATTGAAATATATAGTAGAGTGGAATTGGGGTTATACAGGGTGGTCCAAATAAAGAAATAAAAAATGTTATAATGGGTGGTCCATTGGTATATATTATAAAGTGGAATTATTTTAAAGATTGCTGAATATGTTAGAGAATCGAAACTAAAATCATTCATTTCGTCTTGGGACAAATGGTTTAGATAGCAAATGTTTGAATATTTGGATATATGAATCCGCATTTTTATGATTTTTATTATTTTTTGAAATTTATTTTAGAATTTTTAGTGATGTAATGGCATAATTCGTAGCAGTTTCAACTCTTGTTACATAAACATTTTCGATATTGACAAAATAGGAGGTCTTTACTATTACAAAAAATTCATGTTTTGACGAACCTCGTATACAGTTATAAAAAGTGACATGTGACAAATTTATTTTAGGTTTCGGACGTCGCAGATCTCTCTATGAAGACTTGAGAAATATATATTTTTAATTAATTTGTTTGAAGACGCGAAATGCATCAAATGTATAAAGAAGTGTTCGAGAAGACATTCAATTGTGAGAATCGCAACTGATGAAGGTTCCCGACCAGAAACAATATATATTATATTTATATATAATATATATTGTCTTGCGTACAAAGGAATGACACCTTGAAGAGAGTATTAATTTGTTATTATCTGGGTTACAGAACTTCACTCGTAAATTCAAGGTTTCGTGAAAAATACGGTCACTGGTATCCAAATAATCGAACATTTGCTATGTGAACAAAGTTTTCCTAAGACGAATTGAATTAGTTAAATTTCAATTCTCTAACAATTATTCAGACCCTTTTTATAATGTTTTCTGAATTCAGTGTCTGAAATGATATGCTGTCCAATAACATAGTTCCTGACCTATTTAACATCAAATTTGGTGAGCTTAGGCGCATATTATTGCTGCATCAGGATGTAAACCCTTCATGATATTGGCATGTCTGTGACATTGTCAAATACTTGTGTACTATTTAACCCTTCACATGTAAGTACCTATTTGGTGTTTGGTAAAGAGAATAAATAAATAAAATAAATAAATAATTGTGGATCTCTGGTTCTTTGGGAATAACACCTCATAAACTTGAAAGTCTGTATATTTCAAAAGTCCAAACGTTCCAAGGTCTAAATCAGACCTCGTTTTCGATGGTATTAACACAAAGTAAAGAAAAAATTAAAAAAATAAAAAATTAAGAGGATTCGCAGTGACAAATGTCAAATTGTGATGACGATATTTGTCGTTGCAGATCCTCTTAATTTTTTAATTTTTTCTTTAATTTGTGTTAATACCATTGCAAACAATGATTTAGACCTTGAAATGTTTGGACTTTTGAATAATACAGACTTTCAAGTTTATGTTGGGTTAACCTCTTTATAATAATTCAACTTCATAATATATTTCGCCCTCCCTGTATATGCTTATGGATTGTTTATTATAACTTTTTTCCAAAACTTTTTAACCACCTTCTATAACGATAACATTTTATATTACAAAATGCCTGTATATGAGCCTGCCTATGGGTTACCCTAAAACTCTTTTTGTTCGTAATTTTTTTAAACACCTTCTATAGATATAATTCTATTTCCCACTATATTTCAACCACCATATATACACACTTGCTGGCTACCCATTAAATCATTTCTTGTTGTAACATTTTTTTCACCCCCCTGTATAGCTACGTTTCCTCTCCACCCTAGATTACAACCATTCTATATATGCAATTCGTTATGGGGTACCAAATATAGCATTTTTCTTCTAACATTTTTTAAATCACACTGTATAATTAAAATAATATAAATAGAATATATGTCAACCACCATGTAAATCATCTGCTAGTGACCACCCAATTTAATATATTTTTAACCACCCTGTATAAGATTAATTTCACTTCACCCTATATTTCAACTACCCTGTAAATGTCACTGCTAAAGGGGCTACCCTCCAACATTCGTTCATATTATCTTTTACAACCCTGTATAACAATTGTTCTAGTCCGTCCTATCTTCCATCTATCATATGTATTCAACTTCATGGGTTATCCGATATAATTATATTTTTATTTGTTTTCTAACCACCCTGTATATGCAACTGCTTATGGGCAACCCAATATAACCTTTAATTTCTAACATTTTTTGAACCACCCTGTATAATTATAATTCTATAACGGCTTATATTTAACAATAACAATATGTATTGTCATGAAATGATAATTACACACAGAACTCACTTTCAAGGTGTGCCTCAAATTAACATGAGAATTTGTAAGTTTTTAGCTACGTAAAAATAGCCAACTTGCCACTTTTTTCTTTCAAAACTTTAATTTTAATTTATAACCAGTTTCGATGTTTCCAATAGCAATGCTAGGTACTACTTCAATATTAAGGAAAATTCATCTTTTTGACAAACCTCTTATACAATTATTGTTAAAAGTGTAATAATTTTTATCTTTAGGTTCCAGAATATGCAGATTGTATATATGGAGAATAATTGTATATGCAGATGAATTGAGAATATTAATCTTGAAACATCCATTTTTTGAGGTGACTTAAAAAGAAAATTTTGCCTGTATCTAAGCGAAATAATTGTTAGTTTTAATTGTTTTTTAGAACAATTGACAAAGTTAATTGCAATTGAATTAACTGTAAAACACAACTAATGTAGATTATTTCAAATAAATTAATTGCAACATGCAGTTAACGATTCAATTGCGATTAAATTAATCGCGATTAATTTTAATTGCATTTGAATTAATAGCAATTAATTTTTTAATCGATTAATTAGTTGATTGAAAATTTAATTGAAAATGCCCAACACTGTACTGAAATTAATATTGCTTTAAATGTCGTACGCCGAATTTTCTGGTCGTTCTACCTTTAAGTAATTTCGAAAAGATTGTTGAGGAGGTCTTGAATTATTTTGTCTGAATATTTCACTCCAACCATCCCTTAAATGTAAAGACAGGTGTTGTAAAGTGCTTATATGATAGAGCAAAAAACATCACCCAAATCTTTAACAAAGAAATCAATATTATCAAAAAACATCTACTTCAAAATGAATATCCCCAAGACTTTATAAATAAAACTATAAATCAGCTAGAAAGAAAATCGCAACAACAAACCAGCACAAATAACCATCACACTAATACCAACCAAACACAAACAGACAACCAAATTCTATATATCCCAGGTGTATCGGAAAAAATTAAGCGGTTAGGAAATAAATACAGCGTTAAAACTGTTTTTAAAACAAATAATACCTTGTGCTCTATCCTCACACATACCAAACCGTTTAACGCAACCCAGAGTTCTAAAAATTGTGTGTACAGTGTTTTGTGTGACTGTGGCCATTCTTATACCGGTGAAACTTCAAGACCTTTAGAAGTAAGGACAAAAGAACATCAATATAACATTTCCAGAAGACATGTGGACAAATCAAATTGGGCCAATCATGTATTAACGAGCACCGGCAGCCATAGGATCGACTGGGATAAAACAAAGATTTTGTTGAAAGAAGACAATTTAAAAAAGAGAAAACTTAAAGAAGCCAGCTGTATGATGATAAACAACTCTGAAATCGGAGCAGCTTCAGCCGACCTTCATTTGGACTGGAGGAATTTATTGCTAACAGAACAAAAAAACGGTAACCTCAGCGTCAAGTGATCGCCAAACGACAAATTGTCAGTGTCAATTTTTTTGACAAACAACAAATCAAGATCAAAGCGAAAATTTTTTAGAAAAAACCTCGAAAACAACACTAAACGATTGACAATGACTCCAGACTCGGAGTTGAAACGTCTCCATACACAGATAAGTATTACAAAATATACAATACATCACTTATACAGGAATACTGGTTGATCATTTTGTAGACATCTCTTTCTCTCAGAATAACTGTGAGGAAGAATCTCTGTACAGACAGCCAGTAATCCGGGCAATTTTACGAAATTGCCTTACTACACTTTGTTCTACATATACAATTTTTAAATACTTATCTGTTGCAGGAAAAAATTTGGAGGAGAGAAAAACCCAATGAACAGACAAAACTTTCTACCTTTGTTCGCACAGCGTCCAAATACACAGTTTTTTTCCCCATCCGAACCTTCTAGTTCTTTTTTTTACTGTCCCAGCGATTGATGTTTAATTGGGATGAATAATGCTTTACGTTGTTTTCGCCAGGGACGGAGTGGGATAAATTTTATAACAATATCATAAAGATCGATGGTTCGATGTGTTGACGTTTAAAAATAAACATTGAAGTCAAAAACATTGGCTCTGAAAACATTGATGTATTGGAATATCGACGTATTTGAAGTATTTCTATAGCAATCAATATGAGTAGCAATTTGCTTAGTATAATAAAAAAATGATGTAGTAAAGATTTATTTAGTTTTTAGTAGTGATGTGTCGATTCGATTATTTCAATAATCGATTAATCGATTAGGCATATATCAGTAATCGATCTACAATCGATTAAAATCTACTATGATTTATGAAGTCATTAAATTGATTACGATTATTAATTCTGACATATTTATAAGTTTTCAAGCAGTGTCCAATTACGGCAGTCAATAGAAATTTTGTAGTGACAAAATTCAACAGCAAATCTCATACGCCATCAGGTAAATAATAGTTTATAAGCCATCACTGACATAATTTTAACAGCAAACTTGTAGAAGTGAATTATTTGAACCTTAAAAATCCCAAAAAATATGAGGATTTTGGTTTTTTGCTTATAGTCTAAAAAATACTGATCTGTTTATAATGCCGCCAAGAGAAATGTTGTAGATAATCAGAAAATCTTCAAAATTAGTGTTAATAAATTTTGATCGCAGAATTTTTCATAAAGAAAAGAAAAGTTGGAAAAACGATGTAAAGTGAGTGTTTTAAAAACATTTATAATCTGCTAGTAATAACAGCTGGAACCTTAATCCAATACCAATAAAGGCTGGTAATAGTTATGTAAATAAAAACCTTATAAACTGCTGAAAAAAAATATAATAATACAATTTGCCATAATTTTCAAGGAAATGCTAGATCCGTCCATGAGCCTTGACAGCAATTGTCAGTGAACCGCTAGCAGGCTATAGCATATGTATTTTAAACTAACTAGAAAACAGAAGAAATTCGTATTTGTGCTGGTGTTTATATTTAAATAGTTTACTTTTCCAAATTGGCTGTTAAAATCTTAGTAATTATTTTCTACAAACTGTTACTGACGTGATAGTATAAGCTAATTACTGTTGAATTTTGTGTCCGAAAATGAGTTCAATTTTTCTCTATAAACTGGTGAAATGTAAATTTAGGAATATTTTAGAGTATAAAGGTTTTGGGACTCGTCGGTTCCTTCTTCGAATTGGCTACTGGCATCCAACAATGAACTACTGATCATAGATAATATCAAGTGATTCGCGTTTTTGCAATAAGTTGGTTGGCATGCTAAACCACTAACAACAAAAAAAATAAAAAGAAATTGTTAGTATGGTATAATATTTTGATCATTGGATTGAGTTGGCTATTACTTGGTGGAAGCTGAAATTCATGATGACTTGAGTAATACAACTGATTACAAACTTACACTTTATTTAGAAATTGCGACAATTGGTTCGCATTTCTTAAGGTACTACCATTGTATGAATAAGCTCCATCGGACGTGAAAGAATTGTCACAATTTCTAAATAAAGTGTAAGTTTATAATCAGTTGTATTACTCAAGTCATCCTGAATATTTTGATAATCGATTATTATCGATTGCGTTCGATTATCTTAGTAATCGATTAATCGATTATTGATAATCGATTACGCACATCACTAGTTTTTAGTTATTTTAGCAAAATTTAAAAAATGCCCATTACTTATTCAACATAGATAGGGTTGGGAAAAAGTCGTTTACTTGGGACTGACCTAGCCACAACGGCTAAATATTTGGTATCATGTTTATACAAGGGGCGGATCCAGACACGTGCTTCCGGGGGGCGATTTCTGTCTCATGGGGGGCGATTTCATGCTTCCGGGGGGCGATCCTGTACTAAAGTTACCTAAATATAATTTTATACCCAGATTTCTTGGGCTACTATATTAAAAATAGCATTCCTGTTTAAACCCATAGAAGTTTTCTACGCGCTTGGAGTTAAGATTACCTCGTTTTAATTTTAAATTTACTAACTTTGAGGCTCTCGGTGGGGGCGATAGACCCCATCGCCCCCCCCCTGGATCCGCACATGGTTTATACAGACCTGAATGATTTAATGTTGTGATAAGCATTTCGGCATATTGAAAACGTTATTGCCAGCCTCTGCAAACAGGTTACCCGGGGTTTCACCCGCGTATGGAATGTAAAATCCTTTGCAGAAAGAAATATCTTATGAAACATATGGGCTATCCAATATAACAATTTTTTCTGACTTTGTTGAATCACCTAACATAACTATAAATCCCTAATACATTTCACCCAAACTGCAGGTGCTTATGGGCCACATTATATAACAATTCTATTCAACATTTATTGGAACCACGTTGTATAACTATAACTCTGCTTCACCCTATAGTACCACCATCCTGTATAAGCTGTTTCCTTGTCACCCAATATAACATTTTTTACTTACCTAACTATAGTTCTACTCCATTCTATACGCTATATAACAATTATTTCTGATATTTTTTTAACCATTTCATAAACTATAATTTTAACCTGCCTTTATATGCAACTTTTTCTAACATTGTCTTAAACACAATATATAAATATAGTTCTGCTTATCCCCATACTTCAGGAATTCCATATAGCAGGATGCAACTGTTTATGGTCTATCTTATATAATAATTTTTTTAACATCTTTTAATCCACCCTGTAAAACTATAATTCTACTAAGCCCCCGATCTCAACCACCTTATATATACAACTACTTATGGGCCACCCAATATAACATTTTTTGTACCACTCTGTATAATTAAATTCACCAATCTCCCAACATATTTCACCCAAACCTCAACTGTTGATGGCCACCCTATAAGCTCTACCCTATATACCAATTTTTTTTACCCACACTGTATAATTATTATTCTACTCCACGGTATATTTCAACAACCTTGTATTTGTAACTAGTTATGGGCCACACAATATAACATTTTTTTCACAACCTTTTATACTTCGAGTCCACCCTATATTTCATCTATCCTGTATATGAAACAGCTTGTAGATCATCACATTCCTTTATAACGTTTTTTAAACCCATCGGTGTAGCTGCAATTATACTCTGCTACATATTTCAACCATTCTATAATATGCTACTTGTGAACTACTTGTGGATATAAAACAAGTTTTTAACCACCCTATAAACTATAATTCCACTCCATCTTATTTTCAACCACCCTGTATAAACAACTGCTTCTTACATTTTTTTCAAGCCATTTCATAACTATAATAATAGCTCAAGAAAATTCAAAAATCCTGTTTACATAACATATTTTTTTATCCACACTGTATAAATCTAATTCTATTTTACCCTTATCTCACACACATTGTATATGCAACTACTTATGACCCTAACAATATTACATTTTATTATCCACCCTGTATAAATATAATTCAACTCCACCTGTTTTTCAACCACCTGGTATATACAACTGTTTATGATCCACTCAATATATCTTTTTTTCACTTGACTAATTGTGTTACCGAACATGGTAGTAGTTTTGTCCCTATATCTACCGTGTCTGTCAATGTAGGGAGATAAAATGTATGCCAGATTTTAAGTCAAATTATAAGCTTTGCAACAAAAAAGAAGATTTAACAAACAAACAAACAAAGAAACTGACAACTACAATTTTATTTTAGTGTAGAAGATAATTTGATCCAATGTTGTTGGACTGAATTCTGTAGAAAAAATATTTAAAGTAGTCCACCCGCTTGGCTAAATTTAACCTTAAATTTGATTTTAAAATAATAGGGATGCCCACATTAAAAAAATAATTTATACATACGCTTGATAGTACGAAAACGTACTAACAAATTTCTCAAATCAATTTTCATACAATATAAATGTTACGTGAGTCAGTATGAAAGACCCCTTTGTGCAACATTGTAGCTTATCTTTAATATTTCCTTTCAAGTAATTGATATTTCTGTTTATCCCAAAATTGCTTATTTAGAGGTGAGCTTAATAGCTAACAATATTCTATTGTTCAAGTAAAACCGTACGTGTTATTAAGGCCACCTTAGTCATCATGACAGAACCTATAAATTCTTTGTAAAGCTATAGGAGAGTTGATATTAACACAAATATTAACACAACCATTATATTAGTTAGTTCATTTTTGACATCTCTCTCCCGCGACTGCAAAATCTGGGCATTAATTTATTGTAATATTTTTTATAATTAATTTCAAGTAACAAATCAAAGTGTAAAAGTTAAAAAGTGTTTTAGTAAAAATAAAATTTTTTAAAAAGTTTTTAATTTTGTTATCCATGTAACATAAATATTGTTTTTTATATTTTATTTACAATTTTTCTCGATTTTTTTTCTTCAAATATATATTTTTTTAAATATTGGTCAATAACATCACAGATCAGAAAAATATCCAGAATTCACGTTTTAATTCGCAAATTATTTAAATGTTGATAGAATAAAAACAAAACACCGTTTTTTAACGGGCTTTAAAACGAGGTGTCACTTCTGGTAAGGTTCAATTTTAAAAAAAATGAGTAGCTGGTCTTGGGGTGATGAGTGTGCAATTTAATTAACTGTTACGAAAAATCTGTCTCCCTTCGCAAATCTTTTGACGTGTTTTTGCCATTTTCAAAATAATGAGTACTTTGAGAAATATTCCAGGTGGCTCGTTTTCGTTGGGAGAACCTGTATATCTAACGCTTCCGTAAGGAAATTCCTCTTCTAGTGTTCACTTATATTTTCCTCACTGTATAAAAAAATTACATCCCTACTTTCTCATTGTTCAATAAGCAACTCATTGATTTATTTACTATCATATGTAAAATTAGCTACTGCCCGTAGCGGCGTCAGATGGGGCACTATGAGCACGTGCCCTCCTAAAATTCTTAGCTTGTGCTGTTTTTCTTTTCTTAGGGTAGCTAACTGCTGAAGTATATCTTCTATCTAAACGCAATTCTCTGTATCTAGATGATCTTTCTTCAAGTCAAATTCGATTATCTTCCTTGTTTCCTCACAAAAGAGAACATTCCTCCATTCTGAAAGCTTAAGTATCCTTGTTTTCTTTCCTTAACTTTAGATACTACTAGGTCGCACATCAGCCGCAAAAAATCATTTATTTTATACAGGTATTAATTAACTCCTCAATCTCCGTTATGTGCTAATCAATGAATTGGTCCAAATATAAACTGGCAGAGGATTAAAATTAAAAACATACTTGTATTAAGCCGAAAAATTGCGAATGTTCAAATAAATCAAGGCAATAATTATTTTCAACAAAAACTTTTTGTAACTAAGTACTTTAACCAAATAATGATATAATGCTGAGCTGTAGGAATTATGCATGAAGCTTTACAGCAAATCACCGAGCAATAAACACGGCTTACTTTAGTAAACATAACTTTCTAATTTATGGGCGGCTGCTTTCAACGTAATGAATTTTACATATGTTGTTAGACAAATGGACAGGATTATCACTCTATCTGTAGCAGGAAGGCCTTTTTCTCCACTTTCCTGATCTGTATATTAATATCAATATTATTAGGAAGGGATTCGAATAATAGGTGGGGTACGGAACAACTTTCAAGGCCAAAGAATAATGGGATTGGTTGGAAATCTCGTGTCTTCTATAAAGGAAATTAATGTAACATAATTTATATTTAAAAAAGAACCGAGTTCAGCTGACTTAAAATAAAAACAGTTTAGAAACCGTGTGCAATCAATCACTATTTTCAGACATACCTTTTTTACCCGATTTAATTAAGGCACAATTCAATTGAAAATTTTCTTTGTCAATATTTTCGATATATATTTTAACTTTTTTATTTGTTTTATTATCTGGACCACAAATGTAACTAATTCACCCTATATTCCATGCACACTCTATATGCTTCTGTGTACTGGTCACTCCTATATACTTATTGGTCTATCATTTTCTGAATCAACCTGTACAACTATAATTCTACTCAACACAATATTACAACGGTCCTGATATCTTTAAAACCACCTTGTATAAGTACAAATCCTCTCCACACTATTGACTCTTTCCATTTTTCTATTGTTTAAATTATTCCTGTATACCAATGATTTTATTTCGCCCCATATGTGTAGTATTCCATTTATGCAACTGCTTATGGTCTACCCTATATAACAAAATTTACCTTTTTGAACCACATTTTATGACTATAAATTTACTCAACCATTTATTTCATGAACCCGGTATATGCAACTGCTTCTAAAATGTTTTTAACCCATGTCTATAATTATACCCCGTCCTACGTCCTATAATTCAAATATCCTACATAACCCTCAATAACAATAATTTTACCCCACCCTTACATCAAACACATTGTCTAAGCAACTACTTATGTTCAAAACTATATAACTTTTTTAAACTGTAACTATACTCCACCTTATATTTCAACCATCCTGTATACTCAACTGCTTCTGAATTTTTAAAGCCTTTTGTATAACTAATTATTTTCCGTTCTATAACGGAAATATCAACTCTGTATAACTATAGTTTTGCTCCATTCTTATATAAACCACCTTGTATACGCAACTACATATGTGCTACCCAATACAATGTTTTTAGAAGCACCCTGTATAACTAATTCAATTCCAACTTATATTTCACATACTTCTTATGTACGACCTAATAGGTTTGTTCCTACAGACCGAATTAAGGATACACAACCCATAATCTTCGTGCGCGGTGACGAGTTACCGTTTACAATGTTGTTACGCGCAATACAATTACCAGTTGCTTATCGGTTTTACGTCGGGTAGGAACACGTCCAATATTACATGCACGCACGCACACACCTTCAACTGTATTCCACAGAGAAGAGATCGCCGAAATAACAAATATTCGATTTAATAAGCTAATGGAATATTTTCTGCAATTTCACGCGACTGTAACTTAACTTCGCTTTTAAAATAAACTGACTTCAAAAGCATCAAAATGAAAATCATTACAAACACCCTGTACGACATACTTTCATGGCATATCTTGACATTTAAACTAGATATTTATTATGAAAATTTGATATTTACCAAGATGTTTACAGTTTTTGTGCATATATTTTTCCGATTTTCAGTAAAATGGTATGTTTTATGTTCTACGGAATCAAGCTGGAAGATATCTTTGTATATTACAATTTACAATATTCAATTTGCGTGAGCAGTTTTAGAGAAAACAGTGAAGATTCATTGAAAATCGCTGAAATCTAGTCCTTTATATACTTTTTTTCTGATTTTCTAGAAAACCGCAAATCTCATGTTATAGACAATTATATGGGACCTTTCTGTAATGTTCCTTAATATAATGTAGTTTAAATCATCAAAATTGCCCCAGCCGTTTTTGAATAATCTCTCGAGATACATAAAAAAAAGTTGTAGACGAATTGATAACTTCCTCCTTTTTGGAAGTCGGTTAATAAAATACAAATAGTGGGCAACTAAAAAGATCTAGTATACTTCAAAAGAGCCGAACTTACACAGATTATAGTCATATTGCAACTATTCCCAATATATAAGTATTCATAATTAATATTAATATGAAAAACATAATTAATATTAATATGAAAAACATTTAAATTTTAATTTTTCGGCATTAAACTTATGACAATAATGGAAAATAAATAAAATTTATCGTGAAAAATGGTTTTATTGAATAAATTACATGTAATTTAAGTTATTGAGCTATATACCGTAGATACTCTACTTGTATGACTAGCTCTCTAGACCAATCACTAGAGATTTTTTCGTGCAAAAAATACTATCAGGATACTTCCTGTGCTATCACATTAAGAATGATTTATAGTGATATTTTGCTACCTTTTCCACTCGCAACTATGGTTTTTTACTTTATTATAAACAATTGAAACAAGAAAATTGCGTTTTTTTTCGTTGCATATTTATAAAATGAAAAATAATAAACTAATCTCAATGGTGTCAACAGGTGAATTGTCAAGAATGAAAATACCAATGAAATGAGCCCAGGATCGATCCGATAAGATCTTTAGTAACATGGAAAAACAAAAAATACTGGAAAATTTAGTGGTTTTCTTTATATTTTCATAACTCCGTCAGTATCGAAGTTGTAGAACTGGGCTTGTGGGAACTGATAGTAATTGATATCTACCTTATGCGTGACTAAACCAGGCGCTATCGGTTTATTAGTTTTTGAACAATTGCGATCTGAAGTTTTTAGTCCACTATTCTTGCAGTGTGTCTCCATGCGACATGGATCGTCAAATATCAATTCAGAATAGAGATGTTGAAAGTAGAGGTATTATTCTACAACGCCTCTATGTTCATTTTTCATTAAATGCCTGTGAAATATACGAAAAATGTTAGAGAGCGGTCATTAGAAAAATTCTTACTTGTGAGGATTTTAAATATTAAAACGATCTATGTATGTGCCTCTATATTACTATACGCTTCCCCTCAACAACCGTGTTTCCCTCACTCCTTGGATACATTCATACACTCGCCCATTTTTTGTCATGTTTGCTAACATTTTTCAGATATTTCACAGACATTTAGTGAAAAATGAGAATAGAGGCTTTGTAGAATGACATCTCTACTTTCAACAACTTTTTTCAAAATTGAAATTTGATTATCTATGACGCATGGGGGCACAATGCAAAAATAGTGAACAGAAAACTCTATATCACAATTGTTCAAAAACTAATAAACCGGTAGCGTCTTGTTTTGGCATATATAAAATAGATGTAAATTACTATCAGTTCCTACAAGCCCAGTTCTACAGCTTCTAAAGTGACGAAGATACGATTTAAAAAAATGCTACATTTTTCAGTATTTTTTGTTTTTCCCTGTTACTAATGATCCATTGGAATTTTCATGCTTTACGATTGACCTGTTGACTCCATTGAGATTAGTTTATTATTTTTCATTTTATAAACATGCAACGAAAAAAAACGTAATTTTCTTGCTTCAATTGTTTATAACAAAGTAAAAAACCATAGTTGCGAGTGGAAAACATAGCAAAATATCGCTAGGAATCTTTGCTAATGTGATGGCACAGTCGGTATCCTGACAGTATTTTTTACACATTATCAGTTAATTTTTGCTCTATTGATTGGTCTACTCTAGGAATCAGCCTTACCACAAATAAATTTCCAGTAAACTTTTGTTATTGTTGATTGTCAATAACAATTAAACACACTTAAGTTTCATTCATGTCGAAGTCATGAACAATTCTGGACACATTTGTAAAAAAGATGATATAAAAGGTGTTGAAGAGGATAAAGAATCTATAATTTGTGAATTGTCTATTTATTTAAATTAAAGATAGTTGAAATTTATGTGACAAAAATTCTAATTTGTTTGGGGAAAATCTAATTGTTTCAAAAAGTTAATTTGGTGTTAAAGCATTAAGATCTGAATCAGATACAGAATATCCAGCCCTTTTTCTTAAGTATGATTATTTTCTAATCATATAAAACAACTAGTGAATGTTACAAATATCTATGCAGAAAATAATTAGAAACTTACTAGGTCTATTGTGTAGTATGCCCTTAAATCGAAGACGACGATCATTGGTAACGTGTTCAGATATTTCACTTGAGATCAATCTTAATTCCTCTTTGATATTTGCCAAATTGGTTTGTAGCAGCTGGGTTACTCTCGTACTCATTTTCTTTGCTTTTCCTCACGTGTTTATTTCGAATGGAAAGAAATAATTTATATTTAAAACAGGGCCGACATCAACTGACTCAAAAATAAACACCGTTTAGAAACCGTGTGCAATCAATGACTATTTACTGACATATATTCTTTTTTTATCTGATTTAAGCTACAATTCTGTTATCATTCTACCTCTATCTCTCTCTAATTTATATTTTTTGCTATATTTTCTACATATTTTTTACTTTTTTATTTGTTTTAATATTTGGACCACTTTCTATAAGTGTAACTCCAATTCACCATATATTGCAACTACCCTGTATATGTTTGTTTGCATGGGTAACCCAACATAAATTATTTGTCTTTCATTTTCTGAACCACCCTGTACAACTATAATTCAATCGCTCTGTATAAGTATTAATCCTCTCCAACCTATTGACTGTTTCTATTGTTTAAATTACACTGTATACTTATAATTTTACTTCGCCTTATATGTCAAGTATTATATTTTTACAACTGCTCATGGTCTAGCCTATATAACAAATTTTTGCACATTTTTGAACCACATTGTATAACTATAATTTAACTACCATTTATTTCAACCACTCAGTATATGCAATTGCCTCTATTTTTTTGAACCAATCTCTATAACTATATTATACACCCCTATAATTCAAATGTCCTAAGTAATTATACTTATATAGTATAATTTTACTCCAATCTTACTTCAACATTTTTTTAACCACTCTGTATAATTATAATTCTACTTCACTTTATAATTCAACCATACAGTATATGCAACTGCTTTTAACATTTTTTGTACCCTCCGCCCAATAACTCAAATACACTTAATACTTATATTTATGTGCCACGTGCCAACCAATACAACGTTTATTGAACTTTAATTTTATTCCACCGTATATACCAACCATTCCATATATGCAACTGCTAATATACCGGCCAATATCACATTTATTTGTAAGATTTTTTGAACCCACCTGTATAAATATTTTTTTACTTCGCCCTATATTTCAACTGCGCACATTGATTGCTGCTTGAATTTCACATTTCACATTGATGACACATAATTTTTCTTTTCTAGTGTAAGCGACTGTAAACCCCGTAGAATGAAAATCGTTACAAACACTCTTTATGACATACTTTTATTACATATCTTGACATTTAAGCTAGATATTTATGATGAAAATTTGATATTTACATTGATGTTTACCGTTTTTTGCTAATATTTTTCCGATTTTCAGGAAAACTGTGTTTTACGTTATAGAAAAATATACGGTATCAAGCTGGAACATCTCTTTGTATAATACAATTTAAAATATTCAAATTGATTGTGCTGTTGTAAAGAAAACAATGAAGATTCGCTAAGATTGACTGAAGTGTAGTCCGTTAATTACTACATTTTTTGTATTTCTGGAAAACCGTAAATCTCACGTTATCAAAAATTATGTGGTACCTGAGAACTGAGGTTTTCGCGGCCAGAGTCATAGCTGATTCTTCTTTTTCCTGATTTGCCATCATTTTTTCGAATTAATTTATTTATATACCTACCTAAACCGGCATATAAATAAAGTTTTCCGACGTTTCGCCAACACTTATAAGAAGCTTTTTCAAGGATGAGAAAAAACAATACAAATCTTACTTACATTGCGGCGACTCCATTCATTTAGTCTTTTTCTCACCAAAACACTTTGAAACTTCACTGTTTATTCAACTTGTTACACTGACGCTCAAATTGTAAATGAATAATAGGTAGGAAGAAATAATAATTGGCCCCTCGAAATTATCAGGTAAAAGAAGGGTAGGAGGCACTTAATGGGAATTTTCTATACGTTCCTGGAATTTTATTAATGGGTAATGTAAGTGATTTATTTTGTTGATGAGATTTCTGTTGAAATGTTGGTGCAGGGTTGCTAGCTTGGGTAGAGGGTAGCCTACTAAACACGGCTACAGTAAACGAGAGATTCTCAATACCATTTCTCGTCACCAATATATATATTTGATTTCTTTCTTAAATATCGGCAACCAGATACGTAGAAGCCATACAATCGTCCTCATTTAACAGAATTGAGACATACTCTTTAGGTTCTGTTTTGTATTGTGTTCTTTGTTTAGTATTGCCGAATTGTCAAATTGAAATTTTTTGTCCTAGACCCCAGCATGTTAAAAAATTTTAGGTTTCTCGGATTGCCATTTCTTTTGTGTTCATTCATTTGGAAGTCTAGATGTTTCTCCAATGTAAAATTTATATCATACTCTTGTTTATTCAAAATTTTAGACTAGTTCCGGGATTAAAGGTGGGAGGGTAATGGTTGATTTTCTCCTCTAAAGTACCCTCAAACGAAGTTTGTTTACGCTAAGTATTCCTGATTGGGTCACCAAACTGTAGGTATGTAGGTCCCAAGTATCAAAAATTTTCTGACCACCAGTTTCGAAGAAAATAGGCTGTGTCACACGAACAGACACAAGAGGGATTCTATATCTAAGGGTTCCTGTAACACGAAAGGAATAGGAATCTAAAAAGGATATTTAAGTACAAATTTGCTATCATTAACTAAAATTATTTCTATTTTGAGCAGTACCAAAATGAATTTCTTTTTTCTTAAAATAAATTTGTTTCCGTTAAAAATAAAAATATTTGGCTTTTCTGAAAAGTTGTTTTTACATTTATTTTAAATATAGTAATTTCTGTATGGCACTTAATGGATCACTTTTACAATTATTTTCATTATCAGCGTAGCATGTTGGCTATCAATTCTAGATCTGCTGCCATCTACTAGTGAATAGATACACCCTCTAACTGAAACACATTTAAATGTCCGGAAGATGTCGATTAAAAATAGGAATTCTTGATAATACGAAGTTTTGTTTCTGTGATGTCATGGTAGGTGGCAGAGTACACCTTTAGTGGGAGATTTCCCCTTATTATAAATAGTTATGATCTGTGGTTATGATGTATCTCTCTTACGTTAAACAACCTGCATGTTTCCGCCATTTCCTGTTCATTGCTAAATCTGTAGTTATGAATGAACATAACAAGAAATGGCCGTAACATGCATGCTGTTTAACATAAGAGAGATACATGATCAGGGGGATTATCTCCTTCTTCTATACTATTATAAAATTGTAGTTGTCTGTTAGTTAGTTAATTACTCTTTAGTTCCACCACATGCACCAAATATTAGATACTTGCATTAGCTAAGCTTTTATTCAAAATTTGGAATATGCCAATGTAACTGACAATGATTCGAGTAAAAAAAATAAACTGATATATCAAGCGTAGGTACTTTTCCAGGGTACGGATAAGCTTCTATGTGTCATGTACATTCTACAGAAGTTGTTTTTGACTTAGAGAATAGTTTAGGCAGTTTATTTTTTTACTTTGTAGAAAGACTGATTTTACTGCAAGGGTGAATATCGAAGTGTGCTAAAACGGATAACTTTCTTCCATAAATGTTAAAAACTTGATTATCTTTATTATATTCACTTTTTTTAAGTTAATAGGTAAGTACTATTTTTTTACGCATAAATTAATTTTACAGTATTTTATAGCTCTTAATTTTTGATCATGCTTGATCGATGAACAATTTAGCTGTGTAAGACCAAAATTATATCACAGTTATAAAGTTTTTCCACTGTATAAATATTTTATAAACCGTGTTATTCCTTCCTAATTAGTGTTTTATTATGCACACGATTATTATACTATATACATTATAAAAGTTACATATTCTCAATGTTTCGTTTTTTATTGCCAAAAGCTTCTTAAAAGACGTATATGTCTCGGGGAATTTTTCTGAACTAGCTGTCGCCCAGTGGTCGAAATTCGACCAATTGTGTCAATATCTCTGGCAGGTTAAGTAACATGAAAATTTTATCGTGACATTCTATCCTAGGACTTTAGGGAGACCAGCAATTACACAGAACGGATCCAGATTCGGAACCTCTGTGTGATAGTTTCCTCGAAAATCCTAGATGTCGGTCTTACATCTCGCTTCTACAAACAAGTAACGAAATTCAAGTTTTTTTCAGATATAATTCATAGAACTTTATTTGTGTTCAAATTCGTAATTCTTAATTTAATATGACAACAATTCAACCGCTAATGGGCTACCCTACATATTTATTTTTTCTAACCCCCCTGTATAGCTATAATTGCACTCAATTCTCTAACATTTATTAAAATCCACATTATAATAATTCCATCTCATTATATATTTCCACCACCCTGTATATGCAACTGCTTATGGACCACGCATAATATTTTTTAACATTTTTCAACCACCGGGTAAACCATTCTGTATATGCCACTGCCTATGACCCACCATATTTACTCTTTTTGTTTATGAAATTTTTAATTATCTTCTGTAACTATAATTCTACTCCGACCTATATTTCAATCATTATATATATGGAACTCTTCGTGGTCTACTCTATAAATCAATTTCTATTCTAACATTTTTTATCACCATCCTGTATATCTATAATTCCTCTTACCTTATATTTCATCTTAACTATATATACAACTGCTTATGGGTTACGAAATGTTGCAATGTATATGCATCTATGTATAACATTTTTTGCACCACCCTGTATAACTGTAATTTTACTGCACCTTCTATTCCAAGAACCCTGTAAATTCAACCGCTAATGGGCTTCCCTATATAATTATTTTATTAGTTATAATTGCACTCTACTCTATATTTTAAACACCCTAAATATGCAACTGCTTATGTGCCACCCATTAAAAAAATTATTTCTAACATATCTGGAATCGCCCTGTATAATTCAACTAATTCAATTCAACGATTACTTTACCCACTAAACAATAACAACGCTTGCATGCCACCTCCAGAAGTACATGCTCTAAGTATATAATAGCATTGGTCTGTCTATATATAATTACTCAATGGTTTGAGTCTGGCGGCAGCCGCACGCGACACATTCATTTGTTTGGCATTAACATTATTGACGTAAATAATGAATTTTTATTATATTTTATTTAATGAATGAACCAATATTATAAATTAAGATTAGCATTCTGCACTGAAGGTCGTCAGTAGCTACTAAACAAAACAAAAATGAAGAAAATCGGTTGAGAAACAGAGGAGAAAATGGTACCTAATCGTTTTGTCTTAGCCTATTTATATATAGATGTGGCAGTATCTGGGAATCGAGGGAATTTCATGGTCACACAGGGAAATTTACTAAAGAAAATCTTAACTATAAATTAGAAACGGATAGTTGTGGGGACAAGGCCAGAATCGTAGCTCCAATTGAAAGCGTGGAAAATTATTTACATGCACAACAATCTTTTAAAAGTTTTGTTCTTTAGCATGTTTTCGTTTTTCTTCATAGATTATACCAACTTCCAAAAATGTTCTCTCACTATAGACATTACTGAAAGGTCACAAATATAGCAAACCTCATTAGTTTTCGATATTATTTTGTGTATGCAAATGGTAGAAACTCATCAAATTTAAGGAGCTTTCATTTTAGTCTTCAACTGCTGTAGCGAAAAGTCATCGAATTGAAATACCAAAACTCACGTCAAGAACAATAGCAACCTTGTTTTTATCATATTTATCAGAATCAAATCCTTCTTGAAGCTCGAGTTTTGTCCCAACTTTATGCAAAACCGTACATGAACGATTCGGCGCATGCCAATTATCTCAAAAGCGTACCAACAAGAGCTTGCATGGTACTACGGAATGATTCACCTTTTTGTACCACCCAAAATGTATACTGTATATGAACGGTTCTCGTATGGTTTTCTCAGTTCACGATTATTAAAGGAACTGATAGTTCATTCAATTATGACTTGCGCAGTTCCATTCTCCAATTACATAAACTGCAAGATTCTATGCCATTAAGAGATTAAGTAATGGCAATAGATTAGATACTTTCATTAAAAAAACCATTGAACCATTAGTAAAGCAAATAAAATTATTGATGTACGTATCAGTGGCGGCTAGTGGGTAATGAAACTGGTGGAGCACTTTACTGGTCAAATATTGGGATTCAAAGATGCAACAAAACAAACCATAGCTTTGCAAATACTGCATTTATTTTTTATTAATTAAAATATTCGTCGACTTTTTTCGAAAGCGAAATGTTCAATTACTTTTTTTTTAAGTCTGGCATTGATTGAATATATTTTTTTCGATACTAAGCACAGAAAGACCATTTAGCCAGTCCTGAGACATCGTATTTCTAAGAAACGTTTTAACATTCACTCCAGTTTCCGTCCAAATTGATTCGCCGCCATAAATAATGCAAAGAAAACAAAATAATATATTCATACGATCACATCCACAACCATTTCTTTTTATTATAAATTTCACTTTTAAAACTTCCTGTAAATACTTTTTCATTTTGCACTCTTGTTTGCAATTAAAATATGGCCTAGGTGGACCAGCCAATTTTATATCTAATTTGTTTTGAAACGATTTATTATTGTTTTTAATATAGTCAATGCTAAAATTGATATTCATTTTCACAGTTATGTAAACACCCACACACACACTCTGTATATTAAATTTTCTTTCATAGACTACGAAGACAAAAACAAAGCAACCACTAATTAAATCACGTAATCAAAAATTTGAATTACTGAAACGTTCGGATACGTCCGGTCAAGATCAGCACTGCTCGGTTTCTCGGTGCGGCGTACGAGAATAAACCAATTGCTCCATATAGTTTGGATTAGCTATCTTCTATCTCACGCTTTAAGGGTGTCATATCGTATCTCATAGAAGCTATATAAGTTTCACCGTCAGCTAGCCGAAGCGCACGGTGGAATATTCTTTCAAGCGAGTATAAGTCTTAAAACAAGTTTGGATTAGAGCTTAAATTGTTTTTTGATAAATTCGTTGGTATTGAAATGATATTTATTAAACATTTTGTTTGTTATTGAAAGTTTATTAAATTTGGTGGTTCAGTGCACGAGTGCCCTTAAGGGACAGCCGCCCCTGGTACGTGTATCTATAACAGAAGTAATGTAATCACATCACAGCAATTTTCTCTTAAAAAACTACTGGACGGAAGAGGTTCAAATTTGTCATCAATATATAGTTTGGTGACCCGATCAGGAGTACATATCGTAAATGAAGCAATTTTGATTTTAGGGGTACTTTGGGGGGAAAACTAAAAAAATCGACCGCCCCCCCCCTGATCACCGAAACTACTGAGCCTAAAATTTTGACAAAAATATAGATCGTTGGGCGAACTTTACAGGAAAATTAAGCAGAAATCATTAATATTAATGTTGGGGGGCAAATTATAAAAAAATAAATTTTTTTTCAAACGCATCATGTAATATATTAAATGAAAGGTCCCATTCTGAGGAACACAAACATATTTTTTCAAATTAAAAAAAATAATCAAAAAGATATTAACGAAAATATACCAAAAGTTACTCATTCCCTCCCTTATCTCCGAAACTATAAAACGTAAAGTTTTGAAAAAAATTAGAGGTATAGGGTCTGACCTGAAGTTTACTGGAAAAATAAGGAGAAACCTCTACTTTTAATTTTGGGGGGCAAATTACAGAATTAAATGTAAAATATAAAATTAAAATTGTTTCTAACCCATCATGTGGGTATCAAATGAAAGGGCTCATTATGACGAAAACAAATATATTTTTTCCATATTTTTAATTAAATAAATTAATTAATTAAAAGATATTAACAAAAATATAAAAAAATACCCCCCCCTTATCTCTAAAACCATAAGCTGTATTTAAAAAAAATACAAGTATAGCGCCTCACCTGAACTTTACTGGAAAAATAAGGAGAAACCCCTAATATTCATTTTGGGGGGCAAGTTATAGAATTAAATGGAAAATAAAAAAATATAATTGTTTCTAATTGATCAAGTAATATATCAAATCAAAGGGCTCATTATGACGAATACTAATATATCTTGTTATATATTTTTTAAATAAATATTTTATAATATATAAAAAAATATATTTAAAAAATTACCCATTCCCCCCTTTATTCCCCAAACTATAAGACCTAAATTTTTTTGTTTACAGAAAAAGTACGAAGAAATTCCTAATATTAATATTCGAAGTCAAATTATAAAATTAAACGGAAAATAAAAAAATATTTTTTAACGCATCATGCAATCATCAAATGAAAGGGTTTATTATACAAATGCATTTTTTTCATATTTTTTAAATTAATTGTTTACAAGATATTAACATAAAGATAAAAAAATTCTCATTTCTCGCTTTATTTCCGAAACCATATTACCTAAAATTTTGAAAATAATTAGGGGTACTGGTGCACACTTGAAATTTATTAGAAAAATTATTAGAAAACCCCCATAGTAATTTTAGGGAAAAATTATACAATTAAGTGGAAAATAAAAATTCAATTTTCAAAAGGCTCATTATGTGAATTACAAATATATCATATTTTTAAATCATTTGTTTAAAAGATAATAATAAAAATATTAAATATCGACTGAATTCCCACTTTAGAAACTACACTATTTATTTTTTTCTTTCACTTATATTAGTCAGATGTCTTAACTGCAGTCTCTTCCTTTTCAGTAGAATTATATTGGTTAAAAAATTCTTAAAAATAGTTATATTAGGTGGCCCATAAGCAGCTGCGTATATACAATGTGTTGAAATAAGGGGGAGTGGAATCAATTATACAGGGTGGTTCAAACAAGTTATATTAGGTGAGCCATAAATAGTTGCATATACCAGGTGGTTGAAAAACGAGTATTGGAATTATATTATACATGGTGGAAAACAAAATGTTATATTGTTTGGATCAAAAGTATGTACTTATACAATGCGGTTGAAAGAAGGGGTGGATAAAAAAATCTTAGAAAAAGTGTATTATGTAAGCAGTTAGGATATTTGAATTATGTTCTTGAGTTATTATGGTAAATGAAATGGTTTGAAAAAATGTTATAAGTAGTTGTTTGTACATGGTTGGTTGAAATATAAGATGGAGTGGAATTATAGTTTATAGGGTAAAAAATATTTTATATCCACATGTAGTTGCATATATAGTATGGTTGACATATGTAGGGGAGCATAATTACAGGTATACAGGTGGGTTGAAAAAATGTTATAAAGAGATGTTAAGATCTACAAACTGTTTTCCATATACCGTGTGGTTGAAATATAGGGTAGAGTAGAATTCTAAGTAAACAGGGTGGTATAAAAATCTGATATTGGGTGGCCCATAAGTAGTTATATAGCATATACAAGGTTGTTGAAATATAGAGTAGAGTAGAATTATAATTATAAAGGGTTGGTAAAATATTGTAGAAATTTGTTTGTTATATACGGTAGAATAGATCTATATATGGAGTAGCTGAAATCTGGGGCTAACTAAAGTTAAGTCACACAGTGTGATTCAAACAAGATTAGAAAATGATGCATATGAAGGGTGGTTTAAATCGTTTAAATTATACTGTGGTACTAAAAATATGAAGAAAAATTGTGGAATGGAGTAGCTCATAATCAGTTGCACTGATAAGACAATTGAATAATAGGGTGGAGTAGAATTATTGTCAAGAATGTTATATTGGGTGACCAATAAGCAGCAACAAATACAGGTGGTTGTAATACAGGTTGAAGTAGAGATAATATACAAGGTGATTTAAAAAATGTTGAACAAAATTGTTATATAGGGTGCCCCATAAGCACTTGCAGTTTTGGTGAAATATACTGGGAATTGATAGATTTATTCTAATACAGGGCGGTACAAAAATGTTATACTGGGTGGGCGGTAAGTTGTTGTTGTGGAATAGAATTAATTATAGTTCAGCAGAGTGCATAAAAAAATTTTAGAAAATTATTGTAGGATAGAACATGAACTGCTGCATATATGCAATATCTGAAACGTGAGGCGAAGTAAAATTGTAGTTATACAATATGATTAAAACAATTTTAAAAAAAGTTTAATATAAGGGGTGGTTGAAATATAAGGCAGAGACAAATTGTATTTTCCAGGGTGCTTAAAGAAATATCAGAAAAGTGGTTATATAGCGAAGTCTATCAACAGTTGCATAGATAAGATTGTTGAAATATAGATTTGAGCAGAGTTACAGTTAAGTGTATAAAAAAGTAGATGGATATTCAGGATGTTTGAAATATTTTGTAGAGTAAAATTATGGTTATACAGGATGGTTTAAGAACTGATAGACAAATAAGTTATAGTGGTTGACTAATTGGCAGCAGTTTATACAGGATGGTTTAAATATATATGGAAGTAGAGTTATAGTTATAAAAAGGCAAGTCAAAAAAAGTTGAATAAAATTGGGTAGCCCATAACTAGTTGTAAATACGGGGTGGTTGAAATCGAGGCCGGAATAGAATTTTAATTTTACAGGGTGAATAAAAAAATGTTAAAAAATTCTTATATAGGCTGAACTATGAACGCTGCAGTCTACTGTATGGAATAATTGATATATGGGGCGAAGCAAAATTTTAGTTACAAATTGTGTTTAACACAATGCTAGAAAAAGTTGCATATGAAGGGTGATTAAAATGGCGGAGAGAAATTATACTTTACAAGGCGGCTCAAAAATTATCAGAATAAATTGTTATATACCGTGGACCATAAGCAGTTGCATAGCTGAATTATAGGATGGAGTAGAGTAATAATTAGGTGTTTAAAAACTGTTATATTAGTTGACAAATAATCAGCAGCATATACAGAATGGTTGCACTATAGGGTGAAGTTGAGTTACAGTTTTACAATAAAATATTATATAGTGTGGCCCATAAGCACTGGCAGTTTGGCTAAAATATATTCGAGATTGGTGGATTTATAGTTAACTAGGGTGATTCAGCTAAGCTATTTCCTATTGCAAAGAATCGTACGTGTACTAGTTTTGACATATAATCATTAAACTAAATAAAAATCAGTTCGATGTTTTTAAAATATATATACGCCCCCGTGGCCTAGTGGGAAAGTCCTTCAGCCCACACAATTGTATAAAAATTGGAGCTTGATAAAGAGGTCTGGACCCGGGATCGAATTTCAGCCAAGTCAAGGTTTTTTCAATTAATCAAAAAATGTGACCCAATCCGGGGGTATAGTCGTTTCTGGTCGTCTCTGAGGTAAATGGCAAAAATCAGGGAAATAGACATTTGTCCCTTACCAACCCGCACTGAAGCAGCGGAGGCAACGTGGTAAGGTATGCCTCATATCCCCTGTCAAATTCTAAGAATATTCTCCGCCTTCTCAATCCTTCGAGACAAATCTTCTCACAAAAAGAGACCTTAAGTATTTTATCTGTTCTTTCAAGACCTTAAGTGTTTCCGAACAGCTCCTCAGCTTTTCCTTCATTAATACATTTCTTCACGCTTTTAGTTATTCGAAGGCCAACTCCTCAACGTCTAGCCTTGATTTCCCGATAAAAACTGCCAAAAATCTGTTCTTCTTCTCAGTCCTTCGAGCCAGTTCTTCAATTTGTCAGTCCCACACTTCTTCTTCTTCAGTTCAGTTCAAAACTAGCCATCCAAAACAACTTTTAAAATATCTTTAAAAGAAAAATACAAAAAACACGTTAATTTATATTTATGGGGGAGGCATATTACACGTATCAGTCATCCTGCAATTTCAACTTCTACAAGTTTAAATACAAAGGGATATCATGTGATACCTCTTTTTAAAGGTCTCTTTTTTGCCAATCTTTTGACACATCATTTTTTTAAGTCAGATTTTTTTTACAGAGTGTTGCCATTTTAAACTTTTAAATTAAAATAATTATTAGTTACATTGCATTTACATTATTAATACTGTCTTAGCGTTAGAATAACTTTGTACTTAACTTAGAGGTTCAAAATGTCAGCCATTGTTAGTAAGACAATGGTAAAGTGTCTGGTATAATCCGTTAATACTTCTCCACTATTCTACGTCTATGTTCAGGCATATTGCGAAGTTGAGTTTTATACACCACAGTTTTTAGATGTCCTCATAAATAAGGCAAGAGGCGTTAGCACGGGTGATCTTGCTGGCTTTCAATTCATTTATCTAGAAATGCCTCATTAAGCCAATTTCGTAAAGGCAAGTCATAATGTGGAGGTGCTCCGTCCTGTTGAAATAATAGGTTTTCTTCGTCTAGCAACAAAGTTCCATCTTGATCTATTTGGTTTCCTAAAGATTCGGTTATAAGGGGATTTATCACATCTGCCAAATACAATTCCCCGGTTAAATTTTCTTCCACAAATAAAGGACCAATAATTTTATTTCCGAGAATTCCGGCCCATACGTTGATTTTCTGAGGATGTTGGTTGTGCTCTTGCCAAAAAACTTGTGGATTGGGATTGTTCCAATATCTACAATTATGTTTATTGACAAATCCATTAAAAAAACATGCTTCGTTAGAAAAACTAACATTTTAAATTAAATTGATGTCTGCATTTGCCCTTTGAGTCATTAATTCGCAGAATTGTAAACTTCTGCCATAATCATCCTCAGCAAGCTGTTTTAAAAGCTATATTTTAAAGGGAAATAATTTCTTTAGGCATCAGAGCTGACGGAAATATTTGTTAAATTGGAGACCTTTGGTATTGATGTCTGAGGATCCATGGCGAAATGACCTAAAATCTCAACCTGTGCAGCTTCAGTTAAAACTCTACGATTCTTGACAATTTTATTGCACACACTTCCAGTTTCTTGAAATTTATTAACTAAATCCAACACATACTGATGCCCAATATTTTTATAGGGTTGTCTCTGATGAAAAACATGAGCAGTTTTGCGTGCACAGCGTTGTTCTTCCACATAAATAAATATTATTTCAATTCTTTCTTGTAAAGAATAAACCATTGTCGAAATTCGATGGGCAGTATACAATGAAACCACTACTAATAATAAATTATTTACATTTACACTTACAAATATTTTCGCAAAAACATTTAAGGATTCTTTCTCATTTATTTATCTCAGTATTTATACTCATGCTTTTTTCCAATTACGATTCAAAAGTTTTAATTTTTTACGGTTTCTAGGTCATTACTCTGTAAAAAATAATCTGATTTTAAAAAAGATGTGTCAAAAGATTGGCAAAAAAGAGATCTTTAAAAAGCGGTATCACATGATACCTCTTTGTATTTAAACTTGTAGAAGTGACATTTACCACCGCTTAGGGGTTGAAACAGCAAGGTGACCGATATGTGTAAAATGTCCCCCCGTAAATATAAATTAATCTGTGTTTGTCTTTTTCTTTTAAAGATATTTTAAAAGTTATTTTGTGTGGCTTCTTTTATATATTCCAATGGTATTTTACATTATTTTATTGTTTAGTAGGTTATTCATGTTGCTTTCACCGGAGCCCTTACGTTGGGTGCCAATACATAATGATATTTTATATTGTTCTATTTTTATATAATGATTATTTTTATTTTGTTGATGATTATTGTTTCATTGTGATTATTTTATTTGCTTTGGCGCCACATTACTTGAAGTAATGAAATTTATAATTATTTTAATGTGTTAACTTTTTATTTTTGTCTTTGAGTTCATTTGGGCATTATATTTTATTTTACTTGTTCATCAGGCTTTAGCAAATATTTAAATTATCTTATTCATTTCTAAATTAAGATAATAATTTTTAAACTTTAAATTTAAAACAAAATTCTACGGTTTAATCTCTCATTTGGCTTCGGCAGCTTTTTCCTAGAAGACACCCTCATTATCTTACCTTTTCCAGACCCTTTTTCTATTTCAAATTATCTCAAACTTTTTTATTATCTACTAATTATCAATTTCAATTCTTATTTAAAAACAAACTTTAGTTGATGCTTTTCTTTTAACTTTGCTAATTTCTTTAAATCTGATATTGAACCTCTTAAAAAAATGACTTTTTCAAAACAGTACATTAATATATTTTATTATCCAACAAAATTCTACTCATTTAAATTTATCAAATCTTAACATTTTTTACTATCCTTATTATTTCTAAGAATTCATTCTTTACCTATCTAATCTAAAATTCATTACTAACATTTTAACAAACATTCATTATCTTTTTCTCAAAAATCATACAACATAATTTACAATAAATCCTTTACTTGTTTTAGTTTTTTTTTGGTTTTTAGTCTCTTTTTTTTAAAAATTACCGTTTCTTTTCTCCTTTTCTCCATTCGTATTGGTTTTTATTTTAATCATCATTCATTTATATCTCACATCCATTCCATTTTTAAATTAAATGTGTATTTTCAACCATTTGGTTTGTTTCACACCACTTATATGTCAATTATTTGTATTAGGTGTTGCTTGATTATTCACTTCTCTTTTCTATCTATACTATTATAAAATTGTAAGTTTGTCTGTTTGTTTGTTTGTTTGTTCGGGCATCACGTAAGAACTACTTAATTGATTTTGCTGAATCTTTTTTTGTTGTAAAGCCTATAGTTTGGCTTAAAATCTGGTAGACATTTTATCTCTCTAAATTGACAGAAACGGTAGATATAATTTCTACCATGTTGGGTAATTCAATTACTCAATTGGTTCCACCGTACGCACAAAATATTAGATACTGGCATCAGCTTAGCTTTTATTCAAAATTCGGAATGTGCAAATGTAACATGTTTCGATTTAACAAAAATCGACATATATCAAGCGTAATTTTACAGGGTGTTCTGTATATAGGAATTAGTAGTAGAATTATATGGATTTAAAAAATCTAAAAAAGTTATATTTGGTGTCCTATGAGCAGCTGGATATATACGATGTGGTGGATATAAGAGGGAGTGGTATTAGTTATACGGGGTGGTCCAAAAAAGTTATATTGAGTGGGCCATAAACCCTTCCATATACCAAGTGGTTGGAAAAAGGGTAGAATATTTATACAGTGAATAAAAAAATTAGGAGCTTTGAATTATGTTCATAAGATTTTACAGTTATGAAATGGGTTAAAGAAATGTTAGAAGCAGTTGTTTATACAGGGTTGTTGAAATATAAGATGGAGTGGAATTATTGTTTATGTTGTGGTTAAAAACTTGTTTTATATCCACAAGTAGTCACATATATAGGATGGTTAAAATACGTAGCGCAGTATAATTACAGATATACAGGTGGGTTTAAAAATATTTTAAATTAATGGTATGATCTATAAGCAGTTGCGGTTTTGGTGGCGTTGATGGATTTATAGTTATATAGGGTGGTAGAAAAAATTTTATACAGCGGGTGGAGTAGTTTTATAGTCAAATAGGTTGGATATATTTTTTTTGTAGGACAGCTGTTGCATATCTGCAATATCTGAAACATGGATCGAAGTAAAATTATAGTTCATACAGTGTGATTAGAAGTATTTAAAAATTTTGTATTTGGTTGCCCCTAAGCAGATGCACATACAGCGCGGTTGCAATATTTTGTAGAGTAAAATTATGGTTATACAGGGTGGTTCAAAAATAAGTTGTAATGTTTGACAAATTGGCAGCGGTGTATACAGGATGGTTTTAATGTAGATGGAAGTAGAGTTAGTTATACAAAGCGCTTAAAATTTTTTTTAATAAAATTGTTATATAGGGTGGCCAATAAGCAGTTGCAGTTTGGGTGAGGGTTTAAATAAAAGTTTGGTGTTAGGGTGCAAAACTGTGTTTTTATATTTGTGACTCACGAAGGGTTCCACATCATTTCCATTAGGAAGAATCAAAAAGTTTAAACAAAAAGTTATATAGGGTAGACCATAAATAGTTGCATTCTACTATATGGAATATCTGAAATATGGGGAGAAGCAAGGTTATAGTTTTAGAGTGTGTAACACAATGTTAGAAAAAGCTCATATAAAGGTTGAGTAATATATAGAGTAGAGAAAAATTTTACTTTAAAAGGTGGTTAAAAAAATACCAGAAACAATTGTTATACAGGGTACACCATAGCTGAAATATAGGGTAGAGAAATGTTATAGTCAGGGGTTCAAAAAATTATAAAACAGCAGCATATACAGGATGGTTGCAATATAGCGTGAAGTAGAGTTACAGTTATTCAAGGTGACTAAAAAAATGTCGAATAAAATAGTTATATATGGTGGCCCATATGTACTTGCAGTTTGGGTGAAATATATTCTGGATTTGGTGGATTTATTGTTAAGTAGGGTGGTTCAAACAAGTTAGAAAATTTTATATATAGGATAACCCATATGTTTCATAAGTTATTTCTTTTTGCGAAGGCTTGAACATTCCGTACGCGGGTGAAACCGCGGGTAATGGCTAGTTCTTTATACATTTGCGACTTTGACCTTTATTGTCGACTATTTTGAATTTTACTACCTCACATTCACACTAGGATTAACTTGTCCACAATGGCAACTGACGAACTTCAAAATCAAAATAACAAGGTCTACTTAATTTTTTTAAAGAAAATACTATGTGCATCCGAGGTGCTGGTTACATGATGAATCTCATGATTTTGGGGTGTCACTTGTACTTATAATGTAGGAATAAACGACTTTCGCCAATCCATAATTTGCCTGAAACAGGTAACTAGATGATGCAATTTTCTAACCTTAATTTTAATTCAATTTTTAATTTTAATGGAATGTTCTGAATGATATATATTTTAAGCTTATTTAGTTTTAAATAAATTGTTTTCTATTGACTATAGCTTAATTTTGCTTCCTTATTGATATTTTGGACTTTGAATGTTTGACTTCGATGTTTCTCAATTTTACTCATAACTTAATAAATATAGCTTACAACTCTTATCTAATCCTTATTTTCTACTCTACATAGACTCTTATTTGCTAAGCATATGAAGTTTTTATTTGCACACTGTTTAAATCACTTTTTTGACTATGCCTATTTTCTGGCATTGCTCGATTATTACACGTTCACTTTACTTTGTATGTAATTGTCTTATTTCATCAATGTCACTACTTATTTTAGTGTATTACTTTGTTTATTCTCTTAACTTAACTATTTGCATAACTTATGTTCTATTATAACATGGTTTCAATTACATAACTGAATTCCTATATATTGTTTTCAAATCCTTTCTATTTGAAAATATAAAAATTACACATTTTGGGTGTTACAGAAAATTCACCCAATTTTGATGTGGACATATTTTTTACCTTAATATTATTTATAAAATCTGATGGAGTAAATTATGGTGAGTCTTTATCCTATTTTCTATTTCTATTCTTAGTTTGGATGTATAACAAGTTTTTCATCAGGAAAACTTGCTTAGCTTGCTAATTTTACCCAATAAGTACTGATTTTTTGTCAAATTCATTGATTTGATTAGTTTTGTTACTGTCCAAATATTATTTATTGATAAATTTGATTTGCTCTGCCTGTGTTTAATTTTAACTCATTATATATCTAAATTTTGTTTAAACTTAGTTATTACTCTCATTGCTGAGGGCTTATTTTATTACAATATATATATATATATATATATATATATATATATATATATATATATATTATATCTTTAATTTCACTTTAGACTTAAAAAAAATATTTTATTTAAAACACAAAATTCAAAAAATTAACACTTTAAACTTGAAAAAAAAATGTAAATTGAAATTAAAACTAACTGGACAAAATAAAATATTATAATGACGACCGTGGGATCGCTTCGGTTGTATTTATGATTTAATAAAAGCTGAAGTCAGGGAAAAGATATTCACACGATGCGTTCCCACGTTAACATCGGAGTACCAGGAAGCTGTCAGCGTAATATGATACCGTTGCATCATACACGTGTGTACAATTAACACCTAACAGCTCCCCCTTATAAAGAAAAGTTGATGTTACAACATCAACTTTTAAGTCAAATTGGGCGGTCCATCTGGGATCCATCTTAAATCACAGGCCTTAAGTTTGGCATGAGTCTGGACAGTGGTTTTGGGAAGGTGTTGTCTGCAGTGGAGTTTTCATCCCTTGGTGGCTTCTTGACGTGTTTTACGATTTTAACTGAAATGTATGCAACAACAGTGATTATGATGTATGTAAACCAGGATATGTTTCTGTTTACAAATGGCTGGTTGATAAGGTCGTCTAGGTCCCTGGAGTATTGATCTAACTTATGGCTCGCTATGGAGAGTTCGTCCATATTCAAGTCATCCAGCTTTAGGGGCTTGAGTTCTGGAATATCTAATTTTTCGGGGTGAGACCTGCAACAGTTGTAAGGGATTAATACGGGGTATGAATTGTCGGAAATGTTTATAAGTTTTTGAGGTTCCGCTTGTATTTTTGTGATTCCCACGAAAGCACTGCAGTCTGATTGTAAGCGAATAATGGTGTTCTTTGTTAAAACTATTGTCTTAGTATCTATTCCCGCAAAATTAATTGTCACTTGTAAGGGCTCGGACACTATAACAACCCACGTGTTAGTTTCTAGTCTCTGGACATTGTATCCTTCACTGAATACAACGGAGCTTTGGCAACTCTCCGGTACACTACGGATGTTCTTCAGAAGTTGAGCTTCGCAGGGTGCATTGGAGTCGATGGGGTAGGCATATAACTCAGAACACAGTTTTTGTTGTGGAGTTAGTGGCTTGCATACACTCAAGTCCTTAATGGGTATGTACATTAGAGAATCATCGTTTCGCGCAATATATTTTTGGGTGAATGAAAGAATATGATGAAAACTAGTTCTGTCATCTAAAATTGGGATAGGATATAAGTGGTAGGCGGTGTAGAGTTGATGCTCTACAAGAGGAATTTTCAAAATAAAGACTAAATCTGAATTCGTTTGAAACGCTTCTAATTCGATTACTTCCAAATATTGGGCGACACTTGAATATCTGACGGGTAACGGTAGATTGTTTTTGACAAGATTTTGCGAAATTTCCTGTAGTGACTTTATCAAATGATCAGGTGTGATTATTGAGGAATGAATTATTTTTAATCGAGCAAATGTTATGGAATTTAAAATATTGTTGAGGTCATCCTCAATAAATAAATAGCTTGCCATTAATTTCTCGTATATTCCCAAAAATGACTCTTTTGCTTGGATAAGGGCTATTTTGTCGTTTAGAGTATGTATTGCCAAATTGATTGCGTCAATGTTTTCGTTAAGCTTTGCTTCGTCAATTTGGAGTTTCTGAATGGTTTCATTGAAAGTTTTGATAATAGAAGTAGTTACGCTTATTTGATTTTTTAGGAGTTATCAGTGGTTTGGAGATATTTGCAAAGTTAGAAATGAATCTACGGTAGTAACCAGCAAGCCCTAAGAAAGATTTTATGTCTTTAGGGTTCTTCGGTTGTGGAAAGTTTAAAATACAGTCTACCTTTGATTGATTGGACTTCACGCCGTCTTTAGTTATAAGATGTCCTAATTAAGCGACCTCCTTGCGGAGAAATTCGCATTTGTCAGGCTGTATTTTAAGGTTAGCCTTTCTGAGTCTTTTAAATACGTCTGTCAGTCTTGATAGATGGTCATGTATTGTAGGCGAGTAAATGATTATGTCATCCATGTAAACTAGACATCTTTCATTCTGAATTCCCATGAGAATGTTATCCATCAGTTATCCTTTGAAAGATAGAAGGAGCATTCTTCAATCCGAAGGGCATCCGGACGAACTCAAAATGTCCGTTCTCGACAGTGAATGCAGTTTTCGCGATGTCTTTTGGGTCTATTTCTATCTGGTGGTAACCAGAGGCGAGGTCAAGAGTCGTAAAGTACTGGCATTTGCCTAGTTGGTCTAGTAGGTCTGAGATGTTAGGGAGAGGAAACTTGTCATTGACTGTAAGTTCGTTAAGTTTGCGGTAGTCTACTACAACACGCCACTTCTGTTTTCCAGAGGCGTCTAATTTCTTTGGCACTACCCAAACGGGAGAGGACCAAGGCGAATTAGAGGGTCGTATTATGCCTTCATCGAGCATTTTTGCTACTTGGGACTTTACTGCCAAAATCTTGTTCCAAAATTTATGATGAAATCTGAATTTGAATTGGTTCTTTAAAGTGGAAATAACGTGTTTTCAAAGTTTATTTACCCCGAAATATTTTATAAAGATCCTAAAATTTTGAATTAATGCCCCTATTGTGCCTAAAATATGAAGTAACTACAAATCTGGACTATTGAATTTTTCTGCTGTCAGATTGAATGTTTATATCTCGAAATTAAGGTAAGATTTTATATTTTCTTTTCATTAAATGCTTTTATTGTAATATATCAAGCCTATAAATTATTTGTATATGTTCATTTCAATTCCTAATTGCTTTTAATAAATTTAGTTTAAACTGTCACATTTGTTAGTTCTCAAACATGTGTTTACTATATGGTTTTAGTTGCATAAATCATTTCCAAATTACCAGTTCATGGTCTAGTTTTATAATTTAATCATTTATATTCGTGTATTGACCTTTAAATTGCATTTGATTTTTCATATTTCTTTTACATACTTGAATCATCCTTACAACATTTCTATTGCCTCTAATATTGGTTTTATGTTGCAATGCATTATTCACTATCTTTTAATATACTATGTCATTCATTTTAATATTATTATTGATTTGATTTTTATTTTTGGTATATGTTTATTTCCATTTCAATTTCCCAAAAACATTTTTGGCTAATATCTGCATTTTTTAAAATGTCACATATTGCTTAAAATGATTTTCTGGAAATAAACATATCATCTTGACAACTGTCAACCTAATTTTTCGACAACGTCACTCTGACATAAAACTAATAAACTATTATATTTTTGTAGGTTATGTGTATTCTTTTAATGTCCTTTTCATTTTAATATACAAAGCCTTATTTTTTCATCTTCAGATAACTGGTTGCTGATTTGGAAATCAGACTTAGCAAATTATTTTAAATTATGAATTTTATTCTATAACTATGTACATATTGTATAATAAATTATTTTGTATAAATTGTCTTTGTTCAATTGTCAATATTAATGTTAAATTTTCTATTCATCACTATATTCTTGTCTTGGTTTTTCTTTTTCATACTTGAATCACCCTTACAAAATTTCTATTGTCTCTAATATTGCGCCCATTACTTTTTCTTTTTAAAATGACTGAAACTGTAGCCATAAAGACACACCTTAGTTGCACAAACAAGCATTAAATTAGATGTATTCCTCATTTCGAATAGATAATATTTGATCAAATATTAGATGTAACTTAATGAAATTTGTTCGGAAATTCATTACAAATATATGATTGAATATGTTATAAAAGATTTTATCAAAGATCTTTGACAATGTAATACCGGCCTTAGGAAGTTGTGCCAACTTCTGACATTGTTATTGTTCATAGTACACGCTTTTTGCTCTTAGTTAAACAAAAAATATATTTTTTATCTGAAATCTTTACATTTGTTTCAGTGGCCAGGCGCTCAAGAGGGAAGAGTAAACAATGAACGTAAAATTCAATAATAAATAGTATAAATAGTAAAAAATCATGTGTTGAAGTAGCTCCGTTTTTAAACAGTAAACAAATTTTCATAGATTTTGTCTTTTCTCTGTAAATAGTTAACGATTATACAAGAAGTACAAGAAACTATTACCTGCATAATTTTCTATTAGACATATAATCGTGATTTTTATTTTGCTATAGATAATTTTTGACTTGGTACATCAGAATAGGAGCATTCTAGTTCCTCTGATGTTTCGTCTTTAGGTTATGAGATATCTTCGCTGATGATCAACTAATTTTAATTTAAATACAATATAGCTCGAGACTGATCTCATTTAAATTTGAACATTTGAAGAATAAATTTTACCCTGACGGGTATATATATAGGGAAAATAGAAGATGAAATGTTATATTGGACTTTATAACCGCTGTTTTATAGATTTAAGCTCATTAGTTGTGAGTTAACTGGGTATTTATTGAGGGCGATTGAATATTAGTGTTATGCTTTTCACAGTTTTGATACATTAAGGACATTATGTTATTGAAAATAGAACGCAGTTTATAAATCGCAGTACTCAAACTTTCATTATTTAGACGCACTGTTTTATTGTGAAGCGCTTTCTAGTCCTAACTATCTTTGATCGTCCTATCATACTTACTGACCCTTTTTTTCTATGAGGTGGAAACCCATCATGGGTATGTTGCACTTGTCTTTGCGAAGTCTGTCGTGTCAACATTATGTAAGACTCTTACTCACCAAAACCACCCTAGGGCTCTGTGTTAATATAGAGGCAGCAGGCGGAGCTATTATTCCTAACTTACGTCAGTCGCTCTACCCCATTCTCTTAATATCTTGTCGTCGTATCAGCCGTCTGCCTCAATCTATATGTCCTTTCTATTTCTACAATCACTTTACCGATCCATTTATAAATTATTTCATTGTTCCTCTTACTTGACAGATGAAGCTCTATAGCATTTTCTGGACTGATGTAAGTTTCTATTTCTCTCTCAATAGCATTTTTTCCATGAACATCTGACAATGAAATATTGCTTGCTCCGATGCGCCTTCCATTTCACATATCCTGCTGTCTGGACCTACCTATCCTTTTTAGATAGGCATTAAAAGTACCATTTCCTGACAGAAACTAAGTAAAATAATAATCTGTCTTTCTGTAATTGCGTCTTAGCCAACCTGACTAAGGCTAAGGCAAAATTGTAATATTTTTCAGTCATGACGCATACTAATTTTCGGGCCCCAAAAATTACGGGCTCTAGGCACCTGCCTAGGTTGCCAGGCCTTAGTGCGTCTCTGCTTTAGCCAGAACTTAACATCTGGTATTAGCCTTTTAGTCCACGTCGCTTTTCGTTCCAATTCCTCTCATTCTTTCTGCCACCTTTTAATGCAGGTTTGTCTGTTACCTTTGTAATTTTTGTTTTCATGGTTATTCTTACGTTCCACTACCAAAATGTGTATGATCGTCGCCGCTTCGCAGGACACAGTCCAATAACCACTAATTACTCTTAGTAGGGCCCGTCTTTGTACACTACTCACCATCTTTTTGTATTCTTCGATTTTTAAGGCTGCGTGCCACGTAGGGCACCCGTACATTATTGTCAAATGTACGATTAGGTATAATAGGTTCCATTTTGCATAAGATGACCCGGCAATGTTTGTTCCTCATAACTTTGCTGAGTTTAATTTAGTCGATGCCTTCTACGCTTTCTCATTAATGTGTACTCTATACGTACATTGGTGTTCAATATATATACCTAGTTATTTAATACTTTTCTTTGAGATAATGTACATCCTGGATCTTAAACAGTTCGTGATCTTTACCTATTACTTTAATCAGGCAGATTGATCGATAAGACAACAGTTCTTTAAGTGGTTTATCAACTTTTCTAATTAATATGAATTTTTGTTCAGTTGTTAAATTATTAAACATATTTCTAAATTCCTCTGTTCTTTCATTCATCGCGCTCTTCACAATTACTGGTGGGAGCCTACCAGGGCACGGAGCATTATTATAATATGCTTCACTACATTCTCTAATTCCAGGGTTGTTTTACTTTTACTATTTTGGACAAACAAAATTTGTGCCATTTTCTTTCTGGGCTTCTACTTATCCGCGGGCCTATGTTTCATTTCTTAATCGCTATCCCGTATGCCTTACCCACACATCGTTATCTGGGTTATTACATAGTTCCTTCTAGTGAATTCTTTGCTGTTATAGATGAAATTTGATAGATTTTTTCTTTTGTTGTTATATCGATTCTTGACGTCCATAGCTTCCGTTTCGTTTCTCCTCTGTCCTTTAATTAATCTCCTTCTCATAGGCACGCAGTTTCTTTTGGCCGCGTTAATTTTATCTGTCCACCAATAGGGATCTTTCTTTCCTCATTTCTATACCTTGTCATTGTTCTTCATGCCCAAGTCCCAGTTTCTGTGTACACATGTTTTCTTAAATCCTTTGTTGTTTTCACATATTTTACAAATTTGTCTATCTCTATTTGCATCGGCGGTCTTTTTGTACCGTAGGAACCGGTGCCCTATTTCCAGTTTCTACTTGAATGCAAATGTACAAATGATCAGTAAATATATTTTCGTCTATCAACTTCCAGTTTTTTACATGACCGCAAAGTTAGTTAGAGCACATCGTTACATCTATGTGGATTTTGTGTCTCTCCTACCGAATGTGGACATGCCATTATTTAACATTTATAAATTAAAGATCGGCATTATTTCCATTATGCATTGCCCCACGCGGTCGAATTGGCGTTAAAATCTCCCATCATCACCACTCTTTTGCTGGCTCTTCTAAGTTATCTGCAAACTCCTTATAGCTATTTAAATCAATATTAGGGAAGATGTAATAACAAATTAGTTCCATATCTTTAAAGTCTAGTTTTAGAATGTTATCGCCCGTTCTATATCCTGTAATCCCCTGCACTTTTTTCTCGTATTCGAACATCAACAGCTTCTTTGTAATTTCATATCTACCTATTGTCATTTTGATTATAGTTTTGTTATGATCACATATCAAATTATTACAGTTAAAAGTTTAAATTTTTTACTCTTATTATAAACAATTTAGTAGTTTTTTTGGTGGCAGAATCCTTTTGGAAAGCGAAATACTTGACGGAACCCTACAATAAAACAATATTGTTATAAAATTCATTTTACGCCAAAGAGAAAAAATAAGAAACCTCTTAAAGTAATGTTTTTGGATAAAAGAAACAATGTAAACATATAACCGACTGAGATAATAAAAAAAGGACTATCCTGAAATTTCGATGGGTGTAAAAAGAGACCTCGAGAAGAGCCTTGAAGAACTCTCATACAACAAAGAAATTATCTTGGTATTCCATTTTTTTCTGTACTGACTATAAATAGGACAGTTGTACATGTGTAGTAGTTTAGTTTAATTTTATACGGCACGCGGCGGTATTGATAGATCAGCTGTAGTATTACTCATTGTTTGTAAACAAGTGGATTTATTTTTGTCTGAATAAAGACAAGAAAGTGAAAGTATAATTTAAATGAAACCCACAGAATCTTTGCAATAGTTTTTAAAAGTGTACTACTAATTACTTACTTCATAACAAGTATAATAATAGAAGATATTAAAAAAGAAAAATATGAAACTGTTTTTTACAGTTCCTCAATTGGTTGATCTCAGGTTTGATCGAAGACAGTTCAAGTCTTAAATCTGGTTCGGCGTCCAGTCTATTGCCGTGTTTTGTTTTCGTGGCTGCATAGGTTGAGAATCGTGTTTCGCACAAATATGTTGTTGGGAAAGTGAGACGAATATTTAGAGCCATTTTGCCAAGCATTCGATATTCATCACGGATTCTGCCCAAAAATCGTTCAGAAGCGTCGCGCGTCGTTTTGAACAGTGACTTCATACTTGGGTCCGATGACATTTCTGAAAGAAATTTATATATGGCGTTTGACATACTTTCGTGCTTTTACAAGTTGGGTAAAAAGGAATTGAGTTTCATTGTTGTATTGTGTTCTTCGAGAAAATACTTCTCAAAAGATTCGCGCATCGAAGTGGCATATTAGACCAATTCTTCAAAGATATCTTCTTAAAACATAGCGATAACAGTGGTTATCGCTAACAAACTCACTGAGTGACGTAAAGTTTTCTTTTTCTCTCTTACAAACACAAATAGTCCAAAAATCTAATTTTCTGTTGAAGGCAGTTATTTTGTAACAGGCCTGGAACACTGATGTCTGTTTACCTTGCACTGATAAATTTAATTCGTTCAGTTTTTGAAATATATCCGCCATAAAAGATAGTCGGAACAATCAAGTTTTATCATACAAACGGTTTTTCAAATTAAAAGAAGCACCTACTGAAAGAAACATTTGTAACTTTCTGTATGGAGCAACAGTGTTTTATGTTTGCTGCCACAATCTTCACACAATCATGAGAACAATCGGGATTGTAGTGGTCGTGATTTGATAAAATTAATTATTTTTATCGCTTCATCCATAACTAATTTTAGATTTGACGGCATTTGATTCAAGTGCCTGTCTATGCAGGATACAATGGCTGGAAATACAATTATGCGCTTTATTTTTTATTCGTGACACTGCTCCTGCTGTTTTAACCATCCTCGGCTTGGTACAATCTATAAAAATATTAATGAACTCGTTTTAACTGAGATTATTTTCTTCAAAAAATATATTGTTATTTACTTATTTTTGTCAGTGTAGGAATAAGAGTGAAATAGGTTTCATGCGTTACGGGCAAATTAAGTTGATAAGCTTTTTATTGTTGAATACAATGAGGCAAAATTTCTGAGAGAACCGCGTGGCTAACAGGCAAAATCGTGTTCCATTTTCCAAAAAAAGAAAATGTTTTGGATTGAATTTTTCGCTTCTGACATGATGATTAAATGAATTGTATGAAGCAACCAACCATCAAAATACAAAAGGCATAAGTGTCGCATGTAGTCAAAGGGTGGAGATAAGGACGTGATCCTGTAAGAAAATGTAACAATATGGCCACGAATTTCTCGCTTCTACAAAAGCTCACAAAAAATTGGCAAATTGGTCTGCAAATGGTGATATTAAGACATTTTTAATATTATTATCATGATTGCAAAAGTGCCGTAACTTGTCAAAGTCACGCCTTCGTCAAATTATGTTTTTATTGACAACTATTATAGTTCAGTTAATTCGCTTTCATTAGTATCTGTTGAATAAAATAGTCGTAGAATTCTTAAAATAATCTTGAGTTACCTCACATACAATCCTGTAAGAATTTTAAGTTATGAAATCATCAAATAGCATATCAATACATTATTTATCCGGAAATGTGAGTTGTCTACAACCACATCAATATTCGTATATTTCCATCTACAAAAGGAATTCAGTGTTCAAATTTACTTGCAAACAGTTATTCAAACATCAAAGATAAGTAAGTGCATATACGTTCCTTTTTATTGTTGTAAATGTTTGGTATGAAATCCCTTTGTAGATCTGACAAGGCTTTATTCAGATTTCTCGTTCAGAAGTTCAAAAGAAGCGAGTCTTCTTTATAATTTTCTTTGGTATCAAAGCTCACGATGTTTTATATATTGCACAGGCTTTAAATGCACCCGACTCCATTTATTATTAGTCTCTACAACGGTAGCCCGAACTAGGATATGTCTGAAAAACGTGTTTATTTGAAATTTACTATCCGAATTTTGGATTTAATCAGCATGTGGGATAATAAAAGTGGAATTTGTAATACTATAAAAGAATACATTCCGCTAATGATTATTGTTAGCTCAACTATGGCAATTTTCACTGATTTTTTCCTACAATTTTACGGTAAGAATTAACATCAATATTATAGTTGTTTGCATTTAATATACTCAGCGTAATTTGGTAGAATATATTATTACGAAGTCCGTGGGTGTTTCAAACAAACACTCAACATTATAATACATAAACGTCTTTATTCGCACCAAATTAAATCACAATACGTTCAACTTCCAAATATTTACATCAACAACAATGAGGTACACTCGAACAAATCGCGTTCATGATATCTACTTAATTTCATTTCTCTCATCCGTCAACTGCCTTTATAGACCCTCATAGTGGATCTATCGAGCATAGAGCTTGTACTTTCGCAGATAGCTTGTAATGTCCAAATATCGTGCCGAGGCTAGAAAGAGGGCAATAGTAAGCGAAAGAGGCTATTTCACTCGATTGGGAACTGAAACTACCACTCGAGTGAAATATCCTCTTCTTCTCTCTATTGCCCTCTCTTTCTATCCTGGGCACCATATTTGTGCATTGCAGGCTACCTCGAGAAGGTGTATGCTCCAAGCTAGGTAGATGTTGCTCCGCATGCTGTTGGTACGCTAACATGTATTATTTGTAATTCTTGAACGGGATTCCATAATCATTTTTACCGTCATCTTATTTTCGGGAAAACCCCTTTTGTTGGCCTTCTTTATTTGAACGTTTTTTATTTAACAGTTTATTTATTTGTAAGATGACTTTTCATTAAAGATGGTTAATTTCTCGAAGGTTCTTATTTTGTCTAATAAATATGTTTTGATAGATAAATTTTAAGAATTTGACTATTGCAATGAATGTTTTTTATGGCTAATATTCATAATTAAGTGAAAACTAATTTCATTTGCTCTTTTTCAGTTTAACTCACAACTTTTATGATGTAACTGCAATGACCATATTTAACTTGCCATTTACAAGTTACCGATAAAATGAATATGGATAAAACACATAAACACACATACACAAACACTCACGCACACTCACACACACACACTCTGTAGCAAGGACCTCGCCACCAAAGGCCTCGCCTTCAGTAGCCTCATCAAGTAAGGCACCACCACTTAAAACTCTTAAACCGGTGCTAGCTAGCAAGCTAAAGCCCGGTAAAGAAGGTTGCCAGAACATCGGGCAAACCACCCAGGGAACAACAAGTAGGGTGGTCAATTCAGAAGCGGAGAGAAACAATGGATTAAAATCCAAGTTTAAACCGCAGACCAAAAACCAACCTTCAAACCAGTCGACTGACTGGCAAGTGGTAAAGAGGAAAAAGGCCCCGAGGACCAATAAGCAAAAACCAGCGCCACATTGTACGCTGCTTATAAAGAAAGGCGAGAAGAGCTCCCATGCAGATATCTTGCGAGGTATCAAGAATGATCCCACCTTGCAGGATATAGGCAAAAAAGTCAATAAGATCCGACGAACAGCTAAGGGAGATCTCCTTTTGTTATTCGTGAAGGCAGACGCTCAGGAGATGGAGCGCTATTGTAACGCCATCAAGAACAAGCTCCCAAGCGGGGCCACTGTACAATCTCGAATACCGCAAATCGAGATTGAAATTAAAGACCTGGACGAGATCAGTACCAAGGAAGAGGTAGTAAACCTGCTCAAAGATATTATCTACGGCCTGGCAGAGATCACTGAGGAGGCAGTGAAATCACTTCGACGGGCCTATAGATCAACACAAACGGCAGTTGTTTGTCAACCAGAGGTCCAGGCCAAGAAAGCCATCGCACTTGGAAAGCTGAAACTTGCGTGGGGCACAGTACGTGTTCGCGAGAGGATCAGCCTTCGACGGTGCTTCAAATGCTGGCACTTTGGGCACAACGCCCAGGCGTGCAGAGGCAAGACTGATCGAAGCAGTTGTTGTCACAGATGCGGAGGCGCTGGTCACAATGCCTCGGCTTGTCAACAACCTGCCAAGTTGCTTACTCTGCAAAGAGAAAGATAGTAGGTCAGACTGCCGGCACGCTGCGGGTAGTTGGAAATGTCCGATCTACCAACAGGCGATGAGAGCAGCACAAGCCCGTAAATGAAAATACTACAACTCAACCTCAACCATTGCGAAGCAGCCCAAGACCTACTGGTACAGCGGGTGCGAGAATTGGATTGCGACGTAGCCATAATCTGCGAGCAGTACAAAAACTTCGACACCCTGTCCTGGGTAAATGACACAACGGACAGAGCAGCGATATGGGCTTGCGGTAAACTTCCGTTCCAACAACTCCCAAATACCCCCGAACCACTCTCACAAGCCAAAGTGGGAGGGGTTCACTTCTATAGCTGCTATGCACCTCCTAGTGCACAGCTCGAGGAGTTCGAGTTATTCTTGGACACCTTGGCGGAGGATGTACGGAAGCGTGAATCGGTCGCCATCGCAGGTGATTTCAACGCCTGGGCAATTGATTGTGGGGATGCCGGGAACGAGCGCGAGAGGACGAGCTCTCCTTGAGACCATGTCTTCGCTCAACCTGGTACTCCTCAACACAGGAGCCGTAAGCACATATCGCAAAGGCAATGCCAGGTCCATTATCGACGTGACATTCGTTAGCAGCAACCTAATTAAAGGGGGCTGTGAGTGGCGGGTCGATGAAGAGTTTACTAATAGCGACCACCAAGCTATTATTTGGGAAATCAACACCACTCCCAAACGAAGAAGACTGTGTGCCAGTCGTGCGAGGTCACAGACAGTCGGTTGGAACAAAAATGCTTTCGATGCTGATTCATTCGCCTTGGTTATGGAGCAGGAACCATTGTCAATAGCAACAAGCGCAGAAGCCACTGCCAAAGAGGTAATGACAAGCGTTGTCAAGTCCTGCGATGCTTCCATGCCAAGGAGACGGCAGAACAACAGCCGCCCACCAGTTTACTGGTGGAACGACACGATCTCACACACCGACGAGAGTGTCTCAAAGCACGAAGGCTGCATCAACGAGCACTGAGACGCGACAGGGTCACAACAGAAGAACTAAGGCTCGACTATGAGATCAAAAGACAACAGCTACGAAGAGCCATTCTCTCAAGCAAGAGATCCTACTGGAAGGAGTTGTGTGACGAAGTTGATCAAGATCCATGGGGAAAACCGTATAAAATCGTGATGCATAAAATTAAGGCCCCCCCCCATGACATCAACGAACTGCCCCGAATCATTGCACCGCATTGTCACTCACTTGTTGCTGAGCTACCCGCTTATCCTGCGTGGCAGGTGAGGGACGAAGATATACCTTCAGTGACTATGAATGAGCTGATGGACGCGTGCAACCGGCTCCAAAACGGTAAGGCTCCCGGTCCAGATGCGCGATAGCCAATAGGCCTGACATGTTTCTACACATGTATGAGACCTGCCTAAAGCAGGGGGTTTTCCCGACTAAGTGGAAAAAGCAGAGGCTTGTACTCCTACCTAAAGGGGGAAAGAAACCTCCAGACGAAACGTCATCATATCGTCCCCTCTGTATGTTGGACTCTGCGGGAAAACTCCTTGAAAGAATAATAGCAGATAGGCTGGAGCCCTACGTTGAGCCGAAACTTTCCACCAACCATTTCGGGTTCAGAAAGGGGAGATCAACCATCGATGCCGTGACACTCGTTACCAACATCACCAGAGAGGCTATCTCAGGAAAGAGATGGAGAAGAAGTGGGAAAAAGTACTGTCTAATAGCCACCCTGGATATCAAGAACGCCTTTAACTCGGCCCGCTGGGACCGCATTTTGGAGGCTCTTGCCAGGATGGAGGTTCCTCAGTACTTGCGCAGAATGGTTTCAGCGTATTTCAAGGACCGCATCTTGTTGTACCAAACTGAAAATGGGCAAGTAGACTATAAGATCACAGGAGGTGTACCTCAGGGCTCTGTTCTGGGCCCCCTCTTATGGAACGTAATGTACAACGACCTGCTCCTGCTCGGTCTGCCCGAGGGCGTCAGGCTAGTGGCATTCGCCGATGATGTGACATTGATCATAGTGCGCAAGCACATAGAGGAGATACAAACAACCTTCTCATTCGCCATAGCCACAATTCAGCATTGGATGCTCTCAGCGGACTTGAGTTTAGCAGAGCAAAAGACCGAAACACTCCTTGTTAGCAGTCGAAAGGCAAGGGAAACCATCACCCTCAAAATAGGCGACATTTACATACAGTCGCAGCCCTTCATCAGCTATTTGGGGGTGCTCCTGGAATCACGGCTCAACTTCAAAGAGCACATAATCGCGGCCAGCAAGAAAGCAGCTGGGGTACAGGGGCATTATCTAGAATAATGCCGAATGTCGGAGGCCCTAGACAGATAAGAAGACAGCTACTGGCAACAGTGACTACTTCTGTTTTGTTGTACGGGGCACCGGTATGGGAGAAATCGCTCGAGCTACCATCGTACCGCCGGAAAATGAAATCAGTCCAGCGGCTCTCAGCGATTCGAGTGGCATCATCCTACCGCATTGTGTCTTACGAGGCGGTGAGTGTGATTGCCTCTACCCTGCCAATCGACATCCTGGCTGCAGAAAGGGGACGGCTTTATCGCAGAAAGTTAGAAAAAGACCAGCCGACAGGAAACAGCGATGAAAGGGCCATGAGTCTAGGGCAATGGCAGGAGAGGTGGGACAGCTCTACTAAAGGCCGGTGGACATATCGATTGATACCTAACATCAGTTGTTGGGTCAACCGCCAGCATGGGGAGGTTGGGTTTACATCACTCAACTCCTGACTGGACATGGATGCTTTCGAGCATACCTGCACAGGTTCAGGAGGGCAAACTCCCCAAACTGCCCACACTGTACGGACGTGGTAGAGGACGCGAAACACGTGTTCTTCTCCTGCCCCCGGTTTCAGGATCAACGTGCTGAAGTGGAGAGGATTCTGGAGACTAATATCGTTCCAGAACAATTAGTAGAAGCCATGCTGAAGGGCCTCCAAGCCTGGAAGTTGGTATCAGATTACGCGGAGACTATCCTCAAAGAACTCCGCAATACGTTCGAGGAGTAGGCTTTAGAGGCTTCCAATGTAAGAGCAGTAAACATCTGCAATGAACCACCCTTGCGAAGTAGTATTGAGTAAGAGTGCCGCAGGGGACCATGGTTGTAGGAGAAAGAGGTTAGGGTTTTAGCGGGTATACGGTATACTGGTTTCAATGCAACGATTTACTCTTGCTTTGAAGTCATTGTATCGGGAGTCCCGCACGATGGCCAGCACGTGCTAGCTAAGTACGGAATGTATTTCCCCCCTCTTCGGATAAAAAAAAAATGAATATGGATTAAAAAAAACACACATACACACACACACACACAAACACACACACACGCACGCACGCACGCACGCACGCATGCACTCATATATATATATATATATATATATATATATATATATATTGTTATAAACTCCGTGGATTCAATTAAAATTGTAAAACTAATATTCACTCTCACTTTCTAGAAACTTTTATTTACATCAAAATATTCACAACAGCTGATTGGAATATCTAAATAATAACACGACATAAACTCTTTGCCGCCTAACTCCTACGATGATGGGCCACTCCTTTTAAAATCAGCATCGAATTCTCAAATTTACAGTTGTCGAGTTATTTCGAGATACATTTTTTTGTCCTCTCAGCGATTGGAGTATTGGAATGAAACCAGGGCCGCCTTAGGTATATATATATATATATATATATATATATATATATATATATATTGCAATAGATTCCGTGGGTTCAATTTCACAAATATTCACACACACTTTAAACGTCTTTATCTTATCAGAATAAAAATCCCTTCTTTACAAAACACCAATTCAAACTCTCAAACTGCTCACAAGACAACGTCACTGTCTTGTACAGGATTCATTCGTTGGAAGATTTTTCCAGTGTAGATGGTAGGTAACTTCGGAATCACGTCACCCTCCCTTACTTTTTTAAAAATTATCGAGTTTTCGAGACAGCCATTGTTGAGGCTTTTTTAACTTTCAGTCGTTTTTTTCGTATTCGCAATGTTTCTATCAGAAGGATTATTTTTTACAGACTAATGACCTAGAAACCGTAACAAATAAAACATTTTGAATTGTAATTGAAAACGTATAATACCAAGATAAACAAGTGAGGCAAAATCCTTAAATGTTCATGCGAAAATTTGTGAGTGTAAATGTAAACAATTTATTATTTGTAATGGTTTATTCTTTACAAGAAAAAATTGAAATAATATTTATTTATGGGGAAGAACAACGCTGTGCACGTAGAACTGCTCAAGATTTTCATCAAAGACATCGCGATAAAAATATTGGGCATCAGTATGTGTTGGATATAGTTCATTACATTTCAAGAAACTGGAAGTGTGTACTATAAAATTGTCAACAATCGTAGAGTTTTAACTGAAGCTGCACAGGTTGAGATTTTAGGTTATTTTGCCATAGATCCTCAAACATTAATACTGTTACGAGAATTCATCCAACAGCTTGTGCAATCGGCCATCAACCAATTCGTGGAAGGGACAGTATTCCGAGACTTCTGGGAATCCGAAATGTTTTCTCTCTGAACAGGTCGACCGCTGCCGTTACTGGGAATTCCCTTAAAGCTTCCAGAACATGAAAGAGTTTCCCGATGGTTCGTGGACTTACCAGACAATTCAGAGAGAAATATATAAATATGAACAGCTGGCGATTGGGGGCATTCAGTTTTCGACGGTCGTATTGTATAGTTAAGATAAAATGTAAATAGTAGTTTCTGTGAATATAAATTGTGTTAAAGTAGTGGAAATAAATTAGAGTCAGTTGGACTGTGTTTTTAAATAAATCCAAGAACTGAACAGAACCCGTGTGTGAAAATAAAAACATTACAGTGGTGTCAGGTGTGAGGCGTATTTGTGGAACTTTATAAGTGGAAAATAAATAGACTGACAATGTTTAAAAACGTGAGTTTGGACCAATTGAAAGTGACGGACTTATAAAAAGAACTTGAGGAAAGGGATTTAGAAATTAGTGGGAGGAAAAGTGAATTAATACAACGGTTACGAGACGCCCTAATAAACGAATGTAACGATCCCGATACTTATGTGTTTGAAGTTTCTGGTAATGGAGACATGAGTATGCTATTAAAAAAAATGGAAGAAAATCTAAAAGAAAATTTAAAAGAAACATTGCAAGATAAATTACTGGAAAATTCTAAGACTTTAGAGGTTAAGCTACAAACATTACAATATAATTCTCAGATCATGAAAGAGGCGTTAGAAGACAATCTACTAGAAAATTCTAAAGCCCTAGGAGACAAACTGCTAGAAAATTCTAAAACTCTAGAAGACAAACTAGTAGAAAATTCGAAGTCTTTGGAAGATAAGCTACAAAAATTACACGAAAACTCCCAATGCTTAGAAGAAAATTTGAAAAGTATGCTTCAGGAAAATTCAGAAATGCTCGAAGAGAAAATAGTCCATAATGAGGTTCGGATAGAAGAGTTAAAACAAATAATGGAGGGTGAGATCAGCAAAATAAGAGAACAGGTAGTCACAATACGAAGGGGAGAGACTCCACCAAAGACCGAAAGCAGAAACAGTCCAGAAACAGTGGATTCGTAAATTGGTCTGGAAGGAGCAAGACACAAAATGAAACCTCCACAATTTGATGGGAAATCGTCATGGACTAACTCTAGGCGCCAATTCGAGGCTGCAGCAAAGTTAAACGGATGGTCAGCAGAGAAAAAGCAATAGCATTAACCCTCGCCCTAAGAGGGGATGCTACAGATATTTTGCAAACATTGAATACCTCGGAGCAAGAAGACTACGAACAACTGGCTAAACACTTAGAGCTGAGGTATGGACAGACCCATTTGGAGCACGTGTACCACTCCCAACTAAAAAAACGCCATCAGATATCTAATGAACAAGAGTTTGAAGCCGATATTGCCCGTCTGGTTCGCCTTGCCTATCCAGCCACACCGGAAAATGTAATAGAAAGGTTACTAGTGCAAGCGTTTTTGGATGGACTTCGGGACAACGAACCCAGGCAAGCATTGACGTTAGCTCGACCGACTCAATTAGTGGATGCACTGGCTCGAGCTCTGGAATTCGAGGCTGCGAAAAATACCTGCAGAGGTCAAGCCAGAGTCCGAATCGTTGACGGAGAATCCGAAGATGGCGGAAACGATGAAGCCTCTGTAAGAAAGATAATAGAGGAAGTCTTTACCGAAAAAAGAATAGTTAGATGTCGGAAGTGTTGTAAGGTAGGACATGTCCAGAGTCGTTGCAAGGAGAGCAACGGAGTACAGACATCCTCGTCGGGCAAACTAAAGAAAGTCAATATAAAGGGACCATCGTCGACCTGTAACCAACAAGTCCCAACTACCAACGCATATGTCGCTTCGCTACGCAACCACGTTAACAGTGTCTTTGTAGATGGCCTTATTAATAGGAAGCAATTTACAATGCTGCTGGATACTGCTGCGACGAAAACAGTAATAAGGCCCAACATTGTTTTAAAGACAATGATAAAACCAACAAAATGGCAACTGCGAACAGCGACAGGAGAAGCAGCGAAAGTCCATGGTGAAATAGAGGTTGAAATGACCTTGGGAAACACAACCTTCCTACATCGGGCATTAGTGGCAGGCATCGAAGACGAAGTAATCATTGGAATGGATGTCATGAGCTCCAAGGGATTCCAGTTAAACTTCAAAGATGGAATTCTGCGAGTGAATGACGAAGAAGTGGTGCTTCATGGAAAAGATGACATAAAGCTTCGAGCCAACTTAGCAGAGGATGTGAATGTTCCGGAAAGAGCTGAAATCATTATAGACGCTTGCTTAGATGGGAAAGCTCAAGCTGGAACAGTAATGATGTTTGATCCCGAACTTAACGACGGAAATGTAGGCAGAGGAGTCGCACTGGGGAAGACTCTGTTTCGTGCCAGGGAGATTGTTCCAGTAAAAGTAATAAACCTGAATCTTTCGGTTGTGCTAAAGAAAGGAACAACTTTGGGCCATTGTTCAACAGTTTCCTCTGTAGTCAGAAGCACACAGCATGCAGAAATGCCACCAGGTAAACCATCTGAGGAACTGGAAAGAGTCATCACCGATTCATCAAAAAATTTGAAACCAAACCAGAAAGCAAAATTGAGGGACATCGTTAGAAACTACCAGGATATCTTCAATGTAGGGAATGGCAAAAGAGGACGAACTGATCTGGTGAAACATAAAATTAATACTGGGGACGCTCAACCTATTCGACAGTCGGCGAGAAGACTACCCATAGCTAAAAGAGACAGGATAGTCAGCGAGATGGAGGAAGAAGGTGTTATTGAACCATCCAATAGCTCTTGGGCTTCTCCAGTTGTCTTGGTTAAAAAAAAAGATGGTTCGACTCGATTTTGCGTGGATCTCGGCAATTAAACAACGCTACAAAGAAAGACAGCTATCCCCTTCCCCTAGATCCGTTGGCTGGATCGAAGATGTTTTCCACCCTGGACTTGAAGAGCGGTTATTTTCAGGTGGAACTTGCCAAAGCAGACCGAGAAAAGACGGCTTTTACCATCGGCTCAGGACATTATCAATTCACGGTGATGCCGTTTGGACTGTGTAATGCTTCAGCAACGTTTGAAAGATTGATGGAAACAGTGTTAAAAGGGCTTTCATGGAAAACGTGCCTGGTGTATCTTGACGACATTATCCTGGTTGGAAAATCTTATGAAGACCACGTGAGGAACCTGGAGGAGGTATTTCGGCGACTTCGAAGTTCCGGACTAAAGTTAAGCCCGAAGAAGTGTCAGCTGTTCCAAGAAGAGGTGCAATATCTTGGACATGTAGTTTCCGCACAGGGAGTAGCTGTGGACAAACAGAAAATCAAAGCCGTCCAGGAATGGCCGATACCTAAAGATATCCACCAGTTAAGAAGTTTCCTGGGGTTATGCACGTACTATCGTCGCTACGTAGCCGGATTTGCCAACATCGCCAAGCCACTTAATAGACTCACAGAGGGGAAGATGCAGTACCAGTGGAACGAGGAATGTCAGCGATCATTCGAGACACTGAAAAGAGCATTGACCAGTACCCCCATTTTAAGTTATCCTTTGCCTGATTGGAACTTCGTTTTGGATACCAACGCAAGCAATGTCGGCATTGGTGCGGTGCTTTCGCAGATCCAAGACGGTCAGGAGAAAGTCATCGGTTATTTTAGCAAGACCTTGAGCAAGCCTGAACGGAATTACTGCGTTACTCGCAGTGAACTCTTGGCTGTGGTAAAGGGGGTAGAACATTTCTGTAAGTACCTCTATGGTAAAAGATTCCTCCTGAGGACTGATCATGCAACACTGATGTGGCTCTTGCAGTTTAAAAATCCCGAAGGGCAAGTGGCCAGGTGGATTGAGCGGTTGCAAGAATTCGACTTCGAGACTGAACATCGCGCAGGAACAAGCCATAAGAATGCTGATGCCCTATCGAGGAGATCATGCCCTGACGACTGCAAACATTGTCAGCGAGTTGAAGAAAAAGGGGCTGTTCTCTGTAGAACTACCGCCGTCGATGACCATTGGCAACCTGGGGAGATCCAGAAAGACCAAAAATTAGATTCAGAACTAAAAGAAGTTATCCGGTGGAAGGAAGAAGAGCGCAAACCTACGTGGCAAGAGATTTCCCGATCTTCACCAACCATAAAGTCGTACTGGGCTCAGTGGAACTCCCTCATCCTGGAAAATAGACTTCTCAAGCGCGTCCTGGAATCTCCAGAGGAGTGAAACGACAGAAAACAGATTGTAGTTCCCAGAAATAGGAGACCAAGAGGTTTTACGAGAGCTACATGATGGTACAACTGGAGGACATCTGGGAGTAACGAAAACCCTGGGGAAGTTGAGAGAACGCTTCTATTGGGTAAACTGCCAAGTGGATGTCAAGGACTGGTGCCGGAAATGTACTGTTTGTGCAGCAAGTAATGGGCGTCAGAAGCGTCCAAAAGCTCCCATGAAGCAATATAACGTGGGCAACCCATTCGAAAGAGTAGCCATTGATGTTGCCGGTCCATTTCCTGTATCCGACTGTGGAAACAAGTACATTGTGGTGGTGATGGACTATTTCAGTAAATGGCCAGATGCTTATGCCTTACCGAATCAAGAAGCCTTGACCGTTGCTGATATCCTTATCAAGGAATGGATCAGTCGTTTTGGTGTTCCCTTGGAGTTGCACTCAGACCAAGGTAGAAATTTCGAATCTACTCTTTTCCAAGACGTCTGCAAGCTCTTGAAGATCAATAAAACACGGACAACAGCATTACACCAGCAATCCGATGGAATGGTAGAACGAATGAATAGAACCATTAACCGCCATTTATCAACGGTAGTCTCTGACCATCAAAGAGACTTGGACCATTATCTGCACTTGTTTCTAATGGCATATCGTTCGTCTGTGCACGAGTCCCCGGCCAGTATTATCATGGGACGAGAATTAAGACTACCATTTGATTTGAAGTTTGGATGTCCCCCAGGAGAAGAGAACGCAGGTGAAGACTATGTCAGTCAGCTACGTCAAAAGATGAACGACATCCATGAGCGAGTCCCGTTAAACATCGAGAATGCCAGTGCCTACGACATCAAAGCCGAGGGCGGGGAATTCCAAGTTGATGATCTTGTTTGGTTGTATAACCCGCAACGTCGTCGTGGATATTCGCCCAAGCTACAGAGATCTTGGGAGGGGCCGTACCAAATTGTGAAGAAAATCAACGATGTTGTCTACAGAATAAAGAAGCTACCTCGGGGAAAACCAAAGGTGGTACATTTCAATAGGTTAGCCCCTTATGTCGGAAGTCATGACGGCGAAGTTGAACAAGCCCAAGTTCACAGCAGCCAACCACCCGATGATGAGATGAACTTCGAACAGTTTATGGCACTGTACTCTACTCGTAATGGACAGGAAGTGCAGCACGACGTGACCACAGAGGAACCCCGAGACCTGTTTGAGGTGCCCATAGAATATGTCCTGGCTCATTGTGTGGCTCGAGATCTCCGGATGTCCAGAGGAATAGCCAAGGTGTTTGCCAAAAAGTACGGCCAGTTCCAAAAGCTACGGGAGCAAGATCCAGTGGTAGGGTATGTCCTTCATCTTGAAGGTAAACAACCAGTGGGTACCAGAGACATCTTTTATTTGGTAACGAAAACATTCTCGCAGGTCAAGCCAACATACAGCGATCTTTGGAAGACTCTGGTAGAATTGAGGAATGTGATGATGGCGAAGAATCTGATGAAATTGGCGGTCCCAAAGATAGCCTGCGGGTTGGATGGACTGAATTGGAGGGTGGTGAGAAGTATGATGGAAACAATCTTTCGATTCAGTGGCATCGACATCCTGGTATGCTGTCTCAATATTCGCAGCCCAGATTCGAAGACCGTTGACTGTTACTTCCACCAAACTTCTCGATGTTGAAATGGAGAGTCCTGCAAATATCGTCACACCAGGGAGGATTCTAGGACATTCCGGGACGAAATGGTCCTAAGGAGGGGGCAATGTTACGAGAATTCATCCGACAGCTGGTGCAATCGACCATCAACCAATTCGTGGAAGGGACAGTATTCTGAGACTTCTGGGAATCCGAAATGTTTTCTCTCTCAACAGGCCGACCGCTGCCGTTACTGGGAATTACCTTAAAGCTTCCAGAACATGAAAGAGTTTCCCGATGGTTCGTGGACTTACCAGACAATTCGGAGAGAAATATATAAATATGAACAGCTGGCGATTGGGGGCATTCAGTTTTCGACGGTCGTATTGTATAGTTAAGATAAAATGTAAATAGTAGTTTCTGTGAATATAAATTGTGTTAAAGTAGTGGAAATAAATTAGAGTGAGTTGGACTGTGTTTTTAAATAAATCCAACAACTGAACAGAACCCGTGTGTGAAAATAAAAACATTACAATACCAAAAATCTTCAGGTTAACAAATATTTCCGTTGGCTCTATGCATAAAACGTTACCCCTAAATAAATTCTTGCCCCTCAAAATACATATTTTACAACAGCTTGCTGAGGATGATTATGACAGGTTAGAATTCTGCGAATAATGACTCAAAGGGCAAATGCAGACCCTAATTTTATTAAAAATATTTGTTATTCTGACGAAGCAGGATTTCTTTTTAAATAGATTTGTCAATAAACATAATTGTAGATACTGGGCCAATACCAGTCCACAAGTTTTTCGGGAGGAGCACAACCAACATTCTCAGAAAATCAACATATGGGCCGGAATTATCGGAAATAAAATTATTGGTCCTTTATTCGTGGAAGAAAATTTAACTGGGGAATTGTATTGGGATATGTGATAGATTGAACTTTGTTGCTATACGAAGAAAACCTATTTTTTCAATAGAACGGAGCACTTCCACATTATGCTTTGCTTGAAAGAAATTGACTTAATGAGACATTTCCAGATAAATGGATTGGAAGAAGGGGCGCTATAGAATAGCCAGCAAGATCACCCCACCTAACCTAACCTAACCTAACGCCACTTGACGTTTTTTATAGAGACATCTAAAACTGTGGTGTATATTTCTGAATTCAGACGTAGAATAATGGACGAGTGTGAGCAGATTACAAAAGAGACGCCTCAAAAAGTGCGGGAGAAATTCGGGTTGCGACTTGTTCAACAATGGCGGACGTTTTGAACATCTAATTTAAGTACAAGGTAATTCTAACGCCTATACAGTATTAGTAATGTAAATAATAATTATTTTAATTTGAAAGTTTAAAATGGCATTACTCTGTAAAAAATAATCTGATTTAAAAACATGATGTGTCAAAAGAATGACAAAACAGAGACTTTTAAAAGGAGGTATTACATGATACCCTTTTGTATTTAAACTTTTAGAAGTGATGAAACTGCAGGGTGACTAGGGTTGTCACCTTTTTTAACGAAAAAATAGTACTTTTGGGACATTTAGGGAAAAATATAGTACGCATTTATTTTTTGCTTTAGCCAGTAAATTTATACTACTTCTAAAATTATTATAGGAATCCAAGCATTTTAGACCACATTACAATAGACTAATAATTAAATTTTAATTAAATTAATAGATGCTGTAATTTGCTGGAATGGATAGAAAAAGGTCAACAATTTTAAATGTATTAGTTAAACATATATCTGTGCTTTTGAAACGCTTTTTCTTGGGAAGTGGAACAGAATCATCATCACTTTCCATATTGGTATTTTAAAAATAATATTACAAAACCTCGAACATTAAGCAGCGTTTATACACAAATTAATAAAGCCGGGAAGTTGACGTTTATTGCTGTGACAAGTTGACAAGTTGACAGCTGGTAAGCAGAACAGATCAACGTCTTTAATTTCGTTCTAAAATTTTTCACGCATAGTGGATGTGCTCCAGCTTAAAGTTATTAATAAAAGCGTACTATATTATTTTTCTATATTATATAGTACAATTGGCTAAAATATAGTAAGGTCCTATATATCATAGTACGGGTGGCAACCCTAAGGGTGACCGATACGTGTACGTACGTGTACGTTTTTTTGTCTTTTTCTTTTATGGATATTTTTAAAGTTATTGTGGGTGTCTAGTTTTGAAATGAAAGCCCGGCATATAATATTATATGAAGGATGGGTAAATTCACAGTGAGTAAACAATTCTTACATGGGATTCCCCGATTCTACTCAGTTAACGGGATTAATTTTAACGGAGGTAAAAGTGTCTAAAGAGACCCTCGTGATATAAAAGTAACTTTTTTATCACAGCCAATAATAACTAATAAATACACCATATTTTCCAAAGATACAGCAAAAACTTACATCGGGTACGAAGGGATCCAGTCTATGAAGGCTAAACCCATCTAGGTTAAGTCTTATGTATTTGGTATTTATGGAAATCACTTTTTGAAAATAATTTTACAAAATACTTTATTATGTCTGTTCATTAGGGTTTTCTGTCCTTAGATTTTTTCCTGCAACAGATAAGTATTTGAGAATTGTAAATGGAGAACAAAGTGCAGTAAGAGAAAGTAAAATTGTCCGGATTACTGGATGTCCGTACAGAAATTCTTCTTCACAGTTATTCTGAGATAAAGAGATGTCTACAATATCATCAACCAGTATTTGGAGAGGTTTTAGCTCTGGAGTCGTTGTCAATCGTTTTGTATTGTTGTTCGAGGTTTATTATTAACTTTTCGCTGATTTTATTGTTTGCCAAAAATTTTGACATTGACAATTTGTCGTTTGGCGATCATTTGATACTGAGAGTGCCACCTTTTTTGCTCTTCTAGCACTAGAGTTCTCCAACCCGAGGTCAACTGATTTGTTGTTGTTTATCATCATACAGCTGACTTCCTTAAGATTTTACATTTTATTCGTTCAGCAAGATCTTTGTTTTATCCCAGTCTCTCCTATGGCTGTCGGTATGGTTGGTCAAATTTGATTTGTCCACATGTCTTCTGTTATATTTGTGTTTTTTTCTTACATGTAAGGGTTTTGAAGTTTCACTGGTATATGTATGGACTCTGTCACATACAAAACTGTACACATAATTTTTGGAATTCTGAGTTGCGTTAAATGGTTTGGTATGTGTGAGGATAGAGCGAATGAATTGTTTGTTTTAAACACAGTTTTAACATCGCATTTATTTTCTAAAATTTCCAAATTAGCCATGAATCTGCCACAAAGTTGCAGTTGCATCAACATTTGTTTGAAGGTGATGCAAATAGACGATTAATAATCTGCGAATAATTGTTACAAATGTCACCAACAACTCTATGACGTGAAGCTCTTGGACGTGGAGATGACCCTCAACGTCCAACGACCAACCTTTGGATCCGCACCATGCGGATTCAATACACTTCAAAAGACGCGTCAGAATGTATAACCTGTGATTTAGTATTTGGATCTGTAATAATTCTGATGTTTTGCCACAAATTCAATATTTGTGGTTACAAACGAAGACCGTTTATAATTAATTATTTTTATTCCAGATAAAGAAGCCCATTTCTCCAGTCTAATAGAAACCCTAATTGGCGGTAGTGCTTTAGGAACAGTTCTTTATGTTTCTATATGTTTCATGGTTGAAAAAAGTAAAATACAAACGTTGATTGTACGGCTTAGGTTATTCGAACAATATCTACCAGAGGAAGAGTTCCAGGAGGCTGAGACCTCTGCAGCATTTTATACGAAATGCTTTATTATATACGGTTTAATAGGCAATGGTCTATACGATATTTTACCATTTTTTGCAACAAAAAATTGCGACATTCATAGAACGCAGCACATGAAAGAGTATGGCATACCTTGCAAAGTTATTGTTAGGTATGTTGTTCCTTTTAAGTACGATCGCTCTCCTGCTTACGAATTGGTAATAGCAGAACAAATAGTAGTTGCCAGTTTAGGTAATATCTAAAATAATATTAAATCTTTATTAGGAAATGAGCTAATATAGACTTTATGTCGCTCTTAGTATCACATTGCCATTCTTAAAGTAGAAATCAAACAATAGAAAATTAGTGACTTAAATAAACCCGCTAAAGCACTTACACTTACACTTACTTACGTTTCACATCTTGCTGTGTTCAAAATACTATGATAGTAAGTATTGTAGTTGCCTTGTCAGTTAGTAATATACGAAATTATTTATTGTGAATGTCTTACATAGAAATCACAACCTGATCGATTTACAGAGAACGACGACGTAAGTCTCCAGTGGCTAATTTCCTTGAATAAGATCGAATATTCTTTAGTAAGAATATTCCATCTTATATTTTTAATACATATAAAAATTTTCGAGGGTTCAATGCTTTGATGTGAGTATTAGAAGTTAAGCTAATGGATTTTGTATCTCTGTTAAGGCCATTTCAGAAATCTACATCTGAACCAGTGCCATGTGTCACTCTTTTTTACCTGACTACGGCAAAGCCTAATGTTGCTAAGGTCATATTATAAAAATAATTTTGTAGCTCTTATCGATTTCGGGAATTTAAGATACTGTTAACCAATAGAGATATGAAATAAAAGCGAAAGTTTTTGTAGATATTTTGTTGCTAATTGATTACGATGTAAGTCATTTGGTAACTATTACTTTTTCCGAGGAACAATGGCTTTTGTAAATTGTTTAAGCTACAGAAGAAACAGCTGTCACTTTTTAACCAAAAGAGATAATAACATTCTGAAAGCGACATAGATGTAAGTTTGTCACTAATATAAATATCCGAATTCTGAAAGCTCTTTATCTCAGAACACAGTGGCTTCTGTAGCTTATATTCAAACTTTCAGTTAAGTAGTATCAATATCGCTAGAAAACATGCCGTTTCTCGGAATCGGTAACTGCTACAAAAATCCTTTCAGCGTAACAAATTAGCAACAATTAAGTACAGAATTTGGAGCTATCAGAAATTTGATATTGTAAGAACTCAGGGTTTGATGAATATAATGTGAATTCCAAACGTTCTTTATGCATGTAGAGTAGAACAATTTAATTATTCATAAAACACCAAGTAACGTAAATATCATTAATGTCAATTTACCACTTTACCCAGTAAACTGAAGACTACCTCGACGGCGACAGTCATCCTTTTTCAATTAATGCATGTATTTACAATTCTTCCTTGTGGAACAAAAACGATGCATTTGTCGTCCCAGAATATTCGCTTTATGAGAGAATTCTATGGCAAATTGTTTTGTGTTTGGTTTTTGTTTTGTGTATGACATTCGGGATCTTCTAGCTTCGATCATTTTTTGAAGCGGTGGGGTTAATTTCATTGTTAAGCCTCATTTAAACAGTTCCGCACACGTCCGTCGTCCAAGAGGATGACCACCAACGTTGATAATTATTGGGGTTTAATGTACCAGTCAATAGAGGGAATTTAAGGGCATCTCAAAATAGAACATTTAATAGTTGTTGAGTATTATATCACTTAAAAACCTCCAACGACTGATGATATGCTTTGTTTCTTTTGGCATTTGCAGAATTTTATTGTCTTGCTGTTATTGCACTACTTTAGGCCTGGCGTTGCTGAAATTTCCTGTCAGCAAACTATCCGAACCCATCAATCCCTTGCATCAAATCGTGCTTTTGAAGTTACCGACCTTTGGATGGATCTAAAAGCACCTCAATAAATAATATGAGTACCCAACGAAAGCGAAAAAGGTACAAATTGGTGAGTATCATTCTTTGTCGCAAAACGTTTCGGTAGCTGAGAGAATAGAATGGATTTATACATTCATAAAAACACCCTTTGAAGAAGGTATGAAATCAACGTTGATGGTCGTCCCCACGTATGGCGGATGTGTTGGATGGGAGCTTTATACTATTTTTGTTTGATAGGCATAAATTCACGATACAGATCCCATAGAAATCCGTAAGAGCTACAACATTTCTTGCACTAACAAATTCTGACACTGGTTTTGGTGCAGATTTCTTAAATGGTCTCGTTATTTTGTGGAGTTTTACAGGTACAATAGTTGTAATGACAGTTACCATGCTAGTTTGTGGAGTTCTAACCCATATTTCAGTAAATTTGAGGTATTTAAAGAAAATGATCCGGCATATTTCAAAATTAAACGGTGCAGATTTAGAGCATCATGTTAAATTGTGCATCAAGTATCATACTACAATTCTTGAGTAAGTAGCACAGTTAATATAAATATTAATATAAGTTAATAATAACTTGTAGCTTAGACTGACCAAATTTACGAAAGCTCTCAAAGAAGAAAAGAGTACTCTTGTTTCATTTGTCCTATAAGCCGTTTTTCCGTTAATTACACTGCAATATATATATATATATATATATATATATATATATATATATATATATATATTATATCTTCACAAACACAAATGCTTTTTTTAAAAAATTATTTTTATTTAAAACACAAATTAAATATTTTACTTGAAAGTTATGTTAAACAATATAAATGAAATAAATGAGAGCGATACACTTAATGACGCTAACAGCCATCGCATGTGCATTTATAAGCTATGTGTTGCTTTGTCAGCAGTAAGCAGTTTTACACGTGCGATGGGTATTTGCGTATTTCCTGGGAATTGCTATATCGTGTAATATGACACCATGTGAACGACTCATTTGACCGGTTACACGGTGTTGTCATATTAATATTCTAAGTATTGTTTACGACGCATATAACAACTCCCCTCACAAAGAAAAAGTTGCTGCTTTACAGGACCTTTACTAAAAATAGAATTTGTAAAATAATAAAATATAAAGGTTTTATACATATGAAATTTGTAGAAAGCAAAAGTGAATAAAATAGCGTAAATTGTATAAATGATTAAAATAAAAATATAATTAGCATTAAGTGAGGTCCTTAATAATAGAACCTAAAACAATACTTTTTAGTGATAAATAAGTTTTACAAAACAATTTTTGAAATTATTTTGGGGTACTTAGCTCGATGTCTTCAGTTTCGTTCTGTCGGAGGTCCGGTCTCAATCTTGGCAACAATTTTGAAATTCTGGTTGTAGGAGATGGACCTTCACTGGTTGTATTGTGTTTACTCCAAAGCGTTTGTAGGACAAATACAGCGACAATTATTATAATGGAAAATATTGTCACGTAGGTGAACCAAGAAATGTTCTTTTTGACGAATGGCTGATTTATTAATTCGTCTAGGTCCTTTGAATAGTCGTAGAGTTTGTGGTTTGCGACGTTTAACTCCTCGAAATTCAATTCATGGAGCTTCAAAGGTTTGAGTTCGGGAACGACAATTTTTTCTGGTATGGTATCGCAGCAGTTGAAAGGGATAAGAACTGGTTGATAGTTGTCAAGGGTGTTGCTGCTTTTTGTGGCTTCTGCTTCGATTTTGGTTATCCCAATGAAGGCACTGAGAGGCTCGGTAACCATAATTAACCACACGTTGGTTTCGAGTTTTTGAACGTGGTACCCTTGAGCAGAAATAACGGCACTGTGACAATTGTCCGGCACTTTTTTAAAATTTCTTAAAATTTGGCCTCGCACAAAGCATTTGAGTCTATCGGATAGGCATAGAGTTCGGAACACAATTTATTTTGATTGTTCAACGGTTTGCACGCACTAAGGTCTTTTATCGGAATATACAGTAAGGAATCGTCGTTTTTTGCTATGTATTTATGAGTGAATGAAAGTACATGGTATAACCCATTTCTATCATCATAGATTGGGATTGGGTATAAGCGGAGAGCAGTGAATGATTGCTGTTCAATAAGAGGAATTCTGAGTATAAATACAAGGTCGGAATCTGTTTGAAAGGCTTCTAATTCTGTAATTTCTAAGTATCGTGCAATACTTGAATATTTGACGGGCAAAGGTAAATTATTTTTCACGAGATTCTGCGATATTTCCTGTAAGGCGGCAATGAAATGTTCGGGAGTTAAAATTGAAGTGTGGATAATTTTTAGACGGGCAAAAGTTATGGAATTAAGAACATCATTTAAGTTGTCTTCTAGAAAGAGATAATTTTCCATTAGTTTTTCCGTCATTTCTAGAAATGAAAGTTTTGTTTCCACGTACGCCATTTTGTCGTTTACTTTACGAATCATATTTTCCATTTTTCGAATATTTTCGTTAAATATTTTCTCGTCGACCTGAAAGTGTTGAATAGTCTCGATAAAGTTCTTTATAACTGAGGTGGTTACACTGATTTGGTTTTTCAACAGATTTTCGATCTGCAGTTGTCCTTTGTTTAAACTATTTATACTGTTGGTGAAGTACTCGCCGTCGGCGGCGTCTAAGTTACCAGTTATGGCTTTGAAAATTGATCCGGCGCCATCGATTAGTCCACGTTTGTACCTTCGGATGTCCATGTGGATTTCAGTGAATTTGTATTTGACAGAGTTTGAGATTTGGTTAAGTAAGTTGATGTGTGATTGAACGTCAGCACGGAATACGTTGGTTGGGTGGACGTTAGTTTTTAGTGATAAAGTTAGTGCATCGAGAATTCTGTCGGTAGTAAAAGCTTGTTCTAGGGCGGATAGATTTCTATGAACTAGAAGAGTCCATTTGTGATTTGACACGGCTATACGTGATTCTTCATGATAATAAATCCCTATGGTGTTATTGATTGGCTTTATTTCGAATTGGGATGCTGCCGATCCGAACAGCAGGATGACCCAGTCTTCTGTGAAAGGTTTCATACGGTCAAAGTTTACTTTGGTTTTTGGTTAGTTCGAGAATTTAGTAAAGTAGCTGAGTTTGTATGTAGTTCTACTATTTGAAAGGGTCCGTTAAATTTGTTTTGTAGTTTATCTTTGAACTGAGATTCGCGTACGTAAACCTTGTCACCTACTTGATAATTTGGGGTTTTGTCCGAAACATGTTTATCGAATCGAATTTTGGCTTTTTGTTTTTGAGTATCGGTTCTTTGGCGTGCTATTTTGTAGTACTGTGAAATGCGGTTATTTAAGTCTCTGATGTATTTAGAAATCAAGTCCTTTTCGTTATAGAGGGTTTCAGGGGGTCGGCTAGACGTGTGCCCGAAAACGAGTACATAGGGTGTTAACCCATGAGTTTTGTTAGCGGAGTTATTGTAATAATTGCGTATGGCAAAATATTGAAGGGGTGTTCGTCAGGGTGCTCGGCTTTATGAATACGGATCATATCTAACAAGGTTGAATGAAAACGCTCTATTGAGCCGTTAGATTGGGGGTGTCCTACACTAGAGTAGGAAAGTTTAATATCGAACAATTTGCAAAGGTCTTTGAGGAGTGCATTGTCGAATTCACGACCGTAGTCGCAGTGTATTCTCAGAGGCGTTCCGAAGTGTTGGAAAAACACCAAGAGTGTACTAACGACAGTTTTAGCGGACTTGTCGCTAATCGGGTAGGCCTGGGAATATTTAGTTAATTCGTCTCGGATAGTAAGGGCATAATTTTTCGAGAATGTCGATATTTATTCTTTCGAAAGGGGTTCTTAGGGTTTCTGTTACTACTAATGGATTGTCAAGGTTTTTACGGAAAGCTTTAGTTGTATGACAGATTTGACAGTTTCTAATGAAGTTTTCTACGTCTTTTGTAATACCTTGCCAGTTATACTTTTCTTTAATTCGTTGATCCCTCTGTGTATGTTGTTTTTACCGTTATGGAATTGATCTAGTATTGTTGGCACTTGATCTCTTCCTACTGTTTTTGTTATATTCTGACAGACTTTCCACTTTATGTCTGTTTCTGCCAATATAAACGAAAGCATTTCGAGTATAGGTAGGTCTAAGTTATTTTCAACGCAGTATAGTTCAGAGTCAGTTAGAAGGTCTTTGCTCTTGTAAATTGAGGCAAATAATACCTCGTTCACAGTGTCGAAATCAGTTGGTAAGGGAATGATGTAATATCGTCTTTTTCGAACGCTTTTACTGTTGAAAATATTGATTTTGAATTGTTCGAAGTCGGCGTTCTCTTTGAAAATATCCTCAAGAATTTGGTTATGAAAATCTTTTAAATTGCCGGATTGAAAGAAAACTAAGATATTTTTGTTTTCTCTATCAAGGAGTTAGCAGTTGGAATACTGAATTTTACTATAGTCGATAAGTGAGACGGTATTATACCGTTCTACGAATGTTCGAAATTCTGTAAAAATTGAGTTGTCCTCGTCGTCGGTGTCAAGTTGTTCTGTATCACTGTCTTCGTTTTCGTTTAAGGGAGTTATCGTGAAGTGTAGGAGTTGTGTGTTTGATTGGAAAGTCATACATTCATCAAAATGGTTGATTCGAATGCGTGAAAGGGCGTCTGCGTTTTTATTTACTCTTCCCGGTTTATATATAATTTCATAATCGTACTCCTCGAGTTTGAGGCGCCATATGGCAAGTCGACTACCTGGATCTTTAATAGAAAAGAGCCACGTTAACGGGCGGTGGTCGGTCAGGAGTTTAAACTTTCGTCCAAAAATTATCGGCCTGAAGTGTTTAACGGCCCAAACAATAGCTAGAAGTTCACGCTCTATAGTGGAGTATCGAGTCTCAGCTTTGCAGAGGGTTCTAGATGCATATCCAATTGGCAGATCTTTCCTATTGGTCCCTGTGACAGCACAGCGCTGATTGCAAATGTGCTAGCGTCAGTTGTCAAAATAAAAGGCTCATTGAAGTCGGGATAAATTAAAATTGGTGTCGAAGTGAGGGCTTGCTTTAATTCATTGAAAGAATTAACACATTCAGAACTGAAATAGAATGAAACATTTTTTTGATTTTTTTGCAGCAATTTTGTTAGTGGTTTTGAAATTTTAGCAAAATTGGCTATGAATCGACGATAATACCCGGCTAATCCCAGAAAGGATTTGATGTCTTTTTGATTTTGGGGCTGAGGAAATTTCAATATACATTCTACCTTTGATGGATTGGGTTTAACTCCATCTTTGGTAATCAGATGTCCGAGATAGGCAACTTCTTTGCGAAGAAATTCGCACTTGTCGGGTTGGATTTTGAGGTTTGCCTTTCGTAGGCGTTTAAAAACATCAGTAAGACGAGACAAATGTTCGTTGATAGTGGGTTTTGAATTCCTAAAAGAATGTTGTCCATAACCCTCTGGAACGTTGAAGGGGCATTCTTTAGACCAAAGGGCATCCTTACGAATTCGTAGTGCCTATTCTCAACGGTAAACGCGGTTTTGGAAATGTCTTTTGGGTCAATCTCAATCTGATGGAATCCTGAGGCGAGGTCGAGTGTTGTGAAATATTGACATTTTGCCAAGTTGATCTAATAAGTCCGAAATGTTAGGGAGAGGATATTTGTCATCAACCGTTAGTTCGTTGAGTTTTCGATAGTCAACTACAACGCGCCATTTTTGCTTTCCTGAAGCGTCCAGTTTTTTCGGTACTATCCATACAGGGGAGGACTAGGGCGAGTTTGCATGGCGTATAATACCATCGTCTAGCAATTTCGTTACTTGGGATTTAACTTCCTCTTTATGAATCTGAGGGTAGCGATAAGATTTCGTGAAAACTGGTCTAGAGTTGTTAGTCTCGATGGTATGTTTAATTTCGTTGATGAATGACAGATGGTCTCCTTCGAGATAAAATATGTCAGAGTAGTCAAGAAATAGTTGCGATATTAAGTCGGATTCTTCTTCATTTAAGTGGTCAAGTCGAAGTTGATTGAAAATTTGTTCTTGTCGTTCTAGTATGTTGTTGTCTGTTGGCTGGGTTTGTGAAATAAAATTCACACTGAAATGTTGTAAAGGCTCAAGTTTAATGTCAGTGAAATTTATAGTTTTAGGGATGGCATTTGCATTTAATACGGATGTCAGAAATTGGCCATTAGTATCGACTTTTACTATAGTATTCGGAAGATGGACTTTTTCAACTTCTATGCCTGTTAATAAGGCATCTGTATCTCTAAGGTTGCAAGTAAGTTTACAGATTTGCTCTGTACGTGGTTGAATGGAAATTGTGTTGAGGGGTTACATGAAAAGTTTTTAGGGGTATCTTTACTGATTAAATCATCTGTTACTTTATATAGCGGAAGTTTTTTGAAGTTGGTTACTAATTGCTTTTTATGGAAATCGACGATGCAATTATAATGTTCGAGGAAATCGGAACCTAACAATCCGTCGAACTCGATATCGGTATTGCAAATGTAGACCTTATGAGGATCCTAACCTAACCTTATGAGGATCATTGATATTAAATAGGACGAGAGTCGATTCGTTGATATGAATTTTCTCGTTAGTTATTCCCTGGATGATGACATTTTCTGGGAACCTTTCCCTGAATCGTTTGCAAGTTTCTGGCTCTAGAGAGTCCTGCACCGGTATCCACAAGAAGTTTGTAGGTGTTGGATGCATCGATGATGTAATATAAGTTCTTAGAGTTTACGGACAAGAGGGGTCTTACAGAAATCTCTGTTCGGGGATATTCAGATTGGGGTCGAAGCTGTCTAAATTCAAGGTTTGAATGTGGGTTTGAAGGTCTGACATATCCGGGGGTTCTGTTTGAGGGGTAGTGTCCTGAAAATTTGTCGGGAAATTTCGTCGTAATTGTCAGAGTAATTTTCGCTTTCGAAGTCTGTTTTACAGTAATCGTAAAAGTAATTGTGGGAATTGTCGTAGGAAAAATAGTCAGTATTGTCGTAATCTGTGTATTGATACTGGTTGTTTGTTGGGTTCGAATAGGTTTGTTCAAATCTATGATTTTCGAACTCATGATTATTTAGGTGATGAGTACGTTGTTGGCGGTAAAAATTAGGGTTTGGTTTAAATTGGTCCGAATTTGGGGGTTGATTACTTGTTGATGGGCGTTGTGGCTGAAAATTTCTATTGGGTAGAAAGTTTGTTTGGCGAGGTTGCTCGTAATTTTGTTGGTGGGAATGTTGGGCGAATGGAGGGCGAGGTCTTTGGAAATTTTGCCCAAAACTTTGATTTTGTCCAAGGCTTTGGTTTTGTTGAAATTGCCTCGATCTAGTGATGCATTCATTAACTGAATGGCCCATTCTCTTACAGAATGTACATTGCTTTGGAGGTGGCAATTGATTGGGTCTTCTAAAGAACGGAGTTGTAGTTTTGAAATTAGAAAGTTTTTGAATTTCGAGATGGTTCAATTGGATTTCTCTTTTGATTCTGCAGATCCGCGGTTAAAATATCTCTCGGGTCACTTGCTCGAATTAATTGTCCCATTTTTGGCTCTAGGCCTGTAAGCAGGCTGTTTCGTGCCATAGGTTCAATTAAATCTATTTGGGATTGTTTTTCCTTACCAGTCAAATTTTGTTTTGTGACCGCTGCCAGCATTTTTGCCTGGTGGGTCTGAATTCTAGTTGAAAATATTAAGGGTGATTCGGATGGTAATTGTTTCATACGTTGGAGATCCTGAATGAGCGCCGATAGGTCTCGAGGGTCTCCGAAATGGTTTTCTAAAAGAGTTACAATGTCAGTCAATTGTGTAGGGTTTCGCGAATTTACTAGTTCTGCTGCCCTGCCACGGAGTTTATTTTTTATGTGGAGTATAAGTAAGACCTGTTGGTTATTGGTCGCCATACTGTGAGCGGTATTACATGACGTAATAAAGGTATTTAAAAAGATAGGTTTACCGTCGTACTCCGGTACTATCGCAAAAATCTCGGAAATTTTATAGGGCTCCACAGTTGGAGTGGCTGCACCTTGCCTTGTAGTGGTCATATTGTTTTAAAAATTAAGTATTTGCACAATATTAAAAGTCGCAATAAGATTATATTGTCAAATTGACAATGCAATAACGTATAAATAAATGTGAAAATAGATAGATATTAAAATAATTAGATCAAGTTATTATAAGTTGTTCAAAATAATGGTATAAGTTTAATATGTAATTGTCAATATGTACCTAAATTGCTCAAAAATATTTTTTTTACCTTGCACTTGTCTTCAAAATAAATGAACAATGTATTAAAGGTAGTGATGTAATATGTTTCAAATATTTAAGGAATATTAAAGGATTTATCTTTGATGATAGAAATGATGATTAAGTGTATCAATAAATGGAAATAATAGAATAATAATAACGTAATCCTTACAATATAATTCCTGGCATGGACTGTTCTGTAAGTTGACTGCACTGGTTAGCTGTTGCGTGTTCCTGGTGCTAGCTCGCTTCCAGTTGTGTCTCCAGCAAGAGGTTGGAAACCACCACGACTAGTTAGAATTCTCGTGTTCTGGTCGTTTTGGAACAATCCTACTGACTGCGCCAATTTTATATCCTCACAAACACAAATGCTTTTTTAAAAAAAATATTTTTATTTAAAACACAAATTAAATATTTTACTTGAAAGTTATGTTAAACAATATAAATGAAATAAATGAGAGCGATACACTTAATGACGCTAACAGCCATCGCATGTGCATTTATAAGCTATGTGTTGCTTTGTCAGAAGTAAGCAGTTTTACACGTGCGATGGGCATTTGCGTATTTCCTGGGAATTGCTATATCGTGTAATATGACACCATGTGAACGACTCATTTGACCGGTTACACAGTGTTGTCATATTAATATTCTAAGTATTGTTTACGACGTATATAACACACACACACATATATATGAGCTGAATGATGCAAGTATGAACTGAAATTCTTTCATTTCATTGACATTCATCCTATAAGGTGATGAGAACTCCCAGTTCGAAATGGCCATCGGGCGTTGAATGATGTAGCTATGAAAAATAAATTTCTTATTTGCTTTTAGAGGGCTGTTATAATCGGGAACCTCCGTCAGAGTGTTGGTATATATAAATAGCATGAGATTGCATTCATATACTCAATTCTCCATTCAGCAATATAGGACAGTTATCTACTAATAGATGGTGGTCTGATCCTCATTCCGGCCCTCGCTATAGCCTCAAGTCGTTTGCATTTAGATTAGATGTTTTTCTCTGCATAAAAATAATCAACACTTGTATGAATATTTCTTGTTATAAAAAATTATCCAGTCCGTCCCGGGTTTCATTCCGATGAGACATCAATCGCTGAGATAGAAAAAAGAAGAGCTAGAAGGTTCGGATGGAAAAAAAAACTTATCTCGAAATAACTCGACAACTGTAAAATTGACACTCGATTGTACGAGAGAATTCGACGCTGATTTTAAAAAAGGAGCGGCCCATCATCGCAGGAGTTAGTTAGACGGCGAAGAGCTTAGTTGTATTATTATTTAGAAATTCGAATCAGCTGTTGTGAATATTTGATGTCAATAGAAGTTTCTAGAAAGTGAGAGTGAATATTAGTTTTTAAATTTTAATTAATTGAACCCACGGAGTTTACAACAATTTGGTGATCGGAAGTAGAGGATTAAGTGAAGTTAAAATCGCAATTTGATTTATGGAAACCCAAAGTATGGAAAAAGAAAAAATGGACGAGACTACAAAAATATATTCAAACAGATTACGGATGGACTAGATGAAAAAAATATCCAGATTCTGGAAAAACGTGACATGAAGAAGAAACAACATCAAGAAGGAATTCAAAAAGGTTAGTGAAATCTTTTGATGAAAAGTGAACAACCGAATTTAATTGAAGGATTATTCTCGAAATTTGAACAAAAACAAGATCAAATTGAATTAGAAAGACAAAATGATTTTAAAATATTAGAAGAACAACGATAACTGCAATTTTAACAATTGCAAATAGTATCACAAGTTAATGAAACAGTTAATGAAAGAATGCAAATAGTAGATTCAGATATAAAAGATGACATAACGATCCTAAAAAATAATGTGGAGGCTCTTGAAACCAAAGTAGATGACATCGATGAAATTTGAAATCAGTGCTATCCAAAACAAAGTAGAAACATAAATTAAAAATTACAACAAGATTTGCAGAGAGGGAATTACCAGCACACCGTGAGTACCAAAGGTTCCTTTAGTAAACCACCCACATTTGATGGCAGTTCATCCCATCCATTGCTACAGCTAACGGATGGGATAACCAAGAAAAATCTACTTCTCTTGTAATTTCATTAAGAGCTCCGGGCTTAGAACTCCTCCAAAGCCTTCCAGTCGATGTCCATCCTGGACAAAAGATAAGACAATCAATCACTGAGCCAAGTATACCAGGTGCAACTAAGCGGAAAAATGCAAAAATCCGAGCCTTCAAGAATTCGAAGCAGAGATTAGACGTTTAGTGCACTTGCCCTACCCAGACCTGCCAGAGGAAACAAGGATCAATTCGCCACGCAGAGTTACATAAACAGCATCAGAGATGTGGAAATACAAAAAAATGTAAGACTAAGTGGCATCAAGAAGAGTAATGAAGCTCTACTTCGGGCTTTGGAAGTAGAGGCCGTTATGAACATGTTCAAGCCGAGAGTCCGAGCAGTTTCCGTCAACCAGGAAGAGCCACCATTTCAAGCACTGTTGGCTGGTATGAACAAAGTATTAGAACAGTCACAGAGAACTGATACCAGAAGAGCATGTTACCGTTATAGAAGGGCAGGGCACTTCCAACGCGACTGCAGAGTCAGGCTACCTGAACGATCACCGACCAGGGGTAACCAACAGAAAAGCCACATGTCCAGGGACCGTCAGCCAGTCAGCATAAGGGGGCGAATGCTGACTAACCCTCCACCAGCCTCCTCCTGGTAGCGGATATTGAGGACGATTTCATACTGGGTATCGACCTATATGATATGATGATATGATGTTCTTCGGTTCCTAAATGAGGAATTTGTCGTCAACAATAAAAAACCATAAAAATTGTAGCAAAATCCTCAGCCAGAATTTCCGGTCGAACGGAACAGATTATTTATGGGCAGCTAGCAAGCAATCCTAGGAGCTGCGTTGGACTCAGCTCATGACTACTTAGTTGGACGAGCTATAGTTAAAACCGGACGAGATATACCAATAAGAGTCCTGAATTTGTCCAACAACGACATCAGAATTGCCAATGTTCAAGACATAGCTTCTTTCGAGTCAGTCGAGACCATCATCAACTGCGAAGAAGGGTATCAGACATCGGTGAAGGAGACAGGGCCCTGTAAAGAGTTCCTACAAGAGTTTGCTTACCATTTGACACACCTGACACCAGAGGAACAGAAGAAAGCCAAGCAATTTATCACAAAGCTCTGGCAAATATTTAACACTGAAGATGGAACCACCGCTCGCACCCACATCATCCAGCAACGAATAGGTACCGGGAAGGCTCAACCCATCAGAATATCACCTATGCGACTACCATTGGGGCAACAACAGCCAGTCGAGGAAGACATCGCGTCCATGTTACAAAATGGAGTTATTGAGCCATCCATCAGCCCATGGTCCGCTCCAGTCGTGCTAGTTAAAAAGAAGGATGGAACCACTCGACTTACAGAAAGCTGAATGACGTCACCAAGAAAGACAGCTATCCACTACCCCGAATTGATGACATTCTGACCATACTAGCAGGCTTCCGTAGGTTCTCCACACTAGACCTAAAGAGTGGATATTGGCAGGTTGGTCTACACGAAAACGACAGAGAGAAGAGAGCGTTCTCCACTAGTAAAGAGCTGTTTCAGTTCACGGTCATGCCCTTTGGGTTATGTAATGCCCCCGCAACAGGGTATCTCCATCAGACAGATCCGAGTGCAGGCCAATGAAGATTGGCAACGGAACAGTGCATCCAGGACCAAATGGCTGATCCCGACATCGAACCAATCTTGTCACACAAAACGAGAGGGGCACCCAGGCCACGAAGGGACGAAGTAGCTAGATACTCGGTCGTGCTGAAATCGATTTGGGCCCAATGGGACTCTCTAAGAGTAGAGAATGGAATACTCAAGCGAGTTTGGGAAAGCACTGATGGCCGAGAAACCAAGTGTCAACTGGTAGTTTCTAAGAAAAAGGTACCAACCATCCTTACCGAAATACATGATGGGATAAAACTGGGTAAATTACTTCGAAGACGTCAGAGCTTGGTGCCGGAAACGTGACACCTGTGCAGCCAGTAAGGGACCGAAAACCCGGACCAAGGGAAGAATGCAGAAGTACAATGTGGGCGTCCGATTTGAGAGAATTGCCATCGATGTCGCCGGTCCGTTTCCCGAGTCTGAGAAAGGGAACAAATACATTCTGGTCGTAAAGGATTACTTCAGCAAATGGCCTGAGGCATATGCGATACCCAACCAAGAGGCAACCACGGGAGCGACGGTGCTAGTAGAACAGCTATTCAGGAGGTTTGGCATCCCGATGGAACTACATTCAGACCAGGGGCGTAACTTCGAATCGAATGTATTCCAGAAACACGATGTTGGGGATTAAGAAAACGACAAAAACACCATTGTACCCACAGTCAGACGGAATGGTGGAAAGATTCAACAGGACCTTGGAACAACACCTATCCAAGGTCGTCAGCAATAACCAGCTTGATTGGGATCAGCATATTCCCCTATTCCTGTTGGCATATCGCTCAGCTGTACATAATAGTACAGGCCTGACTCCAGTCAGGGTCCTATTCGGAAAAGGGCTGCGATTACCTTGCGATTTGGCGTTTGGCTCCCCCGAAGAACCTTCGCAAGACATCAACGATTATGCAGACCATCTACGACATAACATACTGGCGATACACGAATTAGCCCAAACGCAGATGTTGGCCACCAGTGACCGGATGAAGACGCGATACGACCTCAAGGCCCGTTCAGTCGGGTTCCAAGAGAGGAACAATGTCTGGCTGTACAACCCCCAAAGGAGCAACGGTAAATCTCCAAAGCTTACACCCGCCTGGGATGATCCATACGAGGTGGTCAAGAGGCTGACGTCGTCTACCGGATTCGTCGAAACCCGCAGGGCTAAGTTGAAGGTGGCCCATTTAGATCGACTCGCTCTCTACGATGGAGAAGATGTTTCTGATCGGACCGATCAGAATTAAAGGGAGGGCAGTGTTATCAACATGTATCCAGTCCGTCATTCCGATGAGACATCAATCACTGGGATAGAAAAAAAGAAGAACTAGAAGGTTCGGATGGAAAAAAAACTTATCTCGAAATAACTCGACAACTGTAAAATTGACAGTCGATTGTATGAGAGAATTCAATGCTGATTTTAAAAGGAGCAGCCCATAATCGCAGGAGTAAATTTTAATTAATCGAACCCACGAAGTTTACAATAATAGTTTCTAGTTTTTCATAGAATTCGTCCTTTATATCTGTGACCCAAAATAACAATTTCTTGTATTACCTTATTGCTATTTTTATATTCTGTTCGTCTATCTTCAAATCACAATGTTTTGTTTTAGACATTCATTACTTTCGTTTTAAATTTATGTTATTACTTCTTTTTGTTTGGTCATGCACATTCCACGCGAAAATCATTTGCCGTTTTTTGCCGTGTCTATCTACGATTTGATCACATCTTTACCAGAGGCTTTTGCATGAAATTTTTAACAGGTTAATGTTTTTTAATGATTTCTGGGATGTTAACGGAACCATCCAACCCCTAACTTGGAGGGCCAGGTACTTTGTGATCGAGGTTGTCTTCCCCTAGCCTTTAATAGGAGACCTCACAGGGTGCTACCGTCCGAGTCCGATGAACCCTGTATTACGAGGTTGTTACTCCTCCCCTTCCTCACTTCCGCACCTCTTGTATGATGAAGCCGCAGGCTTAGGACTGGCATAGCAGACATAAAACCACATCTTTACATCAAATATAATGGCCTTTATTCTTTATACTTTTCACTACAAAAATATTTACTTCAACGGTCGTTGAACTGGATCAGATGATTCACTACGTCGCTATCTACTGAAATTAAATCCTCTTGTATGTCAGCCTTTTTATACCGTCATACTCGTTATCGATCTTTTCCGGCTGATTCTGGTCTGCTAACGTGTACAGTCGAAGTTCTCGATACTTGGTTTATCAATCGTATGTTCGGAAAATATCGTTTTTGTGGCACGTCTATTTGGTTTTTTTTTCAGTGAATAATTTATTAGTAAACGCTGTATCAGTATGAATAAAATAAGAAAATATAGAAAACTACACGAGTTAACATAGTTTGTAGGTTACAGCATTTATTTATTGCCTGGAGTAGTTTAAATATGCGGTGATAAATTTTAGACAATATTGTTGCATGAATCATCATGGAAATTTTGTTGCATTTTATAATATCATATGTGTCAACAACTACACCGTAATTTATTTATACTGGTTTCCATTCTAGCATCATATAAAGCTTTACTTGACTTCCGGTTAAGATGGCGGGGCAGCCGCATGTGTGCGTGTGTTAGGTTAGGAGAAATTTAATTATCATTATCCAGAAAGGTGTTAGCTTATCCCATAGACGCTTATAAAGTGATTAAGACCCTCAGAAAGTGATTGGTTTGTGTTCGTTTTAGTGAATAAGCCGGAGGTCCAAGGCTACCCAGTCCTGTATATAGTTTGTACATAATCTACTCTTTTTTACTTATTTCACGTGCATTTACAAGTGATATTTATGATCATTATTATGTGATTAATCTATTTAATCACCAACTATTTCGTGTGTTGGTTTAAATATGTGTTTAATCTAATTAATTACCAACTATTTCATGGGACGCCAAAAAACATTGGTTTATTTCAATTCAAGAGTCAGTTCTTTAGTTAATATTTTTATTCGGACTTTAAAAGTCATTGGACAGTGGTGAAATGTTTAAACTTTACATTTCATTACTTGTATATGGTATGAAGAGTCTTTACCGATACCCACTCTTCATAGAAAAACCTTTATAGAAGAAGAAGTTTATTTAAATTCAATTTAGTTGCTTTCGGTTCAAGAAAATCAAGGCCTGCTATTTTTAGAATAGGCATAAATATAATTATTTTATTTTGATCATTGTAGATGATCAAGTTATTCTACCTTTATATGCAGAACATATTTCAAACGTTTCATCCATTATTTTATTTTTAATACATACATAAAGAATGTCATTTACCGAGTTTGAGTAACATTAGAGTAAACCTTCTGCTTCAAATTTAAATTTAAAAAAATATAATTTGCGAGAAAATCAGCGAATTAATTTCTCTAACCTTTTTTATTATCACCCTGTATAACAATATCTGCTCTCTACAATCTCTCGACCTCTGATAGCACTGCCTTAAAAACGCTTATTTTTTCTTCAACAAACAAATACACAAACAAACAGACGGAGGAGCGATGGGGTCACCACTGTCTCCAGCAGTTGCAAATCTGTTTATGACATACTTTGAAAAAAAAAGCTCTTGAGCGAGCAATGCTTAAGCCAAAAACATGAATTAGATACGTAGATGATGTATTTGTCGTATGGTCTTTTGGCAAAGAAGAGCTACTCAAGTTCTTAAATCATTTAAATTCCATTCACCTCAGGATTCAATACACGATAGAATTCGAAGAAAACAAGCAGTTGCCTTTCCTCGTCGTCCACATAACAAGAACTCAGACCGAACTCCTAGACTACACTATTTACAGAAAACCAACACACACTAATAGATATCTGCAGATTTCAATCACCACAATCACTACCCCTCTCAAATACAGGGAGTTGCCAATACTCTAATTTCGAGGTCACTCAAACTCACCGAGGACAAGCACAAAGTGCAAGAACTAAAGAAGATTACTGTTTCTCTTCAACAAAACGGATATACACACCATACAATCAATCAAGCAATAAGACACAATACGAGACAGGATCCCCAATTGAAACAAAACCTTGCTGAAAAACCAAGAACCACCCGACCGTACATCAAGGGAACAACCTACAGAATCGGTCGAATTCTCTGAAAACACAACATATCTACCGCGTATAAACCACACCAAACCATAGGTACAATCTTGAAAAATCCAAAACCTAAAATCAAATTATCAAATTGGAAAATCAGATATATGACGACGTTTGGACTCTTGCCTTGAAGTCATTATCAAGAGACAAAAATAAATCATATAAAAGAGTTTCAGATTTTAGATCGAACTCGGGGTCTCAATCTCCCCAAGTGTCACTAGAGAACTGAATAGTTCCTGAGATATGAATATACTCTGTGTGAAAACAAAGGCGAAGTTTTTCAAAAAAAAACTTCTTATTCTTTTTATTCAGATATAATTATTTTTAAGCGTGAAACAAATAGCTATTAAGCACAAAATGAATGTCCTAGTACCCTGTACTCTAAATTCGAGCGTCAATATTGAGATCTCGAAAACTACAAGAGGTATGAGGAAGTTTAAATCGGGGCAAAATTCCTAATTTAGTTGTTGAAGAAATCCCGATTTTTTAAATTTAACTTTTCGGCTACCGGCATCAACTTTTTCTGGCTTTCTTAAAACCGCAATTATTGAAATAAAAAAAATATCAGCTTGGTTGGCCTTGACTCCCCGAAGTAAGTGTCAAATTAGGGCACACATATTTTCAAACACAAATGAAGAAAAACGAAATATATTAAGAGTTGATTACAAAGAAAAAAGAAAAAGTATGAAAATAGCTCAAATGTGACCACCCTAACAACACCCCTTCTTCTAATATATCTGAGTTGTGTAATGATGTTTTCTTTCAGTTCTTCTATCATATTATAGTCTCGTTCCCCATATACTCTGCTCACTAAAAGTATCCAGAACTATAAGGTTGGGAGACCTTGCCGACCAGATTATCGGCCACTTTATAGCCCCGAATTTCCCATCCACCTACGTGCAAATCGTTTTTCTAAATAGTCACAAACAGCTCTCGTACTATGTAGAGGGGCACGCCATGCTCAAATTAGTAAATTTTATAAGTGTCAAGGGACATAAAGATATGTTTTACCAATTAAAAAATATAGTCCGATCATTACAAATTCCAGCCCACATATTTAAATGAAAACGAACTTGCGGTCTAACTTCCAAAATTTGACTATTATTTCTATAGAAGACAGTATTTTCGTCAGTCCAAATAGTTGTTTTCAATGTTGAGTATCATCTATATTTGAGAGCCAATTGCAAAACTCTGTTCTTGCACCAGGATTACCTGGAATAGTTTCTAGGAAATGTGTATTTTGTAACATTTTAAACTACTGTCCCTAACCTTCTTCTAGACGCTATTCTATGGCACATTCAAATATAAACTTGATAATTTGATTTTGAAGGGTTCGCTTTATCTAAAATCAGAAAGAAAACATTGGTTGTTTTCTGAATGATACTTGTGGCATATTTTTCAATGTCTAAGTACTTCTTGGGAAATAACACCACAGTTTAAAGAAAATTGCTGTATATTCCAAACGTTTCGGGGTCTAGATCAGACCCCGTTGACAATGGTTAAGAAATTACGGATAAAAAAGGCACAATTCTAAGATGTAAATTAAATTATTTGACAATGTGTATTATTTGATTTCTGACGTAACTAAGAGAATTTTATTTGTAATATACAGGGTAGCACAGAAATTTCTAAAGATCATATATCATAAAGTTCCTTTCAAATTTCTAAATCCCTAACATATTGGTCGATTTTTCGAAAACCTTTTATCGATGTGTATAGTTTTTTTAAGTGTATTTATTATAGAAGATCCCTAGGTGGTCTCATATACTTTTTTGCGTCGTGCCACATGCAGTTTTGCAGAAAATTGGTGAAAATTACAATATTCTGATAAAAAATTATATCGAAGTGACGTAACTGACATTTTCTCATAAATATTTTAATTCCAACGTAATAGTGCGGGAATTGCAGGCACTAGAAGTTTTAATTGCGAATTTGAAAATTTTCTAAGTACATCCTAAGCATATAGGTATTATAGTATAGTATTTTCGGCTCCTGAAATCAATGAGTACCAAGCTTATTTTGTTTGTATACCTGGCAAATACCGATTTAAATTTAAAAAATTCAATTTTGTGAAGACGTTGCTTTTGATGTCATCTACTCCCGGACTAATAGAAAATTCAGTTCAATTATACACAGGGTGTTTAATTATAGCAAACGAAACCACAAAGTAAAGTAATAAAAGCTATCTGTTGGAATTATCTCTATATATAAAATAACTAATATTTATCATTTCTTAGTGCATATTTCACAGCCGATTCAATTATACAGTGAACTTTTTGAGAAGTGTTTGTTCTTCATGATGAGATAAGAGCAGTGACTCCTAATATTAAGTTTTCGGAAGTGTTGTTAGACTGTTAAGATTCACTAACACAAGGTATACATACACATACATACAGAAAAATTAATTGAGGTATCCATCAGTAGTTGAATATATATCATAGTGAAATTATAGGGCGGAGTAGCACAGTCGTTAAATAGGTTAGTTAAAAATGTTTAAATAAAGCTATACCTGGCAATAAGTAGGTTTATATACAGGTTGTTTGAAATATATGCTAAGCAAAAATATAGTTATACAATATGATTTAAAAATGCTTTATTGCGTAGCCTAAGTTGCAATATAGTATGGAGAAGAGATATTGTTGTACAGGGTGATAATAAAAACGTTAGAGAAATTAATTATTTATAGGGCGGCCCAAAAGGAGTTGCATATATATGATGGTTGAATATATTACAACCATCATATAGTTACGGAGTAGGATGATATTTACAGAAGGCCGTTAAAAAAATTATGGCGGCCCACAGGCAGCCGCATGTACGGGATGTTTGGAATATAGGGTGGAGTTGACGTTTGCTGGGCGAAAAATGTTTGGAAAAAATTTATAAAATGTGGTCCATGAATATGTTATAGTGAAATGTAGGGCGGAGAAGAATAATTGTTATACAAGGTGGTTAAAAATTTTACAATAATGTGACACCTATAAGGTAGTAAACAGAGTAATTGAAATATATTGTGAAGTGGATTTATTACAAAGTGTTTTAATAAAAGGGTATTGAAATTGAACTGATTCATTCCGTCTTCGAAACAATTAGTTTACAGAGCAAATGTCCACTATTAAAATGGTCGTTCTTACGATTAATTAACAGTTTTAAATTTATATTTAACACATTAAAGCTTAAAGTATACAGATATATTCACATACTATTCAGAGGTTAACTTGTGTTAACTGTATACGTGATGGTGTCAGATATTTTAATGATTTCTTTGATATAATATCGTCAAAACAAATAATTACAATCTTCATAGAACGTTTGGACTAGACAACGTCTGTCGGGTTAGTTAAACATATTTTTGGTTATTAAATCAACGCATACCAGTTCATTTTGTTTGTAAACATTTACTCGTCAATTTAAATGAAAATGTATCAGTCTGTAATGTTAGGCCTTTCGATGTTGCCTGGACCTGGTCTATTAAGGTTATACATACAAATTAAAAAATAAAAAATGAAGAAGAAAGAGTACCGAGTTTCAAAAAACTAAAAAGTTGAAAATAAAACATTAAAAAAAATTAACCGACTTCCAAGTATAACTAAAAAGTTGAAAATAATTATAACGAAATACAACTCTAGACAGTAAATAATACATTTAATGTTGTTAGGTAACAATGCAGGGTTTTAGATTGGCACCGACTTCAAAAATATACTAGATAGGTAGGCAATTAATTTGTACAGAATGAGCACCTTTAAATGTTTAAATTTTTTACTTTGTGTGTAGGTACCTAACAACATTGAATGTGTTATTTACTGTCTAGAGTAGTTGTATTTCGTTATAATTATTTTCAACTTTTTCGTTATACTTGGAAGTCGGTTATAAAAATGTTTTATTTTCGGATATCTTCGGAACTATTCGGAAAATGTTATTTACAAAACGGCATATCTTCAAGTACTGATTTCTACTAATATCGTTACAAGATTAGAACTAGAGGGCAATAAAAAGAGCATAATGTTATCTCACTTGGAAGGTGGAAGCATTGCACTAGATGCTGAACGTAGCTCATTTGAAGCGGATTACAATCAAGTAAAATAGCCTTTTGTTCTTTCTATTGTCCTCTCTTTCTAGTCTTGTCACGATATTTGGGCATTGCATTCTGCCTCCAGAAATATAACCTCTAAGACCATGGTGAGATTGGAATTTGAATTACATATAATTCACATTATAATTAAAATATAACCATATGTTTCAAATATATCAAATATACATATATTGTTTAGAGATTTCGAACCCGCCAGGGCGGTTAAATTGGGAGCATACTCTGTTTACAAATTATCTTACGTACAAAGACATCTGAAATCTGGAAAACAACAATTGCAAGATACTGAGAACGTAGGTTTTCGCGGCCAGAGTCATAGCTGATTCTGCTTTTTCCGGAAACTTCACTTATTAATAAAGTGAAGTTTCAAAGTGTGTTCGTGAGAAAAAGACTAAACGAATGGAGTCGCCGCTAGGTAAGTAACATTTGTTTTGTTTTTCTCATCCTTGAAAAAGCCTCTTATACGTGTGGGCGAAAATTCGGAAAACTTTGTTTATATGCTGGTTCAGATATATAAATAAATTAATTCGAAAAAATTACGGGGTCCAAATACGGAAAAAGCAGAATCAATTGCAAGATACTATTGGAATTTGTACATATTATTGTTTTTCCAGTATTGCAGACGAGACAAATGATGCTTTCAGTGTTATGATGTTAGTTCACATAACATGGACTAGCTTTATTATAAGCGTTTTAGGCTTTGAAATTGTTACCGAACCAAATTTTTGGAATTCACTTCGATTTCTAATGCATTTAGGAGGATGGTTAATGATGTTGTTTTTGGATTGTTTTTATGGGCAAATTCTAATCAATGAGGTAAATGTGCATAATAATATTATATCCACAAATCAAAATTTAAAGATATTTTTTTACCTCTAATTTCTAGAGTTCCGACATTTCAGAAGTGGTGTATGATACCAAGTGGTACGAAAAGTCGCCTAAAATACGAAGATATCTTTTGTTGATTTTGTTACGCTCGCAAAGACCTTTAGTTCTTAAAGCCGCTAGTGTTAATTATATGTCATTACCTACGTTTCTGGGGGTAAGACTCATGTTTATTCGTTAACTAATTCTTTACTAAAGTTCATCTTTTAGGTACTGTATTCGGCATATTCTTATTTTACTCTTCTTTTAAAAATCAAGCCATAATTTACAGCAAATTTCTAGATATCTCAAAATGTTAGTAATGTATTTACAAATGTAAAGAACAATAGGCTAAAAATAAATATCCTTTAAGAGCAATATTAATGTGTATTTATTATGGTATAAAAAAACTGCTCCTACTCACCTAGTATATATTCTCATAGAATTAAAATTCTGAAATGTTAAGACTTCCAGTATAATTTTGGAAAATATATTTGTATATTTGTAAAATATCTATAATAATCGAAGTTTAGAGAGTTTATCAGCGATGTTGAAGTTCAGAGAAATCGAGGCCATATGCTAGTGGTCTGGAATTAGAGGCTGTTTCCTTCAGCCAGGAAAAAACATTCATTCCTTCAGACGGTGCCGTCTGGAGTAAATAAAATAATTGAGCTGATTGAGCTAGAGCTAAAGGGTAGTTACCGTTGTGGACGTTTAAGGCATTTCCAATGTGAGTAAGGCTACCGGGTGCGAGTCCATGTCAATACAGGGCGAGGCAGAAGCAGAGGTGGTAATAAGGAGGTAACATAATACCACATAGGGTCATAGTAGCAGATATTGAGGGCGATTTTATATGAGATATGGGTCCAATTAACCAACACGGGTTCATGTTTGAACCGAGATAAGACGTGTTTATATTCTCGAATGATCGCTGGCATTCCTCTTCCCACTGGTACCGCACCTTCCCTTCTGTGGAGTGAGTGGCGATATTAGCAAATCCTGCTACATACCGACGATAGTACGTGCATAACCTCTGTAAACTTCTTAGCTGGTGGATACCTTTAGGTATTGGTCATTCGTGGACGGCTTTGGTTTTCTGTTTGTCCACAGGTACTCCCTCTACGGGAACCACATGTCCAAGATATTGCACCTCTTCTTGAAACAGCTGACACTTCTTCGGGCTTAACTTCGGAGTTAGTCCGGAACTTCGAAGTCTCCGAAATATCTCCTCCAGGTTCTTCACGTGGTCTTCAAACGATTTTCAAACCACGATAACGTCGTCAAGATACACCAGGCATGTTTTCCATGAAAGCCTTTTTAATACTGTTTCGCTAGTTCCATCTGCCAATAACTGCTCTTCAAGTGCAGGGTCGAAAAGATCTTTGATCCACCAACGTATCTAGAGTATCATCTATTCTTGGAAGAGGGTAACTGTCCTTCTTTGCAGCGTGGTTTAGTTGCTCATAGTTCACGCAAAATCGGGTCGAACCGTCTTTCTTTTTAACCAAGACAACTGAAGAAGCCCAAGGGCTATAAGATGGTTTACTAACAACTATCCTAACGGCTTCTTCTCTTTTAGCTAGGGGTAGTCTTCTCACCGACTGCCGAGTAGGCTGAGCATCCTCGGTATTAATATCATGTCACCAGATCAGTCCGTCCTCTCTTTCCTTTGCCCACGTCGAAGATATCCTGATAGTTTCTAACGATTTCCCTCAATTTTGCTCTCCGGATTGGTTTTAAATTCCTGGATGAATCGGTGATGAGTCTCTTCAATTCCTCAGATAATTTACCTGGTGGTATTTCTGCATGCTGTGTGCTTCTGACTACAGAGGAAACTGTTGAACAATGGCCCAAAGTTGTTCTTCTCTTTAACTCAACCGAGTAATGATTTAGGTTCATTACTCTTATTAGCACAATTTCTTTGGCACGAAACAGAGTCTTCCCCAGTGCGACTCCTCTGCCTCATTTCCCTCGTTAAGTTGAGGATCAAACATCATTACTATTCCAGCTTGAGTTTTTCCCTCTAAGATTGCTCGTAGCATTATGTGGGCTTTCTCATGGAGCACCACTTCTTCGTCATTCACTCGCAGAATTCCAACTTTAAAGTTTAACTCGAATCCATTGGAGCTCATGACATCCATTCCGATGATGACCTGGTCTTCGATGTCGCCCACTAATGCCTGATATTGGAATGTTGTATTTCCCAAGAACATTTCAACCTCTACTTTAACATAGACCTTAGCTGCTTCTCTTGTCACTGATCGCAGTTTCCATTTTGTTGGTTTTATCAATGTCTCGTCTAAAACAATGTTGGGCCTTATGACTGTTTTCTTCACACCGGTATCTAGCAGCATTGCACATTGCTTCTTATTAATAAGGTCTTCTACAAAGACACTGTTAACGTGGTTGCTTAGCGAAGCGACATATGCATTGATAGATGGTCTCTTTACATCGACGTTCTTTAGTTTCCCCGACGAGGAAGTCGGTACTCCGTTGCTGTCCTTGCAACCACTCTGGATATGTCCTACCTTACGACACTTCCGACATCTCAGTACGCTTTTTTTGGTAAGGACTTCCTCTACTATCTTCCTTATAGGCTTTATCATTTCCGCCATCTTCTGTTTCTCTGTCACTGATTCGGACTGTGCCCTGGCCTCTACAGGTGTTTTTCGCAGACTCGAATTCCTGAGCTCGAGCCAATGCATCCACTAATTGATTCGGTCGAGTTAGTATCAATGCTTGTCTTGGTTCCTGGTCCCGGAGTCCATCCAAAAACGCTTGGACTGCTAACATTTTCCGGTGTGGCTGGATATGCAAGGTGAATCAGATGGGCAAGATCAGCTTCAAAGTCTTGTAAGGATTCATTAGCTTCCTGGCGGCGATTTTCCAGTTGGGAGTGATAAACGTGCTCCAAATAGGTTTGTCCATACCTCAGTTCTAAATGTTTGACTAGTTGTAGTCTTCGTGCTCAGAGGCATTCACGGTTTGCAAAATATCTGTAGCGAGGGTTAGTACTGTCTTCTCCTCTGCCGACCATCCATTTAACTTTGCTGCAACCTCGAATTGGCGCCTATAATTGGCCCATGAAGATTTTCCATCAAATTGGGGAGTTTTCATTTTTTGTCTTGTACCCTCGAGGCCACTTTTCGAATCCACTACTTCTGGACTGTTTCTGTTTTCGATTTTTGTTTCTCCCGTTTGTATTGTGAGTACCCGTTGTCTTATTTTGCGGATCTCACCCTCCATTATCTGTTTTAGGTTTTCTATCAGCGATTCATTTTCGACTATTGTCTGCTTTAGCTCTTCTACCCGCGTTTCATGGTTGACTATCGTCTGCTTTAGCTATTCCATCATTTTCTGCTTTAGCTCTTCCATCCCAGGTTCATTTTCGACTATTTTTGGAATTTTCCAGTAATTGGGTTTTTAAGGATTCTTTCAAAGTTTTAGAATTTTCTGACAATTTATCTTCTGACGCCTCTTACAGGTTTTTGGAATTTTCAACCAATTTATCTTCTAAGGTTTTAGAGTTTTCTGCTAGTTGGTCTTCTAATGCCTCTTTCATCATTTTAGAATTATCTAGCAATTTGTCTTCTAGGGTTTTAGTATTTTCTTGTAAGGTTTATTTTAAATTTGCCATTTGTTTTAATAGCATACTCATGTCCCCATTACTAACAGGATAATTACCTTCATTTATTAGGGCATCTCGATATCTCGTAGCTGTTGTATTAATTCAGTTTTATTCCCTGTAATTTCTAAATCCCTTTCTTCCATTTCTTTTTTAAATCGGTCACTTTCAATTGGTCCAAACTCACCGCTTTAAACATTGTCAGTCTATTTATTTTTCACTTCTAAAGTTCTACAAATACATCTACACCTGTCACCACTGTAATGTTTTTATTTTCACAATCCGGTTCTTGGATTTATTTAAATTCACAGTAGACTAATTTTATGTACACACAACTATTTACAATTTGTCTTTACTATACGGCCATCGAATACAGAATGAAAGCTTCCATCAGCTCTCCGTATTTATATATTTTTCTGGGAACTCTCCAGAACGTCAAAGAGCAGCCGAAAGATTTCCTTCATCGACTAGACTTCTTCGAGAACTTCACCAAAGCAAGCCGCCGACCTCGATGCGCCAGACGAACATTTCGGATTTCTCCAAATATCGGATGAATTCCCGTCACAGTAAAATGAAATATATAGTGAGCCAATGGTCATTTTATAGTGTTTTTTGCAAGAAAATATTTATATTGTTTTTAGATAGGATCGGTAGACATTTAGGCTATCTTTAGACAGATAAAGTTTCCAAAGAATATCTAATTTATTTATTTAAACAGTGGATTGAACATAGAAGTGTAATGTGTTAATATTAATTTCTGGGCTTCTATGTAATTCAGGATATTTTAATTCTTAGAGGGTAATATACATGTTATTTAAATTTTATTTAATTTGTTTGTTGTTGTAAGTCGTTACGTGAGTCTAGCCTTCATCGCCGTGGTCAATGTGGTGGTGACAGAATTTTTCGAAAGTTAACTGATTCACGTTAAATTTCTTAAGCGGAGGTTTTTCGGGTTGCTGATTATGAATCCGAGGTCAAACCAGCGAAATTCAAGATAGTGGATCCAAGATGGCCGATTTTTTTTTAAATCGACAGATTCACACCGTATTTGGTATAGGGTTTTTTTGGAGGTCGCTGATTACGAATCCGATGAGATTAGAAAAATTCAAGATGGTGGATCCAAGATGACGGGTGAATTTTTTGAAAATCGACCTATTCACGCCCCATTTGGTATAGGGCGTTTTTGAGATCGCCGATTATGAATTTCATAACGGATTAAAAAAATTCAAGTGAGGGGTTCCAAGATGGTGGATAATTTTTTTTAAATCTACCAATTCACAATGTATTTGGTATTAGGGGTTTCTGAGGTCACTGACCGAGGATGATCACGATATTGCCAATAACTATTTATCAGGATGAATTTAAATCCATTTTTTTCACAACCTCCTGGTAAATTGTCTAATGCTTTAGATTCGTTTAATAAAGTGAACTTTCAGCTTGGTGCTCAAAAGCTATTCTCTACGCAAAAACAGAACAAGAAGTTAAAAGTTATACAGAAAATATCGCCCGAAGCGAAGTCGTTACTTCTGTGTTGTGCTAAGAGTAGTGATTAAAAATGAAAAAGAAATCATTTATGAAAAGCAGATCAGCGTATTTTATTCATGATCAGTGACCTCAAAACCTCCCGTATACCAAATTTGGTCGAATTGGTTGATTTTCAAAAAAATCATTCACCATCTTGCATCCGCCATCTTGAATTTGGCTAGTCTGACCTTGGATTTATAATCAGCAACCTCAAAAACTCCCGCATATGAAATTTAACGTGAATCGGTTAATTTTCAAAAAATTCTGTCATCAATTTGGTTTTTTCGCCATATTAAATCTGCCATTGTGGAATTTTCCAGTTAGCTATAGCAGCTTTTAAAAGGCCCTCAGTTTTAAGCCCAAAAACGACCCGATCGGTTGCAAACTCTTGGTTCTATAAGGTTTTTGACGTACACTTGAACTTTATCCAACTTTTGGACGCCATACTGGGTCCGCCATGAATGAATGAACAATTTGAGTCCTTAGACGCCTTGATCAGTCAATTTTTGGCACCAGCGTTGATCCGCTTGACATGAAACGTCCCAAATACGATTATAAAGTTAACACTTCATTGCAGTAAACGTATTTTCATTACAAATTTGTATTCAAACTGTCATATACAAGCTTTGTATTATGTAGAAAATTAAACTTTGCTTTGGGGAAAGGAACATGTGAGTTGGTTTAGTGGATTAAATAATATAAACGAATTTTAATTTTATAATTTATTAGTAATACATACATGATAATATAACACAGAATATATACAAAAATCTATAAATAACACTACACACAAAAACTGTTCAATGAGATATATACTATGGAATCTGAAAGACAAGGACTTTTTCATAATCTATCAAATAATATTTGTACTTTTCCTATGTCAATACTTTTTATTTGTTATTAAAGAACATTTTCGTTTGAAAACTTCAAATCCTTATTGTTAAGTTATTGTCGATAAGATATATCAATACACATAGTAATATATTTTTGGCATATCAATTGAAGAAAGGGGCTAACTCGGCCATCTCGGCCTATATTTAATAACAATCATAAGGGTATTTAATCCAATAAATATGTAATCCAATGTAACAATTAGTTAATTTTAGAAGTTAATTTAATTGGATAATGTACACGATTTAGAATTTAAGTATAATTATATGAATAGTATATATATATATATATATATATATATATATATAATATATATATATATATATATTGTATATATATATATATATATATATCAATGTTTGATTTATACAAAATCGTTCAATATTTGTATTAAAAAGAAATGATAATTTTTTTTATAAAATGTTAATAAACCTTGTATAATTTAATTGTATAAATAAGTAAGTCTTTTTCAGATTACAATTGCCTCTTGCCGGCATACCTTTTACTGTACTATTCTTATAAAATAATACAAAATAAGGTTAGCTAAAGTGGAATGGTCAGTTATCAAATAGAAAAGGTATGGGTAGGTTGAGTTAGCTATAAGTTGTTTGAATATTTCTCAGCTATAATTTGACCAAATGAAGTACGTATCAAAATTACGTTACAAATATTGGACGGAAATCCAATAATTACAGAAAGCTACTGTTACAATTATTCTAGAATTGATTTTAATAATTTGAAGGCAATGACATGAAACAATATCGTGTTTTTGTTTCTTATAAGCGCTAACCAGCTTTAAAACAGACGTTACGGCATATCTACTCCAAAATACGTATCCTGTGAATATTTGTCCTTTAGGAGAAACGTCGAAAATGAAAATATATAGGTATTCAATGTTTTCATCTAATCCCATATTTGTAACAAAATAGATTTTTAAAATAAGTCTTTAGAATGCAGTAAAATTTAAATTTGCAAGGTAAGAAACAATATAATAATAAGTTACTTTCTGGTGACAATTATTAAACATTACCATATAGGGTTTTTGGGACCATTGAAATAATTCTAATTTAGTTTTTCGTAGTAATTATTATAATTTACGTACGTTTGGACCAATTCTTGGTATTTTTTCAAAAATGTTCTTGTTTATAAATTAATGACAACCTAAGAAATATATAAATAAGTAAAAAACTAGTCAAATAATAAAATACTGTTACTTACATAATTTTACACACACTCAAACACTGTAAATAAAATTAACATATTTGAAAAGTATTGCGCCACTACAACCAAATTTATCTGTCTGTCTCAAGATAGCAAGTCAAAATGCAAGTTGTGTTCGCCTCTTCGGGCAGCAAAGAAATAAATCAATCATTCGTTTGAATATAATAATTACCACGAAAAACTAAATTAGAGAATTATTTCAATGGTCCCAAAACCCAAGATTTCTCAATCAAAAAATGTATATATATATATATATATATATATATATATATATATATATATATATATTTTATATATGTTCTGAGAGGCTTCCGCGGTCATTACTATGAACAAGGCTAGGTTCTGGGTGAGAACCGCGTCTGAATTTATTATTTACTCGACGTTTCGACTCCTGCTTTGGAGCCATTTAAAGGTGCGCTCAGACATGAGACATGACTTCTTATTGTAACTGTTTTTGTGATGGTACGGGATACGGGTGAAACTATTGACTAAATAAATATTGTCGCGTATCATACTAGAATATGAGTCTATCAGTGCCAGTTATTTGATGGGACGCTGAAATATAGACAACTGAAATGCTCGACGGTGTTCCAACATAAAGTTTTGTCACATATCTGCGCGCACCTGAAATCCACATCTAAGTCAGTGCAATAATTCTTAGATAATTTAATAAGCGAAAAAAATTGTAGCTCTTGCCGACTCAGAGAAACAATATGAGCATTCAGGGAATTATTGTGTTAAAGCGCTGAATGAAAACTTTTGTTCATAGTTATTTTCAGCATTTATGTTGGCAACACTTATGTGTCATATCAACACAGAAATAGTTACAAAGCGTTAAGGCGGAGTATTTATATTCTTTCCCTCTTGATTAAAGCGCTGCAAAGCTGTGGCTAAAGCAGACACTCTTTAGTACACCGCTTTAACAAAACGCTTCCTCGCTACAATTCCCTGAATGCACCCAATGGCTTCTATAGTACATTTAAGCTACAAAGGTCATGCTGTAACTTTTCAACCAGTAAATATATCAAAATTCAGAAATAGGCAGATTTTGTAGCTGTAATGCTATTGTGTTTACGCTAAAAGAATTTTATAGCACTTGCGGGTTTAATGACCTCAGTAATTTTGAGTTACAGAGGCTGTTCTTTCTCGGAATCGGTAATTTCCGTCGGTTAAAAAATCAGAGGTATGGCTTTTATAGCTGAAAGGTGTAACAGTAGCCACTGTTTCTTGGAATTGTAAGAGCTATAAAATTGACACTGTTTCAGATGTGGATTTCTTCAATGGCCTCTCCAGCTTAATAGACCCCTTAAAAGGCAAAATATATGTTTATGTGGAGTAATTTTGAAGTGAAAGTTTTTTTTTTATAAAAATAGTAAAACCTAATACTGGTGGTCACATTTTGTAGCAAATGTTCACTTGAATTAAAAGTTAGAATTGAAAATTAGAAACGTAGTCAAAGAACATGTTCAGGTTTTTATTATATTATTAAACCATCTTATACAATTTTGTTTTAACAAGTATAATTATGCGTTCAACGAGACCGATGACCGCTATTGATACGTATAGATACGTCAAAATTATGAGGTTAAGTTATGGTTATCATAACTCTACGTTTTGTAGGATTTTTAACCTTTTAAAGCGTCAGTAATCCGATCGTGTTGACCAACATTGTTTTTATGTCAGCTCTCCAATTGATTTTAAATGGAACTTTTCAGTTTGACTGAAAACTTGCAAATTGCTTATGCTGCGAAAAACATCGATAACTTTTGTTATATAGGGGTCGCTGTAATTACTTATATCGGACAAATTTTATATTAACATTTTATGTCTAATTATTATTTAATTTGACTCAAACACAAGTTTATAGTAATTGGTAAATAAATATGGTCAAAGAGACTTTTTTGTATGGTGCCTGTTTAAAGAGTGGTAGTCTTGCGACTTTCGAATATATGGTAACACTTTGTTGAACTATTTTTTCAAAAAAGACCATGGCACATAATGTAGTTTGGCACAATAATGAATTTTGGAATAGAACTATTTCACGGATTCGCCAGATAAGTGTTGTTGCAAAATTTTCACAATATATAATGTTTAATAAATCTTTCAAAAATTCGCAAGGATGCTCGGACTTGACGAATTTAGTTTTATGAGCTTCTGCATGAACTTTTTACTGATTGTGATAATGGTGAAAACACCATCGAATCCATAATTATGTACACAACTCGAGAAACAAAGCTAAAAGCATGATAATATGTCTTTATATAAAGATTTATTACACTTGTCTGCAGAATAGGAGCAAGGCCAGGAAATGTTTTCGGGTGAGTTTTTTAGGGGGGGGGGTGGTTGGATAATTTTTTTGATTGGTGATTAGGCTAATTAGGACTGCAAAATGTATATTTTTGTTCATGTATTTCAAGAATATATAAAATTATATAAATATAAAATTGAATCTTGAAACCAAACATTCCAAAATTTCGGAGAGGGGGGGGTTGAACCCCCAGACCCCCCCCACTGGCTTGAATAGGAGGAAGCGGTCTGATTAAGTTACCATTTAGCTTACCAAAAATGTATTGTCACCAGATTTTTTAGGTTAATTAAAATATTGGAATTAAGCTATGCTACAATAGCACACATTTTATTAATTAACTTCTTATAAGAGTTTGTAAATCAATTTATTTAATCTTCTATTTTGGTTTTGAATTAAAGTTTGTTATATCATAGGATAGCAATAATCGTAGACTGCCGATGTGATGGATATATACTATTGTACACTTTTAGATGGTGTTGGTAAACTCTAATTTCAGTTCCCCTTTTTGTTATAGTAACGGTTATAAGCTTTTTTTGTTAATTAGTATATTGTTTCACCTAATTATGAATGCAGTTTTAAAGTGTAATAACTGTACAGCCATTACGAATTATCAGTGTTTAAAATTACATTTAATAATAATAATACACGTTTTTTACCATATCGAAATAATTCAACAAATTATAACAGTGCTTTTACACTTTAATCAGTCTAGACTCCAAATAGTTTCATATGAGTGGCAGTAAATAAAACATTTCAAATGTACAACAAAAAATGACGAATGTGTGTTAACGAACGATTTCCAAAATATTACATACTAAACACAAAGCGGTGCTAAGGTTTTAATATAATTAGTTTTTTAACTACACTAATGTAAGTTGAAAACGGATGTTTAATAAATTGAACTAAAAAATGTTTGAAGTTTTATTTATTTTTTTAATTTTTTGTTTTTTTTTTAAGAAGACAACCTACAAACAATAGTTATAGTTAGATAAAATATTAACAAATATTTACTAAGCATTTTTTGTACATTTTTAGAAAATTCACAATTTTTTCATTTAATTTTTTACCGCGTAACAATACGAACAAGTTCTAATTATTATTTATTCAGAGTCTCTGAGAACAAATATTTCATGTGTTTTAAAGAACAATATAACAATATTTTAAGATGTTTGTAATGTACATGTTGAGTTCATTATGTATTAAATCTTCTTATTAATTTGATGGTTATTTCATTATTTGAGATTTTTATGTACATAATATACCACTCTTAAGAAATTTTTATATCAGAGTAAAAATTACTCTGAAATACGACTTTCTTTAAGAAAACACCATTTCTTAATTCGGAAAAAGATTGTCGCTTACTTTGGCGATCTAAAAAATTTTGCTATTTGATTTGTGATAAACAATAAAATATTTGTAGACTTACAGCACTGATGTGGACTGGACAAACACCACTGAATTTTAGAAAACAATTTAGAATTTCTTAGCTTAATTTAAAAGATTATATTATCGTCATTTTTACTTCAGTAATTTTAGAAGTCTAAAATTGGACGGATATGTTCACCACAAACGAAATTAATAAACGTAAAACATTGCTAATTATGACTTTTTGGGAATTCTCTGACGGCTATACAGTTATATGATGAAATGAAATTTTTTAAACAATTTTGAAAGTGGGTACGGAATATTTGTTAATATACCATTTTGATTTGCAGTTTCCAGTTCGTTCTTCAGTGATGTAATATCCATTTATCAGTATGCAAATACTTATGAAGTAATAATAAGCAATATAAACTTAAAGCGTTTAAGATTTTTCTATTTCACAATTAGACAGAACTACTACAATTTCTATTAAATGGAGAAAACACTCATAGTAACAAGTATAATTGTCTATTCAATTTATAAATTTAATTTTGTTCCCTCACAGTTGCACTTATGTAAGGGTCAAAACCGAGTCGCAAAAAGTAACGGTTCGTGGCAGTGTTGCCGTTTACAGTGGGAGTTCTAGTGCCACTGGAATCCAGTAAAGATTGTAGCGCCTGTAAGATTACATTGAGTTACTTTAAAAACGTACAATAACAAATATTTAATGCTGTAAATTAAGCTTTTTGCAACGTATATCAGATTTGGGCTAACAAACGATGAAAATAAAGTAAATTAATTTTGTATACAAGCTTTTTATTTATGGGGGCGCACACTGTTGGTTTGTTGTTATGTCAGTAAGCTGAACTGCAGCTTTTGGAGGGAGCAAATAATAATCCATAAGCAGAAAAAGTAACCTTCGGTGCGCTTAAACCCTTAGTCGGAACGTATGGTCTCGACTCCGATGGCTTCGTTTTCCCGCCATTTCTAACGCAGTCCTAAGTCTATATTCGTACTGCCTCGCGCATAGAGGAATTCCTTAAGAATCATGATGCACGTTAGTGATCTTAAAATCATCAAGAGAGCAGGCCGACTTTTCTTATTAATAAGATATTCGGTCTGACGCACCGACGTTCCCTACTTTGTCACCGGGAGGAAAGGTAAGTAGTAATTGTTTTTTATTATGATTTTGGAAATATAAGACGCAGAATAAAAAACTGAGTTCTCGAAAATGGTATAATTATGAACAGGAACAAGCACGCTTCAGCTCTTTAAATAAGGAAGTGTTGTTGTCCGTCCGATTCTGAACCTGAACCTGACGACGATGCCGATATAGTTGTAACCGAAGATATTGTTTGAACGTTTTGAAGACGAAAGTGATAGAAAAATCGAAAAACGAAAAACAGCTGCTTCCGTTGCGGTCGATTCCTGTGTTTGGAACGTCTTCAAGGTTTGTGCTGTGATTGTTTGGATGTAGAAGATTTAGAACCATAGTTTAAATTTATTTTTCGATTAAATACCTATATGTCCAATTAACTGGTATTTGTTATTATTGTACCTTGTTGATTAAGAATTACATTTGATTTATTTTGTTTCAGTTTTGAGATTTTTGCTAACAATAACAACAATGCATAAATATTTATCTAGTTAATTACTAGCTTCTCATACCAACAACATTGACTTTGATATGGTTTTTCTCGCAGGATTAACTATAACGACATCTAATCTCAACAACCGATATCCCAGTTAGTTCCTAGACAACAAAAGTTTAGAAAAAAGAAAAATCGGTGTGGGAGACCGACGTTTCCGAAAAAATCGATCTGTGTAAGGTTTCTGGCGAAGGGTTAATGGGCCGGTGGAATCATTGGTCCCTATGACTTCAAAAATGATGATGAGGTACACAGACATGATTACAAACTTTATCGTTCCTCGATTGGAAGGCATATTGCAGACACGTTGCTTCAGCAGGACGGCCTGTACGGCACACAGGGCATAAGATAATAGTGTCGAAGGAGTAATTACGCGAAATTGATCGGAAACTGGCCACCTCATACTTGCGATTTAACGCAATTAAATATCTTCGAGAAACAGTTGAGTTCTTTGGAAGCCAATATTCGACGAGTTATTACCGAAATACCTTTACTGTGAAAAGTGTGTGAAAACTGCATCTCCAGATTACGGCATGTGCACGCCAGCCACGGCGATCACATGCCCGAAACAATATTCAAAATGAATGTTTGAAAATTAATTTGCTATAAAAATATTTTTAAAATAAAGCCAACTTCATGGTGACTAAATACATTTTGCAGTATTATATTCATAGAGATAATACTTAAATATAGAGTACCTACGTCAGGCTCCGAGAAAAACGTACCGCACGAGAGAAATAAAAAAACAAGTGGACGTATCTAAGCTCGTTTCTTATTGATGCTTGTTTCCATCAGTCAAGTGACGTCTAGCTTTTGCTTGCAGCACTAGACGAAAACAGATACGTCCACTCCCTGAATTTCTCTCTGAGTTACGATTAAGTCACGCACTCTATATGTAGGTATTAGTTCAATTTCAAATTCTTCGCCTTCAAAAAAACATCTTTTACAAAGATTAAATAGTATGATAGATTTAATTTATTATCGATAAAAAAGGGATCGTAAAGAAAATGGGATGTCTCGATTTAAAATATTTTTATTTGTTGAAAATTTGGAAAATGTTGATAATATGAGTGGTTTATCCTTCTATAATTTTCTGAACTTATTCTTACAAACTGTGTTCAGTGGTATTTTTAACACATGTTTCCAATATTTTAAAAAAATATTGGCCAGTGGCTCCATCTGAAACCACAAAAACTTTTTCGGCAAGATTTCCCCTTATTTTAACTTTTAATCCTCTTGTATTTTCCTTGAACCGAATCAGGAGCGGCAAATTACACATTAATATAAACATATTTTTATTAACCTTTACAACATTTTCTTTTTTCTTGTACTTTATTAATTGTTTTATAAATGAGCACAATCCGGGTAAATTATCTACTTTTTAAACTCTTTATAATATACTAATGGCAAAAATACTATTAGTAAAACAAGTTTAGACAGGTTTCACTTAGAAAACAGCCACCATTTCAACTTTACGGAAATTATCAGTTTTTTACTTCCTGGGAAACAAGATGAAAGGCTTAATCACTATTTTGGTTAAATTTAAAAATTGTAGCACTATTTTTGTCTTTGTCTTTAATAATCGTGTTTATCGGGAAACCTTAAAAATGATTTTGAGTTAATTCAGTAACCCATTTTAAACATAGTACTATTTTAAATATGTTTGGGTAGTTCAGGTTTAAAAACTTAATCGTTCTGTAAACTGACTTAGCTTTTTCTATATTCGTAAAAATAAAAATGTTCGTTGAGCTTCATCCTGCTTATGACACATAAAATAATTTTACAAAAAGAAAAAATGATTATTTTTCGACTTTGAAGCGAACGTTGAAAGAATGGTTGCATTACCCATACAGTATTCAAAGAGCACAAGCTTTATATCATTTTCAATATCTACGCTTTGCATTAGTCGTTTTAAAAAATATTCGAGGTATTACCACAAAAATAAACACATTTTTTCTTGAAATAGATACTTTGTAAAATGACGGAATCATGTATATTCGGATCGGAAATCAACTGCTCTGGTGGGCTCTTTGTTGTCTGTTGAAATGCCTTCCTCAAATAGAAACCTTTCTCTTATCTCGTTAGTTGTCAAGTCAAGTGGTCAAATGAAACAGTTCTCATTCCTTATTTTTAGCAAAGCAACAGTGTTGGTAACTTACATTTGAGGGCTTGGTTGCACTTTCTTATGTCAATCAGTCATGTCCGATGTTCCTCATGCCATTTACAAATATTGATTAAATTTCGTGGTTAAAATTTTGTGTTTGTTTCTTAGCTGTATTTGCTATACTTCGAGATTAAATATTGGCTGCTACACTTGACACAAAGCCCTGAAATTAATTTATCGAAAATTCCATGAGGGGCTTCTCAAAGAAATTACGAGTGATATGGCCTTATTCTCAGTTTATCCATGTATTGCATGTTGAATAAATACTCCATAACCACATTAACAGTACTTTTTCAGAAATAATATCCAACACAAACTTAAAATTAAAGTAACAAAGCACCCGTACACTAGCTTTTTAAAAAAATAACCGACAAAAATGACACTAAAAATAAAAAAAAATTTAATTTTAATTAGATATTTTAAATGAAAAATATTATGTTCTATAAAACTATGTTTGAAGTTGATGCCAAGGCTCAGAAATGTATATGCCTAAAATGGACAAATACCCTGCTAAGGATAGAAAGAGAGGGCAATAGTGAGGGCAAGAGGCGATTTCACTGTAATGGTAACTGTAACTACCAACGTTTAGG